>PVHX01000995.1:0-193330 GCA_004024805.1 Geosciurus inauris | reverse complement strand
TATGTCTTTGCATGTGATTTGTGAGGATTTTATTGAGAATTTTTGCATCTATGTTATATCAGAGATATTGATCTGAAGTTTTCTTTCTTTGATATGCCTTTGTTTGGTTGTAGTATCAGGGTGATATTAGCCTCATAGAATGAGTTTGGAAGGGTTCCCTCCTTTTCTATTTCATGGAATAGTTTGAGAAGTATTGGTATTAATTTTTTGAAAGTCTTGTAGAACTTGGCTGAGAATCCATCTGGTTCTGGGCTGTTCTTGATTGGCAGGCTTTTGATTGTGTTTTCTATTTCATTACTTGTAATTGATCTGTTTATATCATGTATGTCTTCCTGATTCATTTTGGATGGGTCACATATCTTTAGAAATTTGTTGATGTCTTCAAGATTTTTTATTTTTTGGGGGGTATAAAATTTCAATATAGTTTCCAATTATCTTTCAGTCATGTCTTTTTCATCACATATTTTAGTAAATTGAGTTTTCTCTCTATTTTTCCCCTCTTCCTTAGCATGGCTAGGGGTTTATCAATTTTATGTTTTCAAAGAACCAACTTTTTATTTTGTCAATCTTTTGAATTGTTTCTTTTGTTTCAATTTCAGCTCTGATTTTAATTATTTCCTGTCTTCTACTATTTTGATGTTGATTTATTCTTCTTTTTCTCAGGCTTTGAGTTGTAATGTTAGTCATTTATTTGTTGACTTTTTATTCTTTTAATGAATGAGCTCAGTGCAACAAACTTTCTTCTTAGCGCTGCCTTTATGGTGTCCCAGAGATTTTGATATGCTGTTTCACTATTCTTATTTACATCTAATTATTTTTTTATTTCATTCCTGATTTCTTCTGATATCCATTCATCATTCAATAGCATATTATTTAGTCTCCAGGTGGTAGAGTAACTTCTAATTTTTATTCTATAATTGATTTCTAGTTTTATTCCATTATGATCTATTTTTTGTATTTGCTAAAAGCTGCTTTATGGCATAAGATAGGGTCTATTTTAGAGAAGGATCCATGTGCTGTTGAGAAGAAAATGTATTTGCTCGTTGATGGATGAAATATTCTATATATGTCTGTTAAGTCTAAATTATTGATTATTATTATTTAGTTCTAGAGTTTCTTTGTTTAGTTTTTGTTTGGAAGATCTATCCAGTGGTGAGAGAGGTGTGTTAAAGTCACCCAATATTATTGTGTTGTTGTTTATTTGATTCTTGAAATTGACAAGGATTTGTTTGATGTATGTAGAAACTCCATTGTTTGGAGCATAAATATTTATGATTGTTATGTCTTGTTGATGTATAATTCCCTTCAGCAATGTGAAATGTCCTTCTTTGTTCTGATTAACTTTGACTTGAAGTCCACTTTATCTGATATGAGGATAAAAACCCCTGCTTGTTTACGCAATCCATGTGAATGATATGTTTTTTTGCCCATCCTTTCTTCTTCAGTCTGTGAATGTTTTTGCCTATGAGGTGAGTCTCTTGGAGACATATATTGTTGGGTCTTGTTTTTTAATCCAATCTGTCAGTGTATGTCTGCTGACTGAATGCATTTAGGCCATTAACATTCAAGGTTGTTATTGAGATATGATTTGTAATCCCAGTCATTTTGGTTTATTTCTGGTTTTAATTTGACTTAGTTTCTCCTTTGATTGAGTATTCCTTAAGCACTGTTCCTCTATTTGCTTTTCACTTCATCCTTATGGATTATTTTGTTGAAAATGTTCTGTAGTGCAGGCTTTCTAGTTGTGAATTCTTTTAACTTTTGTTTATCATGGAAGGTTTTTATTTTGTCATCAAATCTGAAACTTAATTTTGCTGGATATAAAATTCTTGGTTAGCATCCATTTTCTTTCAGAGCTTGAAATATATTATTCCAGGACTCCCTAGTTTTGAGGATCTGGGTTGAAACATCAGTTGAGATCTGAATTGGTTTTCGCCTGTATGTAATTTGATTTTTCTTCCCTTATGGCCTTTAAGATTTTATTTTTATTCAGTGTGTTAGTCATTCTCATTATAATGTGTCTTGGTATGGGTATGCTGTAATTTTGTACATTTGGGGTTCTGTAAGCCTCTCGTATTTGATTTTCCATTTCATTTTAGGGTTGGGAAATTTTCTGATATTATATCATTGAAAATTTTCTGATATTATATCATCATTGCATTCTTTTGGTTTGTATTTCCAGTCCTGCCTCTATCTCAATAACTCTTAAATTTGATCTTTTCATGTTACCCCATAATTCTTGGATGTTCTATTCATGGTTTCTTAGCATCCTCTCTGCATGGTCAACTCTATTTTCAAGATTATATATTTTGTCTTCATTGTCTAAAATTCTGTCTTGCAATGGTCTAGGCTGTTGGTGATGCTTCTATTAAATTTATAAGTTGGTGTATTGATTCATTTTGAGGATTTCTGCTTGTTTTTTTTCACCATTTCTAACTTTTATTGAAGTGATCTTTCACTTCCTGTATTTTCTGTTTGATTTCACTCCTTATACTATTTTTTACTTTGCAGATAAGTTTCTGTACATTCTAAACTCCTTCTCGACATTTCTTCTACTATGTTGCTAGTGGTTTCTGTTATTAGACCATCTTGGTTTGTTTAGGGTGCTTTATTTTCTTGTTTTTTCATGTTGTTCATGTGTTTTCCCATCTTGCACTATGGATCTGAGGCAGAACAGATTCTACCCTACAGACTTATAGTGTCCCTAAAAGTTTCCAGTACCTTGCCTTTAAGGGGGGAGACCAATATCAACAGTACCCAATGCAAACAACATACAGCCTCAACACACAGATCCTATTAAGACTTCAAAAATTTTCTCCCGATAAACAGAAATAATGAGTTCAATTACTGTCTATACTATATATAATAAATTTGCTAGAAGTGTTTATAATTCCAAATGTTGGACACAGAGAGAACAGAAGTGGTGCAGGACATGATGTTCATGAGGGAGGAGGAGAGAAGCCAGAAGCAAAAATCTATAGGAAGAGTGGAAGAAGAATTGATAGAGATTGACCATTAGCAGGAAAAAAGATAGAGAATTCAGGAAACCCAACAAGTGAGAGGAAAAGTATACACAATTTAAAAAATTAACAATATAAGAATACACAACAAAACTGAAAAACACCATTCATACATCACAGTCCTCAACAAACTGATGCATGAAAAACACCCAGTTTCAAATATGGTAGAGATGTTAGAGAAGAGAAAACAAAAGTATTAAAACAAAACAAAACAACACCATCACCAAAACTCAATGGAAAATTGAACAACGGTCTGCATCAGTGCTCAAAAGTTTCTCAGTCCTGTCTCTAACTCTTGATGGGATTGCTAGGCCCAGACCAGCCCACACTGACCCCATCACTATCCCACAGTACTGGGTTTCAGATACCCCAGGTTTGGCCACATTGCAGTCCCCCAAGATCTAAATGCTGTTCCAATTTGCAGAGAGATCACCAGGGATGAGCTCACACAGAGAAGAGATCCTGAGAAGAAGCTGCCAGATGGCAGTTACCAGTATTTCCAACAGGAAGACTCCAGGTGCAGCCAATCCCCCAGACACCTTGACACTGGACCTCCAGGTTCTGGCCAGTGTCCTCAAACAGAGGCAGCTGCTCCCTGAGATGGTGGTGGCAGAAAACCAGCTGGCACCCTGGGCCCCAGGTGCTCGCTGTTGTCCCAAGATGGAGGTGGCCATGTGCAACCAAACCTGCAGGCACTCCTGTAGTGGACCTCTGGGCTGCAATGGGTAAGCGGGTCATTGGCAGTGGCTCCTAGAGAACCAGAAGGCAGCAGTAGCTCCAGTGGCAGCTGTGCCTGAAGAAAAGACTTCGAGGTGAGGGCAGTAGCGGTGTTGGTGGCAGGGCGTCTGCCTTAAGTACATATCTATGGAGGTTTGCAGAATGCAAATAGCTGTGTTATCCAAGCCTCTGTCTGGAAATTCCCTCTTGCACATTCTCAGTCAATTCCTGCCCCCACTTTCCAGAGGCAACCACTGTTCTTATTTTTCCACCATAGGTTAGTTTTGTCTGTTTTAGATATTCATAAAAATTGAATCATACAGAATACATGCATTTGAGACTTTTGCACTGAACATACCATCTGCAAGATTCATCCACGTTGAAGGAATGATATTGCACATATCAGGACTTCATTTCCTCTTAACTCTGCCCTTGGTGAATAGTACAGTCCCCCTCAGATCCAAGGGGATAGTACCAGGACCCCCACAGATACCAAAGACTGCCGATGCTCAAGAATCTCATATAAAATCCTGCAGCATTTGCATGTAACCTATGTACTTTAGACCATCTCCAGATTACTGATAAGATCTAGTACAATGTAAATGCTACATAAATAGTTTTTATATTGTATAGTTTCATGAATAATGACAAGGAAAAACTGTACTCATTGAGTAAAATGCAAATATTTTTTCCAAATATTTTTGGTCCATGATTGATTGAATTCATGAATGCAAAAATGGCATATTTATGGAGGGCCAACTGTATCTCATTGTATGGACACACCACACTTCTCTTGATAAACTCTTGGGTTTCTTCCAGCATTTGGCTATTAAGACTAATAATGTTTTTACCTCTGTATTTTATTGATGAGTAAAGCCGTGCTCATGGAGAATAAGTGACTTGTTGAAGGTCACATAGCTAGTGAAGGGCAGAACCAAAATTCAAATCAACCATATCTCCCTAAATGCTTCCCGGCCACCATGAGGCAAGTGACTTCCTATTCCATCTGTTTTGCCATGATATACTGTGCTGCTACAGGCCCAGAGTGACAGGGCCAAGCAATCATGGACTGAAACCTCTGCAACCATGAGCCAAAATAAACCTTTTTTATTATAAGTTTCTTTATCCCAAGTATTTTGTCACAGTGACAGAAAACTAATACAAGAGAGAATATCTTATAGTCCACTTCTCAGCCTGTGGGTCTGAATGACCCTGCAAGGGAAATCTTCATGTCTTCCCAAGCCCTCCTTTCTAGTTCGTGAGAAAAGAGTTGAAAAGGGGGTCTTTCTGGACAGACATATGTATTCCCTCAACCTATATCTATCTGCCTTTGTGGGATAGCACAAAGGTAGTTAGCCATGTTTCCATGTCCCTCTGTTATTCTTAAACCCTTTGCTTTGTGCTCTTAGGTACCACACCTGATGCCCCATCCTTTTTGTGTCTGTCAGAGGAAGAGCAGAAATGCTCAGCTAAGTGGGTCTAAGTCACATAGGCTCTGGAGTTGTTGGATTTCTAGGTGTGGGCTCCTTAACTCCAGGAGATGTGGGAAATACCTCTTTTGCAAAGGGCCAATGATATGAAATCTGAGTTGATCCCCAAACACTGACAGTTTACACAAATATCTTAGAATGGCAGTGCCTTCTTAGAAGCACATGATTACGAGCTTCCAGGGAAGAATACAAGAAGGATGCTTACTTAGTGATGCCTAAATTGAAACTTGAAACTTGAACAAAATTATCCAGGCAATGGATAAAATGGAAGAAGAGGGTCCCAGTCAGAGGGAGTCCCAATGGCAGGGGTCATTCGAAGACCCAAGAGAAGTGGAGTTTGGGCAGAGTGTGGAGTGTGAGGGAGGGAGGTGAGGGCAGGCCTGTCTGGAGAGAGCCATGCTGCAGGAAGGAGATGGCCATCTTCCTTCTGAGAGTGACAGAAAGTCCTGGGGCAGGAACTGAAGGACCGTTTCTGTAACTGCCTGGGAGGTTCCACTAGTGAGGGGAAACAGCCACAGCTGGCTGGCATTCAGCTGGCTTGGCAGCCTGACTCTCAGCAGGACCTGGCAGGCACCCTTCCAGCCTGGCTGGCTCCTGGTGCTGGCTCGCTCCCCTGGACAGCCAGTCCGAGGGGCAGAGGCTATTTGAATTGTTTCCTCATCCAGGGGCCTCTGAGCACAGAGCCACACCAGACCTCAGAGCCTGGAACGCAGGAACAAGCAGAACTCTAAGAGATTCTGACTTCACTGACATCTGATGGCTTTGAGGGGTTTACTAGAGGCAGTGTCCCTGTGACCTAGCATGACACAATGTTCCCTCCCCGGGACGTAATGTTCCTTTAGACTTTTGATTATGACTGAGGGCTGATGGGGACACTAGGTTAGCTGAACTATGCTAGGGCCACTCCCTAGCCCTCCCTTCTCCCCTACCCCACACCCAGAGCCCTGTTAATCCCAGAAGGTGAGCTTGGCTCAAGTGCTCAGAGCGCAAGTGGCTCTGCTTCTATAAGCAGCAAATGAACCTTTCATGGGACATGCAGACAGGGCCATAAAGAGTGGAGTGCTGGGGCCAGGGGATCCCAGGGTTCACCTAGCTACTCCAGTGACTCTCAAATATCACTTTGTCACCATGTTCACATGCTGGAACATGCTGTCACTTGCTGATATTTTTCTTTATGTATTTATATATATATTTATATATACACACATACACATATTCACTTAGAATTAAATACATTGATTTTAAAGAAAATCATTTTATTATTCTATAATGAGAAAAATTCACTTTCTATAAATGGAAGGTAAAAATAAATGACTAATTATTAAAATAAGGTTGCTTGAATACCACATAAAATCATCCCACGTTCCACTGGAGAGTAAATGTACTCAGCTTTGGGTTTTGTTTGGATCCAAAAGCATTTGTGTGAAGCCTCCAGCACAGCCAGGAGGAAGGACCCCATGTTCCCATCATGCAGCTGACCTGAAGACACAGGTGTCCACAGGGATGATGCAGGACTTCCTAAAGAGGAAGTGGTCCAGCAGCAGGTACATCTGCTCAGGAAAGGCCTCCTGGATACCCAGGACAGTGGAGGTGATGCAGGAGCTGAGGCAGGAGCTGGTAGGCCTAGCAAGGGACCAGAGGACATCTGGAGAGGCCAGTACAACAGGGTTGGGGCAGGGGAGGACTTGTGTCCTGGGGTGTTCTCTTTATCTCAGGGAATAAGAAGTTTTGGAAGAGTTCAGCTTTTGGAAGGATTATTTTGAGGAGAGATTGGGAAGAGAGGGAAGAGGTCACCCTGCTCCAGATCCAAATGAGCAGCAAGAGGGGCGCGCACAGGCCCACGTCCTGCACAGTAAGTGCCTGGTGAGTGATTAAACCAGATTTTCCAGCTCTCACCCTAGCTCTAGGGTTGTAAGAGGCCGGCCATTGTAGCAAGGCTGGGGAAGGAAGGGTGGCATGGAACCTCTGATAAGGGCAGTGCCTGTAGGAAAAATTTACTCTGTAGTGTCAGAAAATTCGCACAACTGACCTCACACCACACACAATGCCAATCTTTGATTCTTCCTCTGTGGCCATCTACACTATGGGGGCTGCTCCCCACCTACTCCCGTTCCTGCCAGGGGCCTTTCCCAGCCCATTGATTCGATGCTCAGGGCTCAGCACAGGCTGTCTGCTCTTCACATGCTCTCTGGGTCATCTTGTCTTCACCTGGCTGAGCTTTACATGCTTGTGACAAGCTCGAAGGGCTAAGTGGCTCCACTTCTGTGAGCTACAAATAAACAGCGCAGGTGGAGTTGATGCTGATCCTCGTGTCCAACCCGGTCCTGCTGCTGTGTTGCAGACCCATCGCCTCACTTCCCAGTCCTGCAGGTTCTTCAGCTCAGTGTGCAGCACTGTCTCCTCCTCTGCCACCTAAGACCTGCTTCTCCCAAGGATGGTGACTAATGCCCATCGCCCACCTGCTTAAGCTGTGCACTAGGATAAACTCTTGATCCCTCTCTCCTGCTCCCTCAAGTACATCAGAGGGGCCTCTGGATTATCCTTCTGGTCTAGCCCCTCCCTCACCCACCTGCTTCAGGCCACATGCCTCCGAACGCACCTTTTCTCTAGCCCTCCTTCTGCAGCTAGAAGGATTACCAAAAAAACAGTTGTTTGCTAAAACCCTCTAGGGCTCCCTACTGCCCTGGAGAAGCAAGGCCTTTTGCAGTCTGCAGTAGGCTTGAGGTCCCTGTCCGAGACAAGTGCCTCCCCTACTCTGGCACTTGTTGTATGACTGCACACCCCTGGGCTCTATCATAGAGGGACACAGTGTGCGAGCACTGGGGCTGGCCTCACTTTACACCTGCCTTCACAGGGTAAGCCAGGATGGGGAGGAGGCGTTACTTAGCTGATATGTGACACTTAAAGTTCATTTCTCCCATTTCTCATCATCATCCTCATCTCGCAGACCTGACAGGCTGCTCCTAGTTACAGAGGTGTTCCAGAGGCTCAGAAATCGTGCTCTGCCTCCCTTGTGCTGCCTTATGCTCCTTGTTCGCCTGGGGGCAGGACTGAGAACTCTGTAGACACTGAGTGACGAAAAAGCGGAGAATGTCAGAGCCAGAGGGGACATTGTGAGCCATCTACTCACCTTTGACCTGAGGGTGGGAAAACTGAGGCCCAGAGAGCTGAGCCAGGGTGGGAGTCATCCTCCCAACCCCCACACCTTATATTTTTCTTGCTGTCCCCAGCTCCTTTCAGAAGCCCTGAACTGCTCTGATATGTAGGGTCAGCGAGAAGGGAAATCAGTAGACACAGACAGGCTGGACTCTATCTGACCTCTGAGAAGCATGGCAGGTGGGGGCTCTGCTTCTCCCTCCGGCATCCCATCAGCATTCAGAGGCAGCCCTGACTTGTGGATGAGGCAAGGAGAGAGCAAGGGACTTGGCAGAGAACCAGCCTCCCTGCCCAGCTGGCGCATGAGTCATGCAGAATGAGCTGCTTCAGAGATCAGATGGGAATGGGGACTGACCGGAATGCAGAGCAGGTGTGCCAGCAGAGAGGCAGAGGCGGGAGCCCAGCGTGCTTCTGTCTGCTAGATGAGGTCAACCTCAGAGGTGAGGGCTCTCTTCTCCTGCCAGATCCACCCTCTTCCCCATATAACCACCTCCCCTCTCTTTCTCCTCCAGGGTCCCCCTCTCCAGCTCTCCTCCCTCCTCCCATCCCCAAACTGGACTGTCCAGGTAACATTGGATAGGGATCCCTGAGCCAATGTTCTTTGTGGATTTTTCTAATGCTGCCCTAAGTTTTATATAAAACTTCTGCTTCTTCCTTTATCTGTATGAAAAGCTTTGGATGCTGCAGGCTGCCCCCTACTTTCCTAAGGGGAACAGAGGCTTCTCTGAATCCCTGTGCTGAGGCAAGGATAGGAAGGAAAGGGCAGTGGGGAACCTTCTGGAGTTGAAGCTAATGGAATGAGAGGAGCAGAGCAATGCAGGTGATCTGGGAGAGAAGGGGTCAGGATGGGGCTGGGTCAGACCCTGGCCAGCAGGTATGTGTACAGAGAATGGAGTCACTTGATACTGCAGCTCCCAGCATGGTGTGGGTTCTTTGTGCATGTTGAGTGACAGCTTGACAGAAGTCAGAATCCAGTGGTAGTCAGAAGTCCGGGCTCCTGGCTCAGGGCTCAATTCAGTCCTACCAGCTCTAGGCTCCCCTGGGCTGATTCTGTGACTGCAGATCACTCTGGCCTTCCGCCTTTAAAATCATTCCATAGCCCTTTGCCCACCCAGGAGAGGGAGAATGTGGTCAGCCTGTTTTTGCTGCCTATAGGAACTGTCTGTTACCTATGGAGTTAGTTTGAGGGTCCTGCCTTCTCTGCTGAGGGGCAGCAGGGAACCTCCCACTGCAAACTCCATGCTAGCTGTCCCTCCAGTGTCTGCCCCTTTAGGAGCTGGGAACAGCAACATTCAGCCTGGCTTTGATGCCAGCTGTCTGGGTGTATGTTAACACTCTGCACACACGGCAGGCCTGGCAGGAGGCAGGGGTGCTGCTCCTGGTGAGCTGGCACCCAGAGACTTCTGAGGGCAGAGGGATGAGCTCAGGCCTGAAACACTGCTCAAACCAAGTTAGAAGTTAGGAATCCTAAACCCATGTGTGGTTTCAGCTAAAGATATCCAGCCTCATCCAACTTGCTTATTGGACAAGGGCAGGGGGAGCGGGACTGCAACCCAGAGAGGGACAGACCTGCTCAGGGTTCCACATTTTGTGAGAAACTCGGGCCTAGAAACCAGGTCTCCCGGCCTCCCTAAATGATGCCCTTTGTCTGGTAAATAAAGAAATTGGAGGAATGGTGGTGACAGCGGTGGCTTGGGGGTCATTGGAGAGGTACAGAGGACTCCAGGCTGAAGATGAAAGGTGGGAGCAGTGCTTGCAAAGGTTGAGGGACAGTTCTGGCCATGGAGCAGATGCATAGTCTAAAGGAACATTGAATTATTATTATTATTATTATTATTATAATATTTATTTTTTAGGCCCATGAATTATTAACCTTATGTAGCCTTAGGTGGTAGAGAGAGTTGAAAGAGATAATGGACCTGGAAATGCTGTATAAACTTGATAGACTCTGCAAATGTTAGTCCTTATTAGTAGAGGCCTGCATTTCTAACACCTTGGCTTTATGGAGTCTGGTAAGATGACAGAGCTGGAAGGGATCTACGGAGACCACCCATTGTCACTCAGTGAGTTTCATGAAGGGTGAGCCCAGAGTCTTGGTGTGTCCTTTTTAAGAAAATGTATGCAAAACTATAAATACAAATATTTATATAAAATGAGAAATCACAACAAATAACACATTCTTTAAAAAATCTGACAACATAGACATCACAGAAAAAATCCTAGTAAACTAACATATTTTATAAATGAATATGGATCATCTTCTGTCACTCATCCATAGTACTTTTATCCTACATGTTTGTGTTATATATTCTTTGATCTCTTCATAGGATGATAATTATCATTTACTATAGAGATAATAAAAAATAAGTGTCTTTCGTGTAAGCATGGTAACCGCAATCTATTTTTACCATTGGTAGTTTGAAAACATCACCAGCTTCTTTGGTGCTGGTGATGCCATGTCTGAGCTGTCCTCTGTTCAGGTGGTCAAGCTCCTGGTTGGGGCCCACTCTCCCTCCCATAGTATGGAGAGGAGATGAGCCCCCGGTTATCTGCTAATCCTACAGTGTCAGTAAAAGCTAAGCCTGGGAAACATCCCTTACCAAAAGGCAAGGATGTTAATAGCCTTGACACTTGGCTCTGATGCTAACAGTTATCAGATGTTCCAGGACAATGGGGCTTCCCAGGTGCTGCAGGATGTTCCTAGCACTGTAACTGGAGGATAGCTGCAAAAATGTTTCTAGCTCTGTAACTTTTTAGTTCACAAAGAAGCCTCTTAATAACTCACACGTCTTGAACAATTTACAATGCCTTTATAGTTTAACTTCTTGATTATAAGACCCTATAATAAACTTTTGGAGCTAGATCTGGGTCACTGTTCCTCCATCAGGGTGCAGTGTCCCACCTGGCCCCAGCTTTACTTGAAAAAATCTGTTTTTTCTTTGTGTTTTTCTCCATCTGCCATCACCCCTACTGGAGATCCTTTGTTCCTGCTGCACAGGTTGCAGCACTGTGGCTTATCACCTGGCTTTCAGTGGCTTCTTCAGCTTGACCAAGTTCTGGGTCCCCACCATTGCTCACTTCTGCTAGTCCAGTCCTTGGGTGAAGTGCAGGGTAACCATGAGGCCTGGTCATGGTGGTCTCTGAGTGGGAGGCTAAGCCAGGTCCTAATCTGATCCTTCCTCTCAGAGTGGAATGTGTGCAACCCTGGTGAGTGAGGTCCTCCAGAAGCAGGTGGGTGCCTACACATTGGAGGTGGACCATTACTGCAGTCCTAGGACCCTGCTGGGGAATGATGTGTGACCCCAGCTGGGACAGAGCACCCACCTTAACTGGAGTTGTTACCAAGGTCTCCTAGCCACACCCTGAAGAAAACACATGAGTGTGGGGCCATGAAATGTGGGCTCTCGTGTTCTCATAGTTAGCCTCACTCTGATCCCCGACTAGCATTTCCCAGAGGGATCCTGGGATACTCTGTAATAGGAGGATCCTGCAGTGTCATAGTTGGTTTTGGTTATTAATAATAAAATGCCATTGACTGGGTGGCTTATAACAACAAACATTTATTTCTCACTCTGAGACTCTCAGATCAGGATGCAAGCATGGTTGGATTCTGGTGAGGGCACTCTTCTACAACGCAGATAGCTGACTTCCTGGGTCCTCACATGGTTGAAAGAGGGTGAGAGAGCTCTCTGGTCTCTTCTTATAAGGGCATTAATCCCATTCACGAGGGCTCCACCCACAAGATCTAATCATCTTCAAAGGCCTCACTTCTTAACACATAATATTGAGGATTAAATGTCAATATGTAAATTTGGGGGTGGACACAGCATTTAGTCCATTACATGTGGGAACCTCTCTATTACCACTACCACTAAAAACTCTGGGCTGGGTGTGGTGGCGCACGCCTGTAATCCCAGTGGCTTGGGAGACTGAGGCAGGCGGATCGTGAGTTCAAAGCCAGCCTCAGCAAAAGCGAAGTGCTAAGCAACTCAGTGAGACCCTGTCTCTGGATAAAATACAAAATAGGGCTGGGAATGTGGCTCAGTGGTCAAGTACCCCTGAGTCAATCTTGGTACCCAAAAAACAAAAACAAAAACCAACAAAAAAACCTCTGAGAAGTCCTTCAGTATGGAAACCAACCATTGGCATCCTGGAACTTCCCCAAATTTGACTTAGCACCCTTCTTTCGCCTAACATCTATTACCAATCTGCACTTAGGGAAACACTGCTGCACAGACATTTTCTCAGATAAAAATGAGGGTGACGAGAGTCCAAGACCCTCAGAAAAAACCCACAGGAGACCCCATAATTGGTCCCTTCACTCATATGAGGACAGGCAGCAAAGGGCTAGAATGAGAGGTATACACACTCGATGTGGATTTAAGTTGCACTTAATTCCAGGTAACTTTTTCAACTTGGTTTCAAACACTAGCTGGCCCACACTGGATGCTTGGGTAAATTTGGGTGAGAAGACCAAGTGTTGAGGATAGGAGCATTTTTCAGAGTTTAGAAAATTGAAGGTAATCTTAGAAATCACTAATAAAAACCAAATGGCTCCAAACACAGGGCAGCACATCCAGCCTCAGGTTTACTCCTGAGATTGTGGATGAACCATCACATCATTCTTAAAGAAAAAGAGGACAGTAACACCATGTCCCTGAAATGCTGCTTTTAGTTCACAAGGTCTAGCCAAGCCGGAATCGTGCGAGCCAGCCCGGGCCAGAATGCCTAGATAAACAATATCAAGAAGGACACTGACTTTTTCTTGTGTGCCAGGAACTAGGGCAAGCTAGTGCTGTGTGCAGAGAGCTGCTTTCTTGCACGCATGCAAGGACAGCTGCTCCTCAGGATGCTGGTCATACAAGAAATGAAGCAAACTAAGCAAATTAATGATGTTGCTGTATCTGTAGCCTAACTTACAAAACCCCGCTTTCTGTGGTAGCTGGCGCAGACTAGAGCACGTAGAGAGGGAAGTGCTCCTTCAGGTGGCCACCTCTGGACAAAGTGGACAAACATTGTGAGGGAGAGAAAGCACCATCTTCTGGTGAAGTAATAAAGGCACCTTGAGCAACAGAAGTACACCTGTCCAGCGGCTGCCACTGGACTCTCCTGCAAAGCACATGTCCAGCTCCTCACTGCCGGACCTTCCTTGTAGGCATTCTCCAATAAACCTATCCTGGGTGTCTTCCTTGGTTTTTTGGTGACCATCCCCCACTGCCCTAGCACAACTAAGCTTTGGATATTACAACATGCTTTGGATATTACAACTAGGCTTTGGATATTCAACATGCTCTGGGGGGCCAAGTTGGATCTGTCCACAGGGAAATTGTGCAGGTATGGACAATTGGTTACATGTTGACTTGTGGCTTTGGAGGCAAAAATGACCTCAAAAGTGTTTATATGTGGATAACTGGAGAGGGGCAGAGTAGGATTTGTGTATAATTTGTGGAAAGCCACTTAGGCAGATGGAAGACATAGATGATGTGACAGACACAGATCAGACACCATATGTTGTTATGATGTCAACTCCTCAGAATCTTGCTGAAAATATTATTCAACTCTTGACTTCCCTTAAGAATAATGACAAGTACCACTTTCAAACACTTGCTTCTGTGATCATCATTTGCATTAGGCATTTTATTCCTCACAACAAACCTGTAAAGCAGGTGGCATTCTCCTGATCTTCTGGCTGAAGAAACTGAGGTTCGAAGAGATTAAGTGATGAGTACAAACTCAGACAGCTAGAGGAGGGTGGAGCTGCGATGTGAATTTAGGTTTTCTCCTTCCAAAAGCATTTCACTCCAAACTAAATGACAAAGACTACTCTATGGGTAAGGACATCTTGTAAGACTCTATAGCATCTACTCTGAATCCAGAACTTACACCCACTAGGGAAGATAAACAGCCTATTGGGATACCAGCTCACAATTTAAGAATCAGGATTTAGAGCTAAAGTTTTGAACGTAGAGGCTAGAACTCATGGGTCCATGGATGTGGATCTCATTTTCACTAACCTTTAATGGAATTTAGCATCTCTTTCACTTATGATGTAGGCTGTGAACCACAATATAGATGTCCCTCTCATCTAAGAAACTACCAATATTTTTATTTCACGTGACAGTGTTTACAGACATCCCCAAACATTATAAATTCAGACCTTGTTATTCAATGTTGTTCATAAAAACATAGCACGATTATATTATATATTAGTTTTTAAAGTGTTTGATAAATGTGCTTCAGTATAATTCATTGGCTTTATTTTGTTTTATGCATTTAAAAATATTCTTCTGAGCAAGCTTCCTTCTATCTCACTTGACTGTTAAAGAGGTCCAGACTGAAAGGGGTCAAGATGCCCTGACTCAGCAGGAATGACAGCCCAATCCAGCTGGTATCATGTACTAGATGTAGGACATCAGATAAGTCCCATAGCCACATGAAATGCCTCTCTTAAATCAGGGTTTCTTAATTGTGGCCCTCTGTTGACACATGAGTTGCTTAATTCTTTGTTGGGATGTCAGAGTGAGGGTGGGCACTGTCCTGGGCACTGTAGGGTGTTAGCAGTATCCTTGACTTCTACCTGCTGGATAGAACCAACCCCCAGTTGTGACATCCCAAAACATGTCCTCTAGACATTGTCACATGTGCCTGAGGTGGGGGGGGGCAAGATAGTAGAAAACAGCTGTGCTACGTGCACAGTGTGACATTAGAAGATTCCTTTGTTTTTAACTATGATAATGCCTCAATGCCTGATCAATCAATCAAAGAAGCCTTTACTCTATTTGTTAGGACACTAGATTTTAGTAAATTCAGTGTCAAGAGGGGCTGGCCTTACAGCTTGAGATGCCACAAGGAATTTCCCCTCTGGAGTATTAGCCCTCATAGTGGTGATTCTGACAGTCTAGGGGGCCCAGCCTTGGTGAACTCATACTGAGGTAGGAAAAGAGAGGCCCCATGGATGCCTGAAGGTGCTGTCTGACATGAAAAATAGGTCTAGGGTCCAGATGGGCAGGAGCTGTGGAAAATGCCTAATCCAGCCTCAGAGAATCCTCACTTCCTTTAAAGTCCAGAAGAACAAGGGCGGCTGGACATCCTGATGCCCTGACAGGTGATGCAGGGCTACTGGGATGCCTAAAAGAAAGGGAGCCTTTCTTTTTAAATTTTATTTGTTCTTATTAGTTATACATGACAGCAGAATGTATTTTGACATACACTTACATGGAAGGGGGCCTTTCTTGATTTCTTTTTTTGGGAGGAGTACTGGAGATTGAACTCAGGGGTATTCAACCACTGAGTCACATTCCCAGCCCCACTTTGTATTTCATTTAGAGACAGGGTCTCACTGAGTTGCTTAGCACCTCACTTTTGCTAAGGCTGGCTTTGAACTTGTGATCCTCCTGCCTCAGCCTCCTGAGCCACTGGGGTTAAAGGTGTGCGCCACCGTGCCCATGCCTTTCTTGATTTCTTCGGCGTATAGAAGGGGAAATATTATCATGCATCTCATCATGATGTTTTGGTCAAGGATGGATCAGATATACCACGGTGGTCCCAGAAGATATAATGGAGCTGAAAAATTCCTATTGCCTAGTGGCCACATTGCTATTGTAATGTTATAGTGAAAATTACAAATTTGTTGTGATGCTGGTGTAAATAAGCCTACTGAGCTGCTAGTTGTCTAAAAGCATAACCTATAATTATGTGTAGTACATAATACTTGATAATGACAATAAATGACTATAGTAATGGTTTATGTATTTACTATACTTTTTCTTCTTATTTTGCACTGGACTTCTACTTAGAAACAAGAGTTTACTACAAAATTGTATACCTTGTTGTGTCAGCGGGCAGCCTCACACACCTCATATTACCGTGTCTCTCGATGGCATCAAGAGGTCAGTCCACTGTTTACCCTGTGCTATCTAGGTCTATGTGAGTACACCCTGTGGTGTTGGCACAGTGACTCAATCATCGACCAGTGCATTTCTTAGACTTTATTGTTATCTCTAAGCAATGCATGTCTGTATCAGAATATTGAGAGCAGCTAGGAAACTTTACCTGTTTCACAGGTGGGCCTATTGAAGCACTCTGGTTTGAGTGTTTCCTCTGCACCAGACACCATTCTGAGCAGTCTATGTCATCATTGTGTCAGCAGAGATGACAGTCTATGTCATCTTTAATCCTTACAACAAACCATGAGGTCAGTGGCATTAGTGTTCTCACTTCATAGGAGAAAGTGAGGCTTAAAAGTCAATGATCTTGCCTGACTTTGCTTCTGTAAGTGACAGAGATGAAGTTTAAATCCAGGTATGATTTCAGCTGATTTCAAGTGCCCAAGAATTTAACCAGGAGGCAGCACTGCCCAGGTGCCCAGAAAACCCAACGCTGACCTTGCTACATCAACATTAGGAACTGTGGAGCAACATGAGGAACCGTGGAATCCCGAGCACTCCTCAGAAAACAGTGCTCGTCTGAGATGGTGTTTGACAAAAATGAAGTAGAGGGAGGATTCTGAGACCTAAGGACTTGTGAATTCAGTGTTGATGTTGGACAAGCATCTGGGTCAATTATTAAGCATATAGCTGTCAGCCCTTAGATGCTGAGAGGGTGGTTGAAAAAAATCACTGTAAGACTGTAAGTGAGCAAAGAATGGGTCATGCCAGACTAGCTTCATTCTTTATGGTTCTGTGTTTCTGAGGCGTGAGGGGAGCTGGTGCAGGGGACTCTGTAGGTGGCTCTCCATGGGGTGTCTGCTTACGTTTCTCACAAAATTCGTGAGGACAGGTTTGGAAACGTGAGCTGGATGACAGCAAGACAGGCTGCTTTCTGGGGGTTCAAGACCTGTCTCCAAAAGATCTGTTGACTTAAAGTGGGCTTTGAGGGAGTCTTGGTTGCAGATTGGAGATGAATTAATGGTCGGAGTGGAAAATGTCACCGTGAGATGCCTGTGGAGGAGAGTAAACACCACCAACCAAGTGGATTCTAGCTATGTCTGGCAAATTGAGGAAGGGAGCCAGTATTACAGAATTGTCTGGACTTAATAATGACATTAGCTAACACCTCTAAAAATGAACCTGTGGCAGGTATGATTCTACTCCCTGGACGTGAACGAGCTCCTTGAGTTCCTCCTGACAACATTATGAAGTAGATTCCATTATTTTCCATATTTCACGGTCGAGGAAACTGAAGCAGAGAAGTGTCATGATCAGCAGGTGGCTAGGAGCAGAGTTCCTTTTAGTTCTGAGATTCTACCAGAAGGTAGGGAAAGAGTGGCTAATACATGCACAAAAAGAAGATGATCACCATGTGCTAAGTGGCTCAGCAGTCCCCCTCTCTGGGAAGCTTTATCTGCTTCCCAGGTGGGCTTATTGGCCTTTCCCAGGTACTTGCAAGGCACCTGATAAATGGTGCTGTCTCTGCTTCTCCATGTGGTTGATGGTTTCCTGCTGTGGGTGTCTGCCTACCCACTGTAGGCTCATCTCATCCATCCAGGGGCCCTCAGCATCAAAAACAGTGACAATTCATGAGCTTTCCTTATATGTTGATGAAAGAACTGGAAAGGATTTAAGGAGTTTTAAAGTATGAAGGAAAAATGAAAGCACCTTGGAGCCAAGGCACCTGGGGGTTAACAAAGGTGTACATGGCCTGTGTGACAAAATCGCAACCCACAACCAAAGGGAGAAAAGACATAAGGAGAATATGGTATTGGGGGAACCTGTGGAAGGTCTTTCCTTGAGCCCTGGATGGTCGGGAGAGGTGGGAACTGTGATCTTAGATTCACCTGTCTCACATTTTTCTCTAGCTCCATGAGTCAAGAAGTCTATGAAGATGGAATTTCAAGTTCTGAAAACTGGACTGCTTTCCTTTTCCTTTTAAATTACAGGAATAAAAAGACATCAGGGGAACCTGAATGTAGATTAGTAAGTATAGAAGTCAGTCTTAAAAAGCTCTATGCTATATGATTTCAGCTATGTAACTTTCTGGAAAAGGCAAAACCAAAGAGACAGTAAAAAGGTCAGTAGTTTCCAGGGCTGGCATGTGTGGGAAGACAGATGCATAGGTTGATCAGAGAATGTTAGGGCAGTGAAATTATTCTGTATGATACTATAATGGTAGATACATATCATATACTTGTTAGAATCTACAGAATAGAGAACACAAAGAGGCAACCCTAGTGTGAACTCTAGAGTTTAGCTAATATTGTATCAAATGTTGTTTAATAAATTGTAACAATTGTACAACACTAATGTAAGATATTAATAATGGAGATTTCCCCTTTCTCTCTGGAGGTGGGTATGGGAACTTTAATTTCTGAGAAATAGTTCTCTAAACCTAAAACTGCTCTAAAAATGAAGTCGCTGCATGTGAACCAACAGGAATGGGTGAAGCAACCTCCTTACCCCCTTGGATAGATGTAAAAACAGGCTCTGCCAATATTATTAGCTTGTAACTTGCTTCCTTTCTACTTCCTCTCCCAAAGAATACTCAGTAGGTGAGCATGCTTCCTAGAATGGGAAATGCAACACAATTATAAAGAATTTGTGGGCTCAATCGATCTAATAGATTTCTTTGGGCTTTTAGCTGCTCTAAGTCATTACACTAAAATGGACTCCAGGAGGGGTACCATTAGCCCCTGTTCCTCCTGGCCACGGCCAAGTGAACCAGGGTTCAGAGAAGTGCCACAGGAGGCCAGAATTGCTTGTGGTCTAGTATGTCTTGTCTCCCACTCCTACCTAAATTGAGGGCACCTTTAGAGTGTCTAAAGTGTAGACTCCTTCCTAAGGGGGTACCGGGATGGGGGCTGGTCCTGAGTAGCAGGTGCCCCATGGGACAAGGATCAGGATGAGAGTCAGATAGGTGTTGGTGATGGGTGGAAGAAAAGCAAGAGAGGTCAATTGCTGAGAGAGATTGAGGGAAGGAGCTGTGTGGTGTTTGATTCTAGATTAATTTGTGTGTGTGTGTGTGTGCACGCACACAAAAAAAGAGAAATTCCCCCGTCAGAGTTGAAAGAGATCTTTCAGATTTTCTGTTCCTTTCTCTCACTGTACAGTTGAGGCAACCAGGGCCCAGAATCTGCTCCCCCGCCCCACCCCTGTGTATTAGTCAGCTTTTTGTCACTATGACAAAATTACCTGACAGAAACAACTTAGAGAAGGAAAAGTTTATTTTGGTTCATGATTTCAGAGGATTCAGTCCATGGTCAACCAGTTCCAAGGCAGAAACATTGTGCCAGAGGGGTGTGGTGGAGGAAAGTTTCTCAGCTCGTGACAGCTAGGAAGCCGGCGGGGGAGGGGGTGGGGGTGGGGGGAGCAGAGAGAGGACAGACCCTCCCAGGGCACTGCCAGGGATCTACTTCTTCCAACTAGCCCTCCCCCAAGGAGTGTATTTATCTAGCAATTGATTAATCCACTGATGAAGCAAGAGTCCTCATGATACAATCATTGCCCTCAATCCCCTTACGGCATTGGT
Organism: Geosciurus inauris; assembly: GCA_004024805.1. Classification (NCBI taxonomy): domain Eukaryota; kingdom Metazoa; phylum Chordata; class Mammalia; order Rodentia; family Sciuridae; genus Geosciurus; species Geosciurus inauris. The sequence goes on along the minus strand of PVHX01000995.1, from coordinate 173,484 downwards.
ATATTGGGTTTCTTGGATTTTTACATTTTTTATTTTATTTTTCAGCATGGGGTAGGGTGGTGCTAGGGATTGGACCTAGGGCCTGTTAGACAAGTGCTCTATCACTCAGCTAGGCCCCCAGCCCAACCTTGCTGCATTGGGGACCATGTTTTCTACATGAGCTTTTGGGGGACATTCCAGATCCCTTAACACCCTGAGACCCAGTGACAATCCTATTCTGAACTTGAATGCCCCTAACTCCTAGGTTTGCACTCCACTGACCTGCAAAATAGCTCTCAAACCTGCTCACTCCTCTGCATCTCACCCGAGCAACTTCTCTGCTTCCCCCTTTCCAATGGTTTCCCCTTTTTCTTAAGGAAAACCACTTACCTCTCTAACTTGAACTCCTGGCCTTTATGAACTGGCCCTCACTGACTCTGCAGTTCTATCTCTCTCCCCCTCTGCCCGACCACCTGCTACTTTTTCCTTTTCTCCACCTCTGACCCTAATCCTAGGCTCTGAAAGTGCAGAACCAGTTTTCATCTCCCAAACCCAGCCTCCTCTCTTCACCCCTGGGACTGCACATGCAGCGTGCCCCTCCCACCCCAACTCATCTGCCTCTTGCCTGTGACAAGCCTGGCTACTGCCTCCCCTGGAAGTGTTCTCTGAGAGCCCACACTGAGGTCAGGCCTCCGGCAGCTCCCAAGTCATCGCTTCCCTTCCCCAGTCCTTACTGCCTCCTAGACTGGAGAGCACAGACGGCCTGGCATAGAAGATGTGCTGATGAAATATTTATTGATGGAAACAAGGTCTATAAATATTTCTTATCAGTTCCAAGCAGAAAATATTAGTCTCGATTCCCTCAGGCTCCATCCCATCTCCCTTGCCCAAACTCTATGCATCTGCTAATGCTTAGGTTTGCTTTTCTAGTGGCCTTGGATGACTGGCAGGTCAGGGTTCTGTGAGCTGCCAACTGGCTTGAAGCCCATGGATGAGGTATCACCATGGTGGGGTGGGGTTGTGGCTCCTATTTATGTAGCTGGGCTACTCCTTTGGCCCCTTAAAATAATGTATTGCAGGTACCCAGGGACTGGTTTCTAGCCTAGTATAGGCTGGTGTACTTCCTACTATGGCAGTTAAACACCGTGTTGAAGCATGTACTCTGCATTAAGTTTTATGATTTCAATACCACCGTGCTTGGTACTCACCCTCCCTGACAAGTGATTGCTGCTCTCCAGGGCCCTGTTTTACCTGCTAGAACAGGCATCTTGACTGTGGACTTTCCCCTTTATCACCTTGGAAATGTACGAGCATTAACTTTTATGCTTTAAATCCAAAATAGACAATAAAATTATGGAAGCAAGGTTAGTGATAATCTACAGGGTTGCCTGTGAAGATGAGTCCTTCAGGGTCCTTGAGGGGAATTTCTGAGGCTGCCTTGCCTCCCTGAGCAGAATTTTGTGTAGCATTCAAAGAAGGGCTGTGCTGGGAAGGAGGGCACATGCCTAATGGGTAAAGATTGAAATTTTCCATTTGCCTGAAATCTTAGCATACAGAAGCTATGGATGGGCTCCTAGGCAGAGGCTTCTAGGGGAACAGGTGTAGCTCATTTCAGTCCGCTTCAGGCAACCTCAAGCAAGTTTTACCTGCAAACACCTTTGATCCTGAAGGGTTCGAGGCAGGTCAGAGGCACCTGGATTTGCATGAAGACATTAATCTCTCACTTGACACCTCCCTCCCACTCATAAGGGGGACAACAACTGCCATGTATCAGATGCCCACTGAGTACTGGGCACTTGACTTAACATTAGCTGTCATTCTTCCTCACAGCCCAGAGAGGAAGACAGAGGCAAACCATCTCCAAATTCTACATTTAGTAATTGAGGCTCAGTAAGGTCAATGCCTTGTGTGAGTACACAACCAGGTAGAGAAGGAGGCAGGTTTTGAAGTCAGGTGATGTCTGTCCCCTTCTCCCAAAGCCCACTCTTTGATATGATGCTGTGCAGCCTCTGTGAGGAACAGCTGGAGATGGGGCCTTATGAGGGAGGGGGACTGCCTGCTGCTGAATGTGGACTTGGGGAGGAAGGAGTGGGAGAAGGCTGAGCCTGGCAGGCTGCTGTCCAGGGGCCTTTGCATTTGACCCACCTGGGCCTCTGGTGTGGCCATGTACCAGCATTTCTGCAAGAATAGACAGCAGCCCTGTCTGCATGCCAGCTGTGGACCAGGTGAAAATAGGTGGGAAAGGGCCTAAAGATTCCACACCAGCAAATCACAACCTTGCAATTAAAAAAAGCTACATGGAAATGAAGTGTGAAGACTCGTGACTTCTGATGTGCTCACGAGAGGGAATGAGTCAGTCAGAAAACACCTGCTCTGCTCTTCCTTGGAATGAACACTCAGGCAGACACCTTGAGCTGGCTCATCACAGCACCCTAGGCTTCTCAGCTGCGTGTTCCAGGCAGCCTTCTCCCGGGGCAGAGAGTACTTGTGTTTGGCACGGTTCTCGCACACAGTGCATGGCTAGTGCACCAAGTCACCATATAACCAGATCTGTTTGCACTCAGGAGATGGCATGAGAGGGGTGATTCTGTTCCATTACACCCAGGGCCTCTAAGACTCTTAAAAGAAATGAAAGTCAGGATCATGACATGCTTGGAATACTACGTGGATGCTTAAAGTAGTGAGAAGGAAAAACACTGTGAATAATATTTGTAGGGGGGGTCTCTGATGTGGCCACAGAGTACAGGGATGGCAGGGAGGGACCAGGTGATTTGGTTGGGCATCGTCTGATGCTGCAATTAAGATGCCTTGCCTTCTTGCCAGCCTCTGTGCTTAGACCTATGTTGCCACTAATACATTGAAGTCTCTGGCACTGTGGCACCTTTTTCCCCTGGGACTAGGGCTGGTGAGGCAGTCCTGTGCTTGGTCTGCAGGTGAGGTAACTGCCCACTGCTACATTTCCTGGAAGGAGGCAGGGGAGGCCCCAGAGTCAGCCCTGCATGCCTCTGTGTCCCATGGAAAATGGAGCACTTACCTAGTGGTCTCAGAGATACACCTACATGTAGGGGGCATGGGAGGGAAGATAGGTATGAGAGTGGAGAAGAGCCCAGATATGGCTCCCTGGTGGAGACTGCCCCCAGTGGGCCTCATTTCCCTTGTTCCAATGCTGTCAGGCCAGGTGACGCCTAACAACCACCCTTGTGAACACCAGCTCCTTCAAATAAATGGTACTAATGGTATGAAGTTGTGCTGGGGCAGGCTAAGGCTGTCACTCTAGCTCTAATTACCAGCACAGTAACCACATTGTCCCTGCTGGTGGCTCCAAAGGGGGGATCTGCATTAGGTGCTGGCTAGGCAAGCTCTCTCCAGGTGTTGTCTTGTTCAGCCTCAAGTTCTTAAGCCCACATTTTCTTCCCATCACCCATGATCACGGTCACCTGCTTCCTGCCTGCCCAATTCCACTCCACTATTAAAGTCACACTTCAAACTGTCATTTTCTTCTTAATTTTTAATCAGTCTGTGTCAAGAAAAAAATAGGACTCGATCCAGCTTCCAGCCCTCCCTGCTCTGTCGGCACAGCAATTTTATGGATCAGAGTTTTGTTTATATTTGTCTAAAACCCAGAGGAGGAAAGGAATCAACTCCACAAACCAACGTATATTTGAAGAGACACTTTCAGAGTCGGGGCATTTTGTTTGTTTGTTCGTTATATGTCAATCAATCAGTTTCATAGGAACAACACCCAGTGGGCACCATGAGACCCCTGCAGTAGGAACATAGGGAGGTCAGGCAGGTGAGGCAGCCCAAGGCCCCAAAAGCAAGAGAGGAGGGCAGTCTTGGGGCTGGGAGGAGCCTCCTGACTCTGCAGGACAAAGTAAAGGGGGGAATAAAGAATTCACTTTCTTTGGAGACAGAATATGTTTACAGAAACAATTTCTGTTTTGGAAAATAAAAATATGGTTAAATTTTGGAGTAAGGGCAAAACAACAGTCACCTGGAGAGAAACTCATGACTCAGTTCAACTGTTGGGTGGACTCTTCTTAAAATTCCCATACCAAACATTACCTTAGTTACTTTCTCCACCATGAGATGTATTTGAACACATTCTGATCATGTGTGAAGTCACAGGGTTTAACCATGGACCCATGTGCCATACCATGAACACAAATACTGATGTTCCATCACCAAATGCTGATGCTTTGATGCTCTGTGGCACTGAGGACGAGAACTCCTCTTCTTTTAAGAAATTTCCAGAAAGCAGAGTCTGCTTGTATTTCCTTCCCTTTCTTAGGGAGACTGCCACATCCTGCTCTGAGCAGAGTTCTCTGGCTGAAGGAAGATGGTCTGAATGTCACTTGAGAGCCTTTCTGTTGGGAGTCAGTCCCTTACTGAGGGCACAGGGGGGCTCTGCTCCTCTTCTGGTAGCTCAGCATGGACTTTCTGCAGAGGCTGACCCATTCAGCTTTGAAGTCCAGTAACAGTTTGAAGCAGATTTGAGAAGCAAATTTACAAAATGTGACATGCTTTCAGAGGGGGCAGGGAGTACTCATAACTCAAGTCAACAGGACGTGTGATGCAGTGGGATGATGTGCATGGAACTGCTCCACCTTCCACAGCACTTCACACACTTAACACCTCCCGTCAGGACAGCAAAGGGGCTTCCCCTCTGCTCTTTTCCCCCCACTGGTCTTGTCAAATTCTTGAGTGTCCTTTAAAAGCACTGCCCCTGCAGTTTGTCAGCCTCACTGTGGAGTTCGAGATGTCCCCATTACTGTCCCCATTGTAGATAAGTTAGAAAATGTCCCTCATGCCCTCAAGCTCTGTCTGTCTGTGGTCTTCCCTCCAAAGCCGAAGATTCCTTTCCCCGAGGGGCAGTAGAATTTTGGGGAGTTCACCCAATTAGGGATCTTCTTCCATTAGAGGAATCTCTGTTAAATAGGACATGGTTATGAGCTGAGTACCACGAAAAACACTACAGCAATTTGGAAATATGACAATTCCAGAAATCAGTGAGGAGAAGAAAAATCAAATAAGCCGACTCTTACTAAATACGTATAACATCTATTTGCTGGAAAGCAACTGTGATCCTATTCCCAGTTCATAAAAAAATGAAGTGTTAAACTTTAACACAGACCCTAAATAGTCATAGAGGCCAACAGGTTACAGATTCAAGTATAGGAAGGCAGTGTGGTTTGTAGGAAAGCAACTGTGTGGGGACCCAGGAGGCCTCTGTTTCTGTGTCACTTTTTAGCTAGAACTAAGAGTTCACAGTTGCAAAGTTGGGCTAGTGCTTTCCTCCCCTGGGAAACAGATCCCTAATCAATCAATACATTCCCCACTTTCCCATGAGCTGTATTCTGCCCTTCATTGCAACAGGTGCACAAGCGTCTTTTATCTCACATGGGGTAAAAGCAACTTCTATGTACACAGCACTTCTCTGGGGCTGGGACATTGTTGGGGCCCTGACATTTCTCTTCGCCTGGGTGTGTTATCTTGTTCCTAAGCTCTGCTTTTAGAAGTCCTACCTAATTAAGGGATAAAAAAGGAAAACATCCTGTATAACATACCTGCTACAAAACTAAAGCAGGGCCACTGTAGCCTTTCAACTCTGAATGGCTTGGTGCCCGTTGGGCCTCCTGAAATTTCTGTTAATGGACCTATTATTTGCAAAATGATGATCATTCCTTACAATAACTGGCCTTGGCGGAAGCCTCTACATATAGAGAGAATGGGAAGCAATGGGAGCTGAATGAAAGGCAAATGACTCAGCCCTGTGCTAGGGAGCCCCTTAAGCAAGGGGCTGGCTTAAAGATGCTGGGTGTGAGATGTTTACAGGTGCAGCTTAGCCTTGGGGCAGATACTTACCATCTGCAATGTCGATGCCCGGGCTGGTGGATGCCACCTCCCTCGCCGTGCTAGTAATTGTGTCAGGGTTGTCAGAGGTGGGGTGGGTGCCCCCTTGGCACATGGGAGATGAATATAGACTCTGGAGCAGCTCAGAAGAGCCTGATGTGCTATCACAGGTTTCTGACTCTCCTGGTCCTGTATCTGTGTCCCCAGAGCCAGGATATGCTGGGGGGCTCTGGTCATCCACAGGTATGGGGCATCCCTGGCCCATGGAGGCCAGATACCCGGGGCCTAAGGCACTCAAGCCACCACTCACAGCCTCATCATAAGACGGGAGCATGACGGGCACACCATCTACTACCACGAAGTCAGGGTCGCTGCTGGAGCTCCTGGGAGGCCCCCTGTGTGGAGAAAATGGTGTCAATAAGTCAGAAGGCTACACCAGTGCTCCCCACCAGAGCTGGGGTGCTCAGGGCTCACAGTGGGTGACAGAGACCAGCATGGATAGTGATGCAGAAGAACCAGCATAATTTCTGGGTCTGCTCTGGCAGACAGTCAGTCCCACATGGCCATGCTTGGGAGAGAAGAGGTTTTGCTCTTGTCACTCTTGTATCCTCCTGCCTCATTTCTTCCTCTTGCCTCTGAGATCTATGGCCTCCTGTACTTTTTTCCTCCCTTTTTTGGCCTCTGGGTTTGGGCCATGCACTTGTGTGGGGGAAGGAACCACGTGACCCATTCCAGCAGAATATTCCCAAGTGCCTCTGCTGTATCTCCTGGGATGGTTGTTGAAAGCAGAGTAGCGTTGTTACACATTTAGGGAATGGGGGACCCTAAGTGCCCCATGGAAGATGACTAGTCTGTGCTCGATACGCTTCTTTGTTTTCTGCTATTGTATAAAAATCACTCATTTTTAGACAAGACAGAACAATAAAAGGAAAAAGTCTGACTATGACCACGCTCTGATCTGATTTCCTCATTCAAGTTGCGTGGGTTCATGGGCCACCTCCTGACCCCTCCGGCATGGTAGCTTAAGCACAGCCTATGCTGCTGGCATGAGGGCTCCAGCGGTGGCTGAGAAGCCAATTTGCCACCTCACAGGCACTCTCATATAGGGGCACATGCATTGCTCCTGGCCTGGCCCCTGTGCAACCCTGTGCTCCATGAGACCACTGTGCTCTGTTCCTGGCCCCAGAAGGAACCCGCAATGGCATGTAAGTGGCTGAGAGAGCTTGGCTTCTTACTGCCTCTGCTGGAAGCTAGAACTGTGAGCTGCACTGAGGTCAGATAATGACATGTCAGGAAGGGAAGGTGGGCAGGCAGACCCTGAATCCCCGAACACTAATGGTTCCAAATTCCAAGGATATGAAATGTCTGGACATGGCGCCTGAGGTGGAGGGCAGTATCAGACTGCACTTTTCTCTAGTCACTGAATGACGATCTGGAGCCCACTATTACAAACATTTTGCAAAGGCCTGTGGCTCATGGTGGTGGGCTCCTTGCTCTATAGTTCTTCAAGGCTACCAGGAGAGGGTGGAAAATTGTCAGGGCTCATGCTCCCTAGAGGGTGGGAGGCAGGAGGGAAGGATGTTTTGAATCTGATGTTGCCTCTCTTAGAGCCACTAGTTTCAGTGTATCCTGGCCAAAGACCTCCTCTTCTCACTCAGGCCTCCTCACTGTCCCTTTCACCTCCAATTTGTCTTGGCCAGGACAGGCATTTGCCTCTCTGTGTTCTCCATTTACCACCCTCATAGTCTATGTCCAGGCCAAATCCCCCATGATCTATCGGCTTCCCCTTTACAAAGCCCAAACCAGGCTGCTCAGCTGCCATATACCCTGTCATCAAACATCTCCGCAGTGTCTGCACTCCTGGGACATGGGAACAATCTCCATTCTTGACTTGCCCTTGAGAATCTTACCATCCATTTGGGCAGATGGAATTGACTTTTCCAAAACTAGAGAATGATACAAGATGGAAATACTCAAGGGATTTAGAATATCAAATGGAAGAATTTTGAGACCATTTTAAAAACATCTTAATATTTAGTCAATATCCTGGAAACTTCTAAGCATAAGTAGAAAAATAGCTTCTGTGGGCCATTTTAAAGTACTCTGATGTACTATAAATCACAGCTGTGTAGTTTAGCTTTCTCTTTGTAATCCTTCGGCCTTTTTGAGGTACCATAATTGCTCAGTGATAGAACATGGTCCCTTGATTAATAAATAATAATGCTGCAGACTCAGAGAGCGGATGGAAGGTTTGAGAGGAAGGAAGTTTCTGGCACTTTGAGATGGGCTTGGTGATGGCACCAGGGTGGCACAGACACACCTTTTGGTCCAGAGAGGGATGCGGGTGACCCTTAGGCCTATCACATTTTCTGTGGTTAGGGAGAATGGGGTGCCTATAAGATGTGACCATGTGGGGCTCCTGCTGCTAAGCCCACTGTTATGGCTTGGATCCATCCCCAAAGGCTCATGTGCTGAAGACCAGCTGATGGTGCTACTGAGAGGTGGCAGAAACTTTAGGAAGTGGGGCCTGGTGGTAGGAAGTGGACATTGAGGATGGGCCCTTGAAAGGGGTCTTGGGACCCCAGCCTCTCTCCTGGCCCTTCTCTCTGCTTTCTGGCTAATGTGATGTGAGCATCTTTGCTCCACTGTGTGCTCCCTGACATGATGTTCTGCCTTGCCTCAGGCCCAAAGTGATAGGGCCAGCTGACCATGAAATGAATTCTCTGAAATCCTGTGTCTAAAATAAACCTTTCCAAGGTGGTGGAATATGATGGTCATCATAGCCCTAACTTTATGGATGACTGCATGTGTGCTGTGATTCTATATCACTTACAACCAGAGAAATGAAATGTTATCATCTAAAAAAAAAAAATAATAATAATAATAAAATTTTAAAATTTGGAATAAAATAAAATAAAATAAACCTTTCCTCCTTTGAAGTTGTTTATTTCAGGTATTTTGTCACAGTGACCACAAGGCTAATATACTCACTTAGCATTGCTAACTAAAGTGAGCCTGCCCTGGGGGTGTGAGTCTAAGGGAAAGGGAGTGAATGTTGTCCCCAGTAAGCTGCCCCCTTTCCTCACAGGGAGTTGTGAGAGATACACTGGAGAGAAAGAGGTAGCTAATTCCAGGAGCCTCCTCCTTCCCTAAGCAATATTCCCCCCTTCAGGGGTGGTTTTGCATGACCTTGGGAACTAGATTGCTCCTAGTGGGGGAAGTGCCCTGTTCTGAAGCATTAGGTCCTAAATCATTATGATAACTAAGGGGTGAAGACACCAGGCTAAGCTTATTTGTGTAGCCAATAGGGACAGTGAATGGGGCAGGGGATAGGGTGATGGAGATCTGCCCTCCAAACATCTGGTTCAGCAGGCTCAGATTAGACTCCAGGCAGAGGCTCACCAGCCCTTTCCTGGTTGCCCATCATGTCTGTTCTCCTTCCTGAGACTGCCCATTGCACACATAACTGACCTCTGCTAGGATATACCCCTCAGATCTTGTCTCCTTGTCCTTTGTACCTTTGTACATGTCTCATCCACCAGGGCCACATGCAGGTGGGAGTGGCACCCTGGCAGGGCAGGAAGCCCTCGTTGGCTTGCCTTCGCCAGCTCCTACAATGCTTGCCCCAGAGTGCTCTACTGGGGGAAGGGCAAACAAGGCCTATGGTACTCCGGTCCCCAGATACCCCAAAACATTCCAGGAAGATGTTTCTAACTCTGCCCTGTTCTACCTGAGGACCTTGGCTTTGCACTTGTCACATGTTCTCTCTGCTGCACTGACCTGGGGGGGAAGTGGGCCTTAAACTTGGTCTGGAACATCCTGGCCAGGATGACAAGCAGCAGCACCAGCAGCACGCTGGTCGCCGTGAATGCCACGATCTTCCATGTGGTCAGGAGGGTCTCGTGGGTGCTGGGCCATGTTTGCTCTGCCGTGAGAGAACAGAACCATGCATGAGGTTTGTACTGTGACAGGTGCCAAAGTCCCCCGTATTTCCCTTTGATGGATTCTTCTGGCACATGAGACACCCAGAGAGTACCTACTGGCCCCTTGGGGCTCAACAGAGACACCTTGCACTTGGCACAGTGCCTATAAATCAAATTAGGATTCACACAACACTAAAATCCATCTCCAGGATGGACTCTGCTGGGTTGAAGACAGACCTTTCTGTTGAAATTCTACACCTGGCCTGAGAGCCTGGCCTAGACCTAAATGATGTACCTCCTTGTGCAGAGATGGAAGGAGTCCTCTTTGTGAAGGAAGTTGTTCTGAAATGCACCAAGAGCTGGGGAATGCAAAGTGGGGCTGTAGGCCTTGGTGATGTTCTGGGACATATTATTGGTTGGGGTGAAGGGTGGTGGCATAAAGCAAAAAAAGGAGGATTAAGGGGACAGGCCTGTCCCTTTACCCTCATCCTCACTGTCCATTGAGTGCATGAGAGTAAGACGCAGCAAGAGCAGGCCCTTCTAGAACAAAGTTTCATCCTTTTGCCACAAGCCACCCTGCCCTCTATCCTTCTCCCTCCTCTCATCATGCTCAGTGGCCATCCTCTTATTCTCTCTATACCCCTCCCCTTGCTGGGAGCCTGTGTGCCTCCAGAACTCCCAGCATCAATAAGCATGTCCCTCACGTGCTGTGTCCCGAGGAGTAGCATGCAGCCATCACTGTGGCTTGGAGCAGTGGCCATGGCCGTGGTCTGGAAAATGCTGGAGAGAGTGGACAGGGTAGGAAGGGCAGGAGATTGTGGTGCATGCCAGTACTCAGGCCTATGTCATACAGTCACCACCCTGGTGTGCTGAGTGGTGAAGCCAGCTTCCAAGTAATTTGTCATTAAGTTAGGAAAGCACTGGAACTTTTGAAAATGGCCTCCATTTATGTAAGTGAGAAAAAGTCTTAGCCTCAATAGTATCGTTTGTATTCTCATATATATTCTTTAGTGGAAGAGAAAGTTGCATCACTGAGTCTCAGGGCAGTGTGCAGGATTCTGGTCACACCCACAGGCCTGTATCCTTGCCAGTGGAAGGGGCCAAGGTTGAGAGAAAAGTGCCCAGAAGTTGAGGTCCTTTCATGGATGCCAGGGGACTAGGGACCCTGTCCAGAGGATTAGCATTTTATCCTGGGAATGGACAGGTTAATACTCTTGACCCTCAGAACCAGGCCTGGAATCATCTGTCACAGTTCAGCCCCAGCCCTACATATAGGCAACACGTTTCCCTAGCCTGTTCCTGACACTGGGTGTGGGAGGGGAGCAGACGGGCTGTCCCAGGAGGGCCTGCTGCTCTTCCTTCAAGGGACTCACCTGATTTGATGCAGTAGACTTGGTAGGAAGGGAACCACTCTCCGTACTGGCAGGTGATATACTTGTAGTCACTGGTAAGGCTGTAGCCGGGATCGCAGTAAAACTCCACCACAGTTCCATGGTTGTAGCGCTCACAAGGCCGCGGGTGGCAGATGAAATCTCCGTGACTCACCATTGGAGGTAGTGGACAAACTTGGGCAGTGGGGGAGAATAAGAGTTTCAGAACCACAGGTTCACCCTCTCTGAAGCCCTTCAGACGCACACTGGTCCAGGAGAGCACGCTGCTTAAAGATGTGCTTCCGCATTCATCACCAGACCACGGAGTTGGGCCAGAGTTGGCCCCTTTTGTATTTTCACGTAAGGTCAAATGGAAGCCTGCTAGAATATTCTGAGCACATGCTGCTTTCACATGGTGTTGTAAAGTACACCGCAAAAGAGAGACTCGTTTTATAATGCAAAGAGTGTGCCTATTTAATAGATAGTATTAGCTCCTCTATTAATAATACATGCTATTATGTGCCAGACAGCCTAGTAAATAAAATTAAGATATTTGTGGATAAAATTTTTACTGAAAGGCACAGCTATGCCAAGTCTGCTTCTGCAACCACAGCAGTAATTTGGAACTATTTGAATCACAGGGCTGTGGTCCTAACCTGATCCTCCAGTGTCATCTTGGGGTCTGGCTGATGACAAACATGGATCAATTCTTCTACCTCTGTTTGTAGATCCAGGCCACACACCCCCTTCCCATAATGGGGAACGAGACACCCAAGGTTCTAGGTTTGCTTCTGCCACCAGGAACCTCCGGGAACCTTGATTGTTCTCCTCTGAAAAATGGAAGCTTATTCAGCACTAGATGAAGTTTGGGGGTTTTATGACTCTACTATTCCATAAGATGAAAGGAGGAGAAAAGCTGGTTTTAGTTTCCTATCTTGAGGCTGCATTCTGGGCTGCAAGGTAGAAATGGCTCCATCTCTGGAACCAGAAAGATGGTTTTAGCAGTTTGGTGCTTGTTCATCTCCTGCCACAGAGAGCTCTCTTTCCTGGAGAAGGACTAAGAAATAAACAGTAAACTTCAGGAAATAATAAAACCATGAATTCTGCCAATGTCAGTCTAAAACCCACACCTATGGAAACCTCTAAGAACTTAGAGCAAAAACCAAAGCAAATAAATCCAAGACAGTTAACTTTTGAGCCCCTTTCTAGGGGCAACCAAATGCCCTGGTCAGTGTAGATCCTTGGACACTGCCCATCACACACAGGCTGGTTCTGCGGGGAGAGCCACCACCCCACACTGGCTGCCTTGTGAAGGGCACAGATAGAAGCATGTAGTAGCACACTCTCTGGCAGCACATGCCCACTGAGGCTGGGTGACAAGACGGGACCCCAGTGGAAGCATCCCAAGGCATGTGGATGTGGATGGATATAGGTGCTCATGCACATCCTCTCTCTCTCTGTCTCTCTCTTCTTCCATCCCTCCCTGCAAACAGTGCTATAATGTAGATATTTTTTTTGGCTTTTAGAGTTGAGGAGACAGAAGCTCAAAGTAGCAACTAGAGTAGTGAGTAGGAGCCCAGGCTTGCTGTAGACAGGAGTAGGTCTGACTTCTGGCTGATTTACTCTCCTGTCAAGTGACAGGAGAGTCCCTTCTCATTTTTGAGCTTTAGGGTTCTGATCTGTAAAACAGGAGTCCGCAGGGGCTGTTTGGAGGGATGCTGGTAAGGCCTTCATTCAGAGCCAACACATTGGATCCATGGGGCCAGCCAAGACCCAGTTCTCTAAAGAGAGGGAACATTATGAGGTAGTGCCTTACATGGGTGATGGGAAGGCAGAGAAGCCAACAGGGGCACCCCAAGACCAGCAACTGCAGGAGGTCACTGCCCCCCTTGGGTGGGTCAGATGAAGGGGTCTTCGTTGATGGGGTCCTCAGTGGAAGGTGGAACCCCAGAGGTCTGTTCTGCAGGAGTTGGAGCCCAAGGGCACTCAGACACTGCTGGCGATGTCCGCAGGCAGAAAGAGTGAGGGAAAAGCCCTAGTTTCTCCACCTGCCGCTCTCCCACCTCTCTCTGGGCAAAGCTAGTAGGGAGCCAGGTGACCAGAGAGCCTAGGAAATGAGGTCTTCAGCAGGATCTCTGCCCATAACATGGTGTAGTACAGGGAAGACCCAGGGTGTACTCAGTAAATGTTGGCTATCAGGTAGCTACCGGAAGAGCCCCACAGTTGGAAAGTGGTAGTCATGATTTGAAGTTCTGACTTTGAAGGCTGAGGAGCTTTTGTCTGCCTCAGGGTGTTTCCAGGGCTGTTAGGTGCCCTTCACCACGTGGTCCATGGCATGGAGTCATATAACCGCATGCATTTCCATTTACACAAATGGGTGTTCTTTTCAGACTCAATATCTCCAGGGTATTCTGGGAATATCCAAGGAAGTCAAGAAGGCAACAGCTGAGAAAGAGGGACAGAGAAAAAGCCACTTGCAATGGTAGCTGGACTGGGAGGTCCAGGGATGCGTCAGTGAGGGCTCTTCCCTCGCCAGTGGCCCTCCTCTATTTCATTTTTCCTCCACTCAGTTCTTGTAAGAACACAGGGAAGGGTACCCCAGTAACCTCCAGGAATGATGGGCTCATCTGGTTGCCTAGGGTCCCCAGCATAGCTGTAAGCTAGTGGAGTCCAACTGCATGCTAGTGGAAGTCATTTCTATGGGCACAGATATACTAAATGTCCACCAACAAATGAATGGATTAAAAAAAAGGCATCACACACACACACACACACACACACACACACACACACAAAATGGAGTATTATTTAGCCTTTAAAAAGAAGGAAATCCAGCCATTTGTGACAACAGGGCTGGACCTGGAAGACATTAAACTAAATGAAAAAAGCTGGACACAGAAAGAAAATACTGAATGATGCATGGTCTTCCTGATATGTAGAATCCAAAAAAGTTAAGTTTATAGAAACAGAATAGAGTGGTGGTTACCAGGGGTGGGAGGTTGGGCAAGTGGGCAGATGTTGCTCAAAGGGCACATCTGTTTCAGTTAAGGAGGGTGAACAAATCTGAGCCAAGGGACCATGGTTAGTAATGCTGTGTTGTATCCTGGAAATTAGCTGAGGGTAGATCTCAGGCATTCTCATCACAAACACAAAAATGTAACTATGTAAGGAGGACAGGTAACTTGCTTGGCTGTAGAAATCATTTTGCTATGTATACACACATCAGAACATCACGTGCTACACCTTGATTATGTATGAGTTCGATGAAAATTAAAGCATCCAGAGCACTGAGGCTCTCCTCCTAGCAGGCTCTCCAAAAAGCCCCCAAGGGACCTGGTAGGATTAGAAAATTACCAGAACTGTTTTCAAGGCCCAGAAAACCTCATAAAAGAGGCCCTGTGAATATATGCATGTTTGTTATCAGCAGCAATTTTTCTCACTTGGCCTCAAGGATACAGGACTGTTCAAATCATAGCATCAACCCCAAGGCAAGCTGTCCCATGATGTGCTAAAGAATTGCTGTACTGTACAATCCATCATTTAATGAGACGAAGGGAGGCTGTGCTACGTGGTGTACAGTGGGGGTGGGCTGTGGAGTTACCCAAGTTTGTGTTCAAATCACCGCTCTACTCTTGATGAGCTGTGGGGTGTTCCCCAGCTTATTTAACTTCCTAGGTCTTTGCTTTCCCATCTGCATAGTGAGAAACAATTCCTAACTCACTAGGTCATTGTGAGGATTAGAAGCTGTATATAAACTGTGGTTCTCAAACATCAGGAACACCCTGGGGACTTGGTAAATAATAGCTAGTATCACTGGTGCTCAAACTTGCTGGAGTCCCTGTGCCGACCTTCCCATAACTGGCACTGCCAGGCTTCCTATGCAGTTAGAATCCCTGGATTGTAACAGGGTAGCCCCGAACATTCAGAGAACTTAGACGCATCTCACAGCCATGTTGGAAGCCAGGCAAAATCTATCCAGTGCAGAGTCTTTCATTCTGAGACTGTCATGATGCCTTGTAATGGAGATGCATTTGCCCCAAAGTGGAAACATTTATCTTCACACCTTACACCTGGCAGACCATTAGTTTCTCTTGTAAAGGAAACCCCACATGGTGTGATCAGGGCAGAAGGTGGGGAAGTGTTTCTTTGACTTGGAAGGAAACAACAACAAAAGCACTATTAATTATGTACTTGTTGAGACTTCTTTAAAAATCCTGAGGGACTTCCACTTTTACCCAACACAGCCACACCTTGGGGCTAAACTAAGTTCTGGTACCCCGTTCTATTTGCCTCTCCTCTAAGAGGCAGACAATGCCACATGACAGAGGGCACACACAGAAGCCTTTAACCCAGGACATGGTGGCCTCATGGCCAGCGTTTGAAATAACTTGCATGTTCCTAGAATGCTGGTGAGTAAAAGCTCAAGGCTGCCCCTGAGAATTCCCTTCGGCTCAGCCTGTGACTCAAATCCCATCGGCTGCTAGTTCTAAGCAAACCATACCCCCCAGAACCCGTGGGTGGCACGAACAAAGATTCTTCTGTAACTCTATTTTTAAAATGTTTCTCACAGCTTTAGAGATTATTAGCAACAGTTATTGCTTTTATGAGGTTTGCAGTCTAGACATTCTGTGGTTCCAGGCAGAACCCAAGCGAGGCTCTGCTTACAGTTTGGCCAGAAATGGATAATAATTACTGTCCACCAGGTGTCAACGCTCTGCTCCTTGTTTGATGACAGAGGATTATAGCTCCTTTCAGAATAGCAGGAAAATTTCTATCTATACACATGATGACAGAACACAATTTTTTACCACATTTAGTCTCTCATGGAGCTTGATGGAGGAGGGCTAGGAGGGGAATGAGATACAGAGGCCTGGAACCCTCAGTTAGCTAAGAACGGCTTGAGCTGGGGCTGGACAAGTGAGCCAAAGGCCTGCTATCAGGCTGTGGTTTCCCCTAATAAGCTCTCTCTTCCTTTCCAGCCTCCTGGAAATTTCCCAGGCAGCTCCTCTGCCCCTGAATGCCATCATTTACACACTCCCTCCCTGTTTCCTCTCCGTCAGATTGAAACGAGCATGAACACCAGACCCCTCAGAAAGCCTTCCCTGCGCACCTAGGAAATGGTCGTAGAATTCCTTGGATGCCGCATTTTACCTGCTTATACAAACAACACTCCCCAACTTATGGTGAGGCCATGTCTTGATAAAGCCTTGGTAAATAGAAAGTATCATAAGTTGAAAATGCATTTAAGAAACCTAACCTGACAACACCCAAGCTGAGCAATCCATACAGCACATTGTATAGTATCTGTTGTTTCCCTTCACAAGCACACACTTGTGGAACTGCAGCATGAAGTTGTTGCCCAGCATCAGAAGAGGATCTTACTGTCTATTGTTAGCCCGGAAAAAGATCAAAATTCAAAATTTGAAGTATAGTTTCTACTGAATACATATTGTTTTTCCATTATAGTAAAGCTCAAAAATCTTTTTTGGGGGGGGGGTACTGGAGATTAAACCCAGAGATGCTTTACCACTGAGCCACATTCCCAGCCCTTTTTGTCTTTTATTTTGAGACAGGGTCTCACTAAGTTGCTTAGGGCCTTGTTAAGTGGCTGAAGCTGGGCTCTAACTTACAACCCTCCTGACTCAGCCTCCAGAGTTGCTGGGATTACAAAGCATGCATCCTTGTGTCCAGCCATAAAGCTGAAAAATCTTAAATCAAAACCATCCTAAGTCAAGAACCATCCAAACTTGTGCAAATCTGTAACTTCTTTGAGAGGGCTATCTTTTAAATTTTTCGAACTTCTATATAGTATCCAGCACTATTCTTGGTGAACACTTTTTAAGTGAGTGAGTGAAAACTTCATAGTCTCCATAATAAACCACAGTCCCTCCTCTGTCTACCACTCTCCCATTGTCAATGAGCTGTAATTTCTATGCTGTTCCTGGTCCCATGTTTTCTTAATAAAAAAAAAAAAAAGCTGAGAAGTGACGACAGCTTACTACAGTTTCTTCACCACGTGGGTACATCACGCAAGGATCTGTGTGCATATTAAGGATGTCCTAGTGATGTGAGACAGAGCTTTGCCAGCCCCACCTCTGAGAGACTCGTACAATAAAGAGGTCATGTTCTAACATCTTCAAAGCAATGCCAGTCAGTGCTTCCCACGAGATCTAAAAGGAGTGCAGAGCACAGGGCAAAATGTGCACGATAAAATGGAATGTTTAATGTCAACTTCCTATATTCCATGGAACAACACTCAAAACACAGATGTAGTGGTGATAGTAGAGGAAGAGACAAGTGTGTGGCGGGGACTTATATCCAAGTGAAAATAAAGCATGGTTATTGCAAATCTGAGGCTTGGAAAATAAGGGACAGGGAAAAGATGTTCAGGCTTTCCTTCTTAAAATAATTATATATACATATATATAAAGATAAACTCAGCAACTTGGGGGGGCTGAGGCAGGAGGATTGTGAGTTCAAAGCCAGCCTCAGCAGATTAGCAAGGCACTTAGCAATTCAGGGAGACCCTGCCTCTTAAAAAAAAAAAAAAAGGGCTGAGGATGTGACTCAGTGGTTAAGCATCCCTGAGTTCAATCCCCGGTACCAAAACAAAAAGACAAAGACACAGTGCTGTTTTTGTCTTGGCTAGAAAAAAACCCCTAAAGCCTTTTTATTCTTTTATCTATCTACCTACCTATCTACAACATATATGTAAATACTATTTTTGGAGCAGTTTTAGGCTCACAGCAATATTGAGCAGAAGGTGCAGAGATTTCTCACACACCTTCTGCCCCAACACACGCACAGCTTTTGCAATCAGCATCCCTCTCTTGAGAATTTGTTACCACTAACAAACTTATATTAACACATGATTATTGTCCAGAGTCCATAGTTTACATGAGGGCTTACTCTTGCTGTTGTACATTCTGTGGGTTTGGCCGAAAGTATGATGCCATGTCTTCACCTTTACAGCATCATACAGAGCGGTTTCACATTGTTTGTGCTCTGCCTCATCATCCTCATCCACCGATGACCACTCATCTTTTAACTGTTTCCATAGTTTTGCCTTTTCCAAAGTGTTATATAGTTGGAATCACACAGTATGTAGCCTTTTCAGATTGGTTTCTTTCATTTAGAATATGCATTTAAAGATCTTCTGTGTTGAGTGGGAGAGAATCTTGGCCAGCTACTTCTCTGATAGGGAATTAATATTCAGAATATACAACAAACTCAAAAAAAAAAAAAAAAACAAAACCCTCAAAACAACAAAAAACTCCCAAATAACCCAATCAAAAAAACTACACAGAAACTTCTCACAAGAAGAAACAAAATGGCCAAGAAATACTTGAAAAAAATATACATCTCTAGAATTCAAGGAAATGCAAAGCAGAACTGTACTAAGATTTCATCTCACTTCAGTCATAATAGCAACGATCAAGAATACCAACAATAATAAATGCTGGTGAGGTTGTGGGGGAGAAGAACACTTGTACATTGTTGGTAGGACTACAGACTAGTACTACCACTCTGGAAAGCAGTATGGGGATTCCTCAAAAAATAGGATGGAACCACCATATAACCCAAATACTCAACTCCTAGGTATTTTCCCAAAAGATCTAAAATCGACATACTACAGCAATACAACCACCTGAATGTTTAAAACATCACAATTCACAATGACTAAATCATGGAATCAATTCAGATGCCCATCAATAGATGAATATATTAAGAAACTGATACACACACACACACACACACACACACACATATAATGGAGTTCTACTCAGCCATAAAACACAATGAAATTATGGTATTTGCTGATAAATGGATGGAAATGGAGAATATCATGCTAAGTGAAATAAGCCAAATGCAGAAACTCAAAGGTCAAATGTGGAAGCTAGAGAAAATAAAGGAAAGGGGAGGGAAGGATAGAATAATACAAAGAACCAATCAAAATACAAATTAATAGATGAGTGAAAGGAAGTCAAGTAGAATAGAGGAAGGAGAATGAAAGAGGTGAGGGGCGATGGGAGGGAAAAGGGGGAAATCATGAACTGAACTCAATTTCCATGCACGTATGAGTTTGTCAGGATGAACCCAACTACTATGTATATCTATAGAGTTTTAATTAAAAGAAAAAAAAAGATCCTCTGTCTTTTCATGGTTTGATAGCTCATTTCTTTTTAGTGTTGAATAACATTCCATTGTCTGAATGTATCAGTGAATTTATCCATTTACCTATACTGAAAGTTGCTTTGAAGTTTTGGCAATTATGAATAAAGCTGCTATAAACATCTGTGGACACAAGTTTGCAACTTCTCTGAGTAAATACCAAAGAGCACAAGTGCTGGATTGGCTACCATATTTAGTTTTGTAAGAAACCACCCAACTGTCTTCCAAAGTGGCTATGCTATTTTTCATTGCCACCAGAAATAAGAGCTCATGTTGCTCTACATAATCATCAGAATTTGGTGTGTCCTTGTCCAGGATTTTGGCTATTCTAATAGGTAGTATAGTTGTATCTCGTTGAGGTTTTAATTTGTATTTCCCCAATGACACCTGACGTGGAGCATATTTGCATATGTTTATTTGCCATCTGTATCTCTTCTTTGGTGAGATATCTATTAAGGTCTTCAGACCATTTTACATTCAGGTTATTAGTGTTCTTCTTGTAGAGTTTTAAGAGTTCTTTCTATATTTTGGATAACAGTCTCCTTTATCCAATATACCCCCTGCAAATATTTTCTACCAATTTGTGGTTTGTCTTCTTATTCTTTTGATGCTAACTCTCACAGAACAGAATTTTTAAATTATAACAAAGTCCAGCTTATCAATTCTTTCTTTCATGGGTCATGCTCTCGAAGTTGTTTCTAGAAAGACATCATGATTCCCAAGGTCATCTAGATTTTCTCCCATGTTATATTCTAGGAATTTATAGTTTTGCTTTTTACATTTAGGCCTGTGACCCATTTTTAGTTCACACCTGTGAAGAGGACAAGGTGTGTGTCTCTACTGATTTTCCCTGCTTTGGCACCTGGATGTCGAGATGTTTCAGCACCACATGTTTATAAAGACCATATGTGCTCCCTGTGTTGCCTTTGCTTCTTTGTCTCTGTTGATTATATTTATGTGAGTCTATTTCTGGGCCCTCTATCCTATTCAATTGTCTATTATTTCACCAATACCACACTGTCTTGACTACTTTAGCCTTATGGGAAGCCTTGATTTTGGGGGGGGGGGGCAGGTACCAGGGATTGAACCCAGGGGCACTTAATCACTGAGCCACATCCCCAGCCCTTTTAAATATTTTATTTAGAGACAGGGTCTCACTGAGTTGCTTATGGCCTCGCTAAATTGCTGAGGCTGGCTTTGAACTCGTGCTCCTCTGCCTCAGCCTCTGGAGCTGCGGGGATTACAGGCATGTGTCACTGTGCTCGGCTTTATGTAAGTCTAGAGGCCACGCAATGTCCTTTGAAGTTGTTCTTCTCCTTCAATATTGTGTTGGCTATTCTGGTTCTTTTGCTTTTCCATATAAACTTTAGAATCAGTTTATAAATCCCCCCAAATAATAATTAGAATTACACTAAGTCTATGAATCAAGTTGGGAAGTACCGACATCTGGATAAAATGGAATCTTATTAACATAGAATATGCTCCATTTATATAGTTTTTTGATTTCTTTCATGAAAGTTTTGTGTTTTTTCTCAGATAAATCTTGTACATTTTGGTTAGATTGATATATAAACATTTTATTCGGGGGAAACAAATGTAAATGGTACTGTTTTAAACTTCAAATTCCACTTGCTCATTCCTGGTCTATAGGAAAATGGTAGACTTTTGTTCATTAACCTTGTGTCTTACAGTTGTGCTATAATCACTTATTAATGCCAGAAGTTTTTTTTTTTAATTTTTTTTAGTTGTTGATGGATCTTTATTTTATTCATTTACTATTTATATGTGGTGCTCAGGCTCGAACCCAGTGCCTCACGCATGCCAGGCAAGCACTCTACCACTGAGCTATAGCCTCAGCCCAATGCTAGAAGTTTTAAAAAGAATTTTCCTTGATCATTTCTTTTGGATTTTCCATATAGATGATCAGATCATCCATGGACAAAGACAGTTTTATTTCTTTTCCCAATCTGTACAAGTTTTATTTCCTTTTCTTGACTTACTGCAGTAGCTAGGACTTCCAGAATGAGGTTGAAAAGAAGTGTTGGGAGGGAACCTCCTTGCTTTGTTCCTGATCTTAGTAGGAAAGCTCCTAGTTTCTCATCAAGTATGATGTTAGCTGTAGGATTTCTACAGATATTATTATCAAGTTGAGGAAGTTTCCTCCTATTCCCACTTTATTGAATTTTGAATCATGACTTGGTGTCAGATTTTTTGCTGGATTCTTTTTCTGCATCTGTTGATAAGATCATGTATTTTCTTTTTTTAGCCTATTGATTTGATGGATTACTTAAGTGATTTTCAAGTGTTGAACCAGCTTTGCATATCTGAATAAATCCTATTTGGTCATGGAGTATAATTTTTTATACTGGATTCAATTTGCTAATATTTTGTTGAGGATTTCTGCATCTATATTCATGAAAGATATTGATCTTATAATGTCTTGACAGGTTTGGGTATTAGGGTAATACTGGCTTCACAAAATGAGTTAGGAAGTATTCCCTCTGTTTCCGCCCCTTCACTGTTTCCTCATTTATCAAAGGGAGAAAACAAAACCCACTCACTAGAGCAAAGGAGGGGTTTATACCAGGTACTAATATTGCCTGGCTTATTTTCAGGGATGAGGACCTGTGTCTCCAGCCTGGCCATAAGTTGAGGTTTGGGGAGAGGAAAGCATTCTTCTGATTGCCTGAGATTCCCCCAATTCCTCATACTCCATGAAGGACTAGACATGTGTCTAAACCTGCTGATCCTCTCCCCATTCCCTGGAAAAATATGGTCTACTTAAGTTTGAGTTGGGAAAGTGCCTCCCTAGCCAGATGCTTCCCATGTGGAGCAGACCAGTCACAGGGACTCCTGCAATCTTCTCCTTCCTGGAGACACTGGTTCTGTTGTCATTGCTACATGGGGACACCAAAGGACCCTCTTGGGGAGATGAATGCAGCCTCGCTCTCAGGAGACCGGGGAAGCTGATAAGCCTGAAGGGTTTAAGAATGTACTACTGTCTTCCTACCTCACTCTTGGCAATCCTGTCTAGCTTCTTCTGAGAGATGGACTGCACCATCCTCTGGATAGGTGTGGCTTCCCTGTGACACAGTCCTCCAACCTCCCTTTGCTATCACAAAGAACTCAGAGCAGCCTTCTCCCACCAAGTTCACTCCTTCCATATCACCAGCCTCTGAATCTTTTTTTTCTGCAGGTGACTCCCAGTCTCTGGGAGTTCTGTTCACAACACTAGCAGGGGTGGGACAGCTCAGAGGGCCCCCAGGGTCAAGTAGCAAATGACACTTTGTGTTTTAAGGAGTACTGGAAGCAGACACCCATGCAGTCCCCACTACCAGTGTGTTGTTCGGAGCATATTCACTTGCTTACAGTCAAATAATTCTCAAACTACTTCCCTCCTGTTCCATGTACACCAAGCTCCACTGTCTGAGCTCAGGGAAGGTCAACTAATTCTATTGTCTGAAGCAAAATGAAGCTAGAAAGAAAACCTGATGTACTTCTGAGTAGGAAAACAAAAGGTTCCTCCATGATTTCTTCCTATTTTGCATTATTAGCCCTAGAGTACCTCAATTTGCATTAAAAAAAAGCCAATTATACTTGGACA
Organism: Geosciurus inauris; assembly: GCA_004024805.1. Classification (NCBI taxonomy): domain Eukaryota; kingdom Metazoa; phylum Chordata; class Mammalia; order Rodentia; family Sciuridae; genus Geosciurus; species Geosciurus inauris. The sequence goes on along the minus strand of PVHX01000995.1, from coordinate 150,583 downwards.
GTCTGCATTTTAGTCTTTCTGGCTTCTTCACTTTTCTTATCTAAGTCATGGATTATACTCTTTCACTCATTTTAAAATTCATTTATTTAACAAGTATTGTTTTGAGAACCAGAGAAACTAGGTTCTACTTGGTCCTATCTTCAGATGATAGGTAAGCAAATGAATATTTATGTGTCTGGGTAAGCCCTCTGCTCTATCTTCTGAAAAAATGATTAGTACCACATTCTCACACACTCAGGAGTTAAGATGGAACTCCTAAGCCGCACATATTACAAGAGGGTGCAGAAGACACCTGGACCCAAAGGAGCCGGGTGTTCTTTTATCCATACTAAGATCCAAAATGTACACCAGTGCTGGCAAACCAGGTCTATATTTTAGACTAGAAAATCAGAGGTAAAATGTTTAAGAAGCTAAAAGCCAGGCCTCCCTGCTTCCTCTGAGATGGGTCATGTGCATACCATGCTGGGGAAACTGAAGATTCTCTTGACTCAAGAGGAGGCTGGGAAAGGGACCCATCCTGGGGAAGGAGAGACACGGAACTTCTGGGGACAAGCATGGGATCATGGGGCCAATGCTAGTGAGCAGCAAGAGAAAAGGACCAGGAGGAGAGGGATTGCAGATGGAAGTTTCCATCAGGAGAGGACAGGCACATGTGGATATCCTCAAGGTCTTGGTCTCTCCATGTAGATAATGCAAAGGCCCCCACCTGAGTCTTCAACCCCACCAAGAGTGGATTCTCCTATTGCCTGGTCATTAAAATCCACTTGAATTGTGGTGGAGGAATTGTTTCCTATGGAGAGTGGTCAGAAGATACTTTCTTTCACCCCTCCCATAGTCATAGGCAGGTGACAAAGTACCTGCAACAGTGACTGTGGTGGTCAGAACTGGAAGAACTGCCCATCAGCTAAGTGACAGACAGCTTTCAAACTAAGGAACTGCTCATATTATATCAGATCACAAATTCTCTACCATAGTGGAGATCAGTGGAAGACAGAGGAGAAATTAACAGTATTGGAGCTGGGGGTGCAAGGATGTACTTTAAATGTGCTGTTCTGGGGAGTTTCCAAAAGAGGCAAATTTTAGACTGAAATCTAGAGCAGCCCTATTCCTAGTGGGACCTAGACCAGTTCCTATCCATCAACTATTTGATGTGGAGTCCATGGCAAAATAAGAAATCAATTTGGCCTTGTCACAACATCCATGTGTGTTTTGATTCCTATTTTTTAAATGCAACTTGACAATAATTAAAAATGGGACTTGTATTATGTCTTCATCATTTTATTTTTTCTAGAATCCATTCTTATTGTCTATTATACAAGCATTGGGTTGCAGCATGTTGGAAAACACCACCCAACCCTGATCCTTTCTCTACCCAGGTGAAAGGCACTGATTCTATCACAGATGCCTGTGAATGCAGGGGGCACAATGACCAGGACCCAGTCAAGGGCAGGGCTGTAGTAGAACATGCCAGGCAGACGGGATGGCACGCATGAAGGTAAGTTGGAGGCACTGAAGGGGTGCCTGGATGGTGGTTGTGTGTGACAACAGAAGGTAGGGTGGCACAGCACCAGGGTCAGGAGGCAGATAGGACAGCATGTGTGAATTCCATGGTGTCATGGCAGGAAGTTGGGATTTCATCAGAAATGTGAAGGAATACTGCAAAGAGCGAGGACTGACATATTTTAAAAATGCAGCTCCGGCCACTATGTGAACAGACTATTGGAGAGTAGGCACAGATCTGGCAGGGCTGTTAGGAGGCAGCTGCCATGACCTGGAGAGATGACGGCCAACACAATGGAAAGCAGAGTGGTGGGACATAGCTTTAAATATTCCAGTTTCATTTCTACTATAAGACTTCTTGTTAGATTGATTGGGGGGCTACTGTTGAAAGAATCAAGGATGACTCCCAGATCCCTGACCTGGGCTGACTGTGGTGCCATTTACCAAGTTAGGTGTTTGTTTTGTGGGAGGGAAATGGTACTGAGTTTGGCTTTGCACTAGTTAGGTTTGAGCTGTCAGTAAGAGTCATTCAAGTGTTAATCAGGCAGTTGGAGAAAAGGTCTGGGATAAATTTAGAACTCAGGAGTCATGAGCATGGAGATAACATCTACAGCCACAGAGCTGCATGAGCTCACCTAGGAGAAATGGCAAGAAGAAAAGAAAGGGTCCCAATCCCAATTGTGAGACATCAAAGAGGGCAAAAGAAATGGGTAGAGCAAACTGGGGTATTTCACAGATGCCAACAGGGGAGACTGTGGTTCCTAGCAAGCTGAGAAATATGGGAAGAGAAGAGTGACTATTGGATTTGGCCACATAGAAATCACTGGTGATCCTGAGAAAAACAACTTCTGTCAAGTCATGAGGAGAATCCATTTGCAGTGAGTTGAGGAGTGAATGGTGTACAAGCTGTGGATGACTCTCTGGTGAAGTTTGTTGTAAGGAAGCAGCAAATGGGCAGCTAGAGGGCCAAGGGAGCCTCCATCCATCCCTCTGATCTTGTTCAGACATAGGCAAGAGTGCTGGAACATGGAGAAAAGACTGGTGATAAAGGAGCAGGGGATTGAAGGAGGGTGGTTTTGGAGAAGGTGAAGAAGATGTGATCATGCACAGGACTGAAGGGGCTAGTCTTTGACAAGTTAGAAGGGAGGAACTAGAGCTGAACACAAGCATATGGAGATCCATGGCCAGGGTGGTGGAAAGATGAGAGAGCTGTTCTCTGAAGTCTCCCATTTTCTGAATGAAGAAGTATGATGAGACCATTGTTTAGTGGCAGGGAAGGGAAACTTAGAGCTCAATATTATATGTTATAGTCCCTAACTCATATACATTTCTCTCTATGTGCAAAAGAGGCTTTAAAAATGAGCTTTAAGCTGGGCCTGGGGGCACATGCCTGTAATCCCAGCTATTTTGAAGACTGAGACATGAGGATCACAAGTTCAAGGACAGCCTGGGCAACTTAGGGAAACACTGTCTTAAAATAAAAATAAAATACACTTTTTTTTTTTTTTTTTAAGTTTGGAATGTAGCTCAGTGGTAGACTGCCCCCAGGCTCAATCCCCAGTACTGAAGAAAAGAAAAAGGCTTTGAAAGAGGTTTAGAAATAGTCTATGTACATTATGCATCTTCACACAACTTATTCTGGGGGTAGGGGACAGAAAATGTAGAACATTATAATCTATAGCTTCTAATTAAAAAAAATACTTTTGAGCCATGGAGCCCCAATGCTTTGTCTATATATTTTCATTGTTACTTACTCCAAATCTTTGCACAGCTCCCCGGATGTTTTTCAAGTAGGAAGGAGCTGTTCCTTTAGGGCTGGTGGCAGGGGCTTTTAGCTACGCACCACAATCCATGTTTCTGGATACCCTCATCTTTCTGGATACCCAGCTGGTCCACATTACCCAGTGCCCTGTGCTCCTGTAGGTTCTAGTCAATGGGATGTGAGATGATAATTACTACTTCCAGGCCTTTCTCATGAAGCCTTTCCATGGTTTTTACTGGCTAGAATGACTTCCCAAAGGGACCTCAGAAGCCATACCAGGAGAACAGAGGCTCCTCTACTGGCCCATGGGAATGACCAGATGGAGAAGAGATACCAGCAGACCAACAGTCACTCCATACCACTACATAAAAGTAAACTTCCATTTTGTTTGAACCACGATTCATTTCTGGGAACCTTCTCACAGTAGTAGTCCACCATATGCAGTTGGTATAAGGAGTAACAGATGTGAATCTTCTCTGTGCAAGAGCAAGAGAGGCATTGTTTAGACATTAGTGTACATTATTACGGTCAGCACTTACCCTGGCTGTCACATTAGTGCTACATTTGAAGAGTGTCTTAATGACACAGGTCAGTGGTTCTTCAGCCCTGGCTACACATTAGAATCACATTAGAACTTTGTTTCATTGGTCACGGCTGGGTTCTGGCCTTGGCTATGTCTTAAGGTTCATGCAGTTGCAATAGAGAGCTGGGAAAAATCAGCTCCCTTTGCTCTCTATCTGCTGAGGATGGCTAGTTGACTGACAACATTCAGTGGTGCTGGTATGGTGTTTGAATTATACTGCATTGGTATCTGGGCTGGGCCCTCACCTTTCAGCAGACCTTGTTATCTGAACTTCTGTCCAATGAACCATTAGCTTTGGCATCAGCTAGAAGCTTGTTAGATATGTGTGGACTCTGCACCTCAGACTACCAAATCAGAAACTTTTTGTTAGCAGGATTCCCAGGTGATTTATAAGGTCTGTCCCAGACCACAAGGAAACTTTGTAGCTGAGCTCCATGAGGACAAGTGAGAAAGCTGGCTCTTAATGGCAGAACTTGGACCTCAGCTGGTTTTGACCCAGTGATTCTGTGTATCAAAGGCAAGGGCATCATTTCAAGACAGCCTGGCATATCATTGGCATGGCTCTCAGAGGGCCAGGAGTATTCATTCTGACATGAACAGAATCACCCAACCTCTGCCTTCAGGAGTTCTGCTCGCTTCTAATAGTCAAAACTGTCATGGTGCTAGCTCTCCCCGGTCTGATCTAAGTTTGGGTAGTGATTCCAGGAAGCTGCATGGGACTCTCCATGTCCAAGTCATAGTTGTTTCCAAGGCTATATCTAAAACTTTGCTTTTAGTTCAGGAAAAATCAATGAACATTATACAGCACATTACGTTTTCCATTTTTGTTTTGTTATAACAACATAGAAGGCCAATAAATGTGTCCACCAAAGGAAGCAAATGATCATGGGGCTGGAGCTTTGCTTGTTTCCAGGCTGGATGGAACATGGTGTTTACCTGCTCAAAGATGTGCTGACAGATCAAATTTAAGATCAATATTACCCAGTGGCCCTGTGGGAGGGGCTCTGATCTACCATTCCAGAGTCCCACATTAGGGTAACCCTGAAGAAATACAGAATGCATCCGACGACCACTGTGAAATTTCACTGTGAAACACATATGCACACCTTACACAAATGAGGCTTTACATAGGAGGCATGTCTGGTGGTGTAGCCACCAGAAGCCATGGAGGAACATGCAGGTGAGGGAGCAGGTATAAACCCATGACGTACTCTGACTGTCAAAGGCTGACACTGAAATGAAAAGTTGGCACGTGTTTCTGTGTTCTGGGGAGGCTGCTCTTCCTGCCCTGCCATGACTGGAGCACTGGCTGTATCAAGGACAGCCCCAACCATACCAGGTGAGAATAAATCACAAGACCTCCATGGGGTCAAAGTGAATCTTTTCCCATACAAATCTTCCTGCAGTTGGAATTCTCATGGCAATCAGGGCATCTTCATTTCTTTAAGGGAGAGAAAACAGGGACACAAGATTAAAAGTGGGGAGGGTGTCCCACAAGGTAAGACAAAAAGCCCACAGTTAAAGGAGCATTTAGAGTTCCTCTTTTCTGCTTCTCTCTGGAACCAGCAAATCTTCCCGCCCTCAGAGATGATGCTGGAGTTCAATGTTGCCAATGTATCTTGGGGATTCTCAATTTCTCCCTCCACAAACTAGACCAAGGGGGCATAGAGATAGATTAATGTATGGGATTTTCTGAACCTCAAGTTTTTTCCTCTCCTTTTTTTTTTCTAAAAATTTTTGATGTCTTCTTGTTCGTGTCTAATAGCAAATCCTAGTAGACGAGGAGACACATAATTCAGTAGTCAGTTAATACTAGTGGGAAGTAATTAATCACGCGTTGTTCCTAACCGCATGTGTGGTGTGGTGTGGTGTGTGTGTGTGTACGTGTGCATACATGCTTTTAGGTATGATTCTAGGTTATACATAGAAAATAGCTATATTTTATGTTTGTCAAAGTGCTTCAAAGGTTTGCCTGATATAATTAATTTTATCAGTATTTCTTCTGCAAAAAAAACCCCCGAAACATGCTATTCCATGCTGAACAAATTTGAAATGCTGTCTTAGAAGGCAGCAGGACAGTTAAAGAAGGGAGAAAGAGCAAAGCCAGCTAGAAGGACAGAAAGGCCAAAGTATGAGAATCAGAGTGTAAGAGAAGAGATAAGACACAACTGAGTGGCTTAGTGTGGAGGCAGCTTTACATGTAAGGTCAAGTGTGCAGCCCTGGGCTCAAATTCTGGCTCAAGCACTGAGTAGCTATGTGACCTTGGCATTTTACTTTTTAAATTTTTATTTCTATCTTCCTTCTGAGCTTAGTTTTCATCATCTGTAAACCAGGAACAGGGATGCCTACTTGCAGGGCTTTTATAACCATTGGTAATAATATCTGTAAATAAACAAGCACCAAGTGCCTGGCACAAAAGTAGATGCTCAATAAAAAAAAAGAGTTACTATTTTTAGCTACATTATACACCAAAAAGATAAGAGGCAAGCTGTAATCACAACTGTAACATTTAACAAGCATCTACTACAAGGGCAGCTTACATACCTATTCACTTGATCCTAGCAACAATCTTGCACAGCAGGTGTTGTTATTGCCTCATTTGTGCAGATAAGGAAATTGAAGCTCAGAAAGGTGAAGTTATTTCCCCAAGGTCACCTGGCGACTAAGTAGCAGAGCTGGGACTGGACCATATGTGAGGCTGACTCTGAATAATTCACTGCAGTCTTTCACTGAGACTTGCCTTGAGGTTTTAAGTTTACATAAAGGAAATGGAGTGTAGGGCCTCTCAATGGCCAGATTTTAGAGCAATGATTTCTTTATTTGCTAAGATATGTATTATTCACAGTGGGGCTAGAGTTTGGAAAAGCCATAAGGCTTATAGAGATGTGAAGAGATGGAGGAATCCAGATAGATGGAGAAAGAGAGCCCCTTTTTGGCTCAGGGGACATAGGCAAGGCACCATATACCAGGCTAGAGGACAGGCTGGCTCAGGAAGGGTGTGTGGGCAGTTCAAAGGATGCTGATCAGCTACGGTTTGGAAAGATTCAAAGATAGTTCCTTCAACCTGGATGCAAGAGGCATGGGGAATTCAGAGGGGAAGGCTGCTTTTTCCCAAGGTGGAGAGAGCATTGTATTGTGCCCTCCACACTCACAAATTCTTATGTTGTAGTCCTAATGCCAGGTCCCGTGAATGTGACTTTATTTGGAAATAGAGGGTACTGCAGATGAAGAAGATGAGGTCATACTACAGCAGTGTGGCCCTTCATCCTATATGACTGGGGTCCTTAAAAGAAGAGGTAGAGAGACACAGAGGAAATGTCCATGTGAAGACGCAGACCCAGGGAGAATTCATGTGACAACAGAGGAAAAGATCAGAGTGATGCAGCTACAAGCCACGGTACACCAAGGGCTATGGCTACCACCAGGAGCTACGAAGAGGCCAGGAAGATTCTACCTGGAGCCTTAGAGGAAGTACAACCCTGCTGACTTTGGACTTCTACCCTCCAGACCTAGCAGAGAATAAACTTGTTTATTTTATTTTATTGGGCATATTAATTATATAAAATAGTATGTTTCATTGTGCCATATTCACACATGCATATAACATCATTTGATTAATTTTATTCCCCAGGATCTTCCCCTGCCCATCCCTCCACCAGATCACCTTCCTTTACCCTTACTGTCTCCCTCCTATTTTCATGTGATTCACTCTTCTTTCTCTCTAAAACCTTTCTTTTTTTGTTTTTGTTTTTGGTACCAGGGATTGAACTCAGGGGTTCTCAACTACTGAGCCACATCTCCAGCCCTATTTTGTGTTTTATGTAGAGACAGGGTGTCACTGAGTTGCTTAGCGCCTTGCTGTTGCTGAGGCTGGCTTTGACCTCACGAGTCTCCTGTCTCAGCCTCCCGAAGTGCTGGGATTACAGGCTTGCGCCACTGCACCCGGCTTCTCCAAAAGCTTTTGTTGGAGAAAATACAGCCTCTTTAACAAATGATCATGTGAAAACTGGATGTCATATGTAAAAGATTGAAACTGGATCCCTCTTTCTCATCCAGCTGTTTTAAGCCACCTAATTTGTGATACTTTGTTACAGCCACTCTTGTAAGCAAATACAGCATGAATCCACCCTTGGCTCAGAAGCCTAGGCTTTGGGTCAGGTCCACTGTGAAGCAGGAGGGCTTCCTAGGTAATGTCAGAATTTCTGTCTGGAATAACAAGACACCGAGATTTCCTCATATTGAAATAAGAAACGATTGTTTCCCTTAAAGTGGTTAACCTGTGAGATATATAGCAATGGGTGGGTGGGGTAAAAACAACACAGGATGACTGAATTCCAGGCCTTGAACTCTAAGCACTCTTCAGGGAGATGCTAGTTATTCTCTCTGGGAGGCGCTAGTCGAAATCAGGCTGGGGATTTTCAGCTCTGGGGAGAGTAGAATAGCCCACAGATAATGCAAAGGCCCATATTGTCTTTTAAAACGTCAAGGAGTATGGCTGGGTAAGTTTCTTCTCACATGCTATTTTAGGCGTGGTTGTCTATAGAATTCTTGGCTTCCCAGCTTCCCACAAATTTACATTTCTCCCCATCTCAAAAAAAAAAAAAAATCTCTTGTCAGAATAAGACACTTATGGTATGAAAATACAGACTTATGTAGGCACCATTGTTCCCTTGTGATAGGCTGAGATAAAGACTTGTTTTAAAATCTGAATTTCAACATAATTGGCTGCATTTTTAAAATATCCAACCATTTTTCCAACTTCTTAATGCCTGGATCTATTAAATCCCTTCCCCTGGGTGGAAGAGGCAGAGTTAGAAAATGCATTTGGTTCTCATCCATCGAAGAGCAAACCAACCAGAATGTGAGCAAAGTCGTGGACTTTTCTTCAGAAACCATTTTCAAGGAGACAGATTAACTCTGGTAAAGCACTGTCTTCTCTAAACACCAGAGGAATCTAGGCACAATTTAGAATCAGGTATGATCTTTTTGCAAAACCAAAACAAATTAAAAAGAAACCTCTTCCTGTACAAAAAGTGAAAATGATTATACACACAGGCATTGTGGGTAGAGGTTTTATGAAAAAAGATGAATGACAGAAGACGCAAAGATGGGCATGGACAGGCCCTGCTATTTTACTTGCCTACCACCCCAAATGTCTAGCTTCTTTGAGAAAAGAGGCAGGAAATTTGGGAGAAGGAAAGTGAGAGGTAGGGAGGTGAAAGAAACAAGGAAAGGACCTATAATAATGACCCCAGACCAATTTGTAGATATTGCCGAGTGACTCAAAGTGACTGAGGGGATTTATCATCTTCTGTGTGGCACCTGATCATAAGAGGTTTTATTACTCTGAAATACAAGTTGTCTAACTTCTCAGAGAGGGAAGGAAGAAATAAATCCTGCCTGGAGGGGGATGGAGATGAAATTCTAGAGTTTGAGGACAAATGCAGAGAATATCCCATTTGTTGCGCTCATCTATTTTCTGAGAATGAAGGCACCCTAGAGGCACACGCAAGGGGCTCAAACCACTGGTCATGGCTTTGTGGTGGCTTAATGCTGCACTTCTTTCAGTGGTTTGACATTTAAACATCACAAGAAAAAGACTTTGGCTTGCATGTCTGGATTTTCAAAAAATAAGAAGGGACTGCAGGACAAAACCAAAATATCTTTGGGTGAGAACCATGAATCCAGTGAAGAGACATTTTCTACACTCCCCTGCCAAACAGGACAGCCTTCCACATGGTCACAGACCCCGAGACAGGTGGCCTGCTCAGGTGAGAGTGGGGGGAGGGGGGTGCCTAGAGGTGGGCATGACCCTGGTGGGATCCCAGCTCTGAGAAAGTGCAGGGATGGAAGGGAGTTAGGGAGTGCTCCTCTGATGACCTCTTCCTTTCTTGATTTGGTGGGAGTCACTGTTCAAACCAATGGAGCTGTCAGCTCTATTTGCTCCTTTGGTGGGGAAAAGAGAACCACCAGTTTTGTTCCTTTGACCTCAGTGGAAATTTCTGCACTTAAATACAGTTTAAATATAAAAGATAATTCTGGAAGCCAGGAAAGATGGAGGATTGATGGTCACATACTTCCAATGAGACAAAAGGAAAGCAAAGCTCTGTAAGCAGGAACCAGCATAGGGGCTGCATAGGCTGGTGGACAGCAGATCCAGAGGGGACGAGGGAGAGTTCAGGATGGGCAGGTCAAAAACCATAACATCCAAGAGAAAAAGAGCCTAGAAACCAATAGCAGCAAAGCCTGGGAACTTGGATCTACATGAAAAACAGGAAAGAGGCTTCTTGGTTTTCTTAAGGCAAAAACACCCCTGTTTTTCTGATTCAGTAGAAGACAAGAGGAGGAGGGAAAAAGCAAGAAGAGGAAGATTCTTGATGTTACAGTACAGTCTGCATGTGAGTACAAGAGTGATGTGTGACCAAGAAGAGGGATGCCACTGTGGTGCTTAGCCATAATTAAAAAAAGAGAGAAAGAAAAAATTAAGCACCCTTGTGTGACATGCAAGCAACTATTTTCTTGTAATCACTCTGCTGTCATGTAAAAACAGTACATGGAAATGGTATTATGATAATTTAGTATTGCTTGTGAACAATAAATTAAAAGAAATGCTTGCTATTTTGCATTTCCTGCTAATAAAATACCCCTCCAGGGTCACGGGCAAGGTGGCTGTAACACAAACAGTGTCAGCTACAGAAATTTTCATTGCCAGGGAACAATCCAGGCAAAGGGGATGTTACCCACTGACATATGTCGGGATCAGAGAATGCATTTCCACTCACAAATTGACCTCTATGTTATTTCAGACTGGGCTTGGTTAGCTAATGTTGCTGACATGGGAGACCAAGAAAGCCCAAGATTTCCTCTTTCCCAGGTCCAGGAACACTCATTTGTCTTCAAAGCAAACAGGAAATTATTTTGTTTGCAAGAATAAGATCTAAAAATCCCATAAGATTTTGGATGATGTAAGTTGGGTTCCCAATCAAGGTTATAAATTAGCCATCTACTTTCACACCTTGAAGGCTGAGAGTTGGAAGAGTTGGAATTTTTCTGAGACCCTAGCAAATCACTTCAATTCTCTGGTCTTGGATTCCTAAGCAGGCAGAACTAAGGGAATGATTTTCAGACTGCACTGGCAAACTCTTCCTTTCTATAAATCTTAAGAGGGAACACTCCGTGTAAATATGTAAAACAGAGGAGTTCGGGTCAGCCTGGAGAAAAGCTAACCTGGGGCCCTCTTTGCTGAGCCGCAGAGTCTTGAGGACACTAGCCCCAAACTACCTGACCGAGCATTTCCTAACCTCGCATAAGCCTCTAACATCAGCTAAAGCAGAGAGGAAGGGCTAGTTTGGGGCAAGCAGATAAATCAGAAGGCCTCTTCACACCTTCCCATGAACAGAGGCCCCTCTGCTCTGTAGTTTAAAGAGAGAAAACAGGCATTTACTGCTCTTTTCTTCACTTGCTGCTGATACAACTTCATATTGGATCCAGCTGCTGGCAGGATCATGGGTAAGTCTGCAGGGAGCCTGAAGGGCTGGCAGAGGTTAATGGAGACCATGCCCCTGGCCAGGTGGTCTACTCAGAAGGGTGAGAAGCTGAGAGGAGGGGGTTGGGTGCCCAGTTGGTCACTGCTATTATCACTACAGCTGAGGTGAGCATGACTTGAATTCTAATAAGCAGATGCCCCGCGGCACTCAGTATAATGCTAGTTGGCACCAGAGCCTACCTGGGCAAAAGGGATAAATGGAAGAAAGAAAAAAAAATGATCACCTTGTTCACCATTGTATGCAGTACAGCTTGGGGAAAATCATATAGTATATTCTCCTCTCTCTTCCAAAACCTGTGCATGCTAAAAATCCACAGAGAACATTAATGAACAAAGAAGTTGCTCTGGGGAGGCTGAGCAAAGTATTCAGGTGGTCTCCCCAGGGAGGGCAGCACAGTACCAGAGAAAGAACCCAGCCTGAGGTCAGGTCAGGGAGGCTTTTGAATCTTGCTCTGTGGCCTGCTCCCTCGGGCCATGGGTTGCTATTGGGCCTGCTTCCTTTCTGTAAAGAGAAAATCATTACACCCCAAATTGTCTTGAGGCTGAATAAAGATGACAAGTGAAGTGCCTGTGACCAAGATGACCCTCCACAAGCATCTGGTCTTATCCCTCTGCTTCCTCCTAGTGATGGGAAGCTCATGGGTTGACTATGAATATGAGCTGCAGGGAGATTATGTCAGCTGCCATCAAGAGGAGGAACAACCTAGCACCCCAGCCCTTTATTTTGCGACCTGCCTTGCAGAGCCAAATAAAGGGCAGCCTCTCTGGGAAGAGTTCTGGGAAGAGCAACGAGAAGAATGTGGCTGCCAAGAGGGTGCTTCTGAAGTCAACTCTTCCAACTCCTTCCCTTTCCATTTGAGGAAAAGGACACAGCTAGGATCAGAACCCAGACCATAATGTTCAGTAGGTACTCTAGGTCCTGCAGGGCCACAGGAGTGATGTCAGTAGAAGGCTTGGGTTCAGATGGTACACCAGCTGGCTGATGAGGAAGTGGCCTTGGGAAAGGAAGGGGAGCTCTCTGAACCTCAGTCTCATCTGCAGCTAGCATCAGACATGTTCTCGTGACTGCTGTTAGGGTGAGAGATCACACAATAAAGGCACCTGCACAGTGCTGGACATGGAGGAGGTGTCCGCAGATGTCAAGTGGATTGAAGGAAGCTTTAGTTATACCACACACCAGGGCTGAGAATGCAGGGAGGAAAGAAGCAACTTTCTGTCATGGAGTTGCTCAAGGGACAAGGAAGTTCAGAATATTGCTTCTCCCTGTTCAAGAACATAGGTGAGGAAGGGAAAGGGAACAGAGTGGTGTGTGCCTCCCCATGGGAGGCAGCCCTGTAGTGCCAGAGCCTTGGGCTATATGTGCACTCCCAGGCCACAAGACCCTGGCTCAACTCTGGTGCTGCTGACTCATCTCTACAAAGGAGATGCTGAGGTGGGCAGGGTGGGCATGGGAAGATAAATCTGTGACGTCTAAGGCCTTCTATACTCTCTATTCCATGATCGGCAATTCAAAGTCAGTGTCATGGGATCCCTCTGTGATTGTTCTTCTGTCATTTCCCTCTTTTTACTTAAAATCTGAGGCCAGGTAGTTTCCAGTGCATCAAGGTGCATATCCGTCCGAGGCTTTCTTATATAGATCACTGGGCAGAAAGGGGAGAGACTCTGAGATTCCCTCATTTGCCTGGTGAAAGGTGGTAAGAGGAAGGCATAAGTGCCATCAGGAGATCCCCAACTCTGGTTTGGGGAAGTGACCTGGTGACAGTGAACCTCCTCGTGGACAATAATTTATAGCCACCTTCTTGGGAACAGGCAGGCCCAGAGTCTTTCAGTGCTTTGAATTTTCCATTTGGGAAATGGGAACCTCCTACCCTCCCCAGGGGTGTCAGTCTGGACTGAAGCTTTGAGTATTATCCCCTGCAGCTTGCCCCCATGGTGCTCTCTGCTCTCCTAAGGTAGTCAGGGCCTCTTATCTGATGAGGCCCAGATTCTCTGCTGTGTCTTTCCTGTTCCCTATGAAGGTTTTGCTTTGAAGTCCTGAGGCGCTTCTGAGTAAAGTCAGGATTCCTGGAGGGAGAAATCATGGCAGGCACATCTTATGCCAGGTGCCTCTTGTACCTGAACGTGTTTTGACTCGGGAACAAAGTATACTGCAAAATGCAGCTTGGGAGCTGGGAGCCCTCTACATCCAAGCTGGCTTTGACTTTTGATCTCAAATTGGAAACTTTCAAGTTATTTCTCATTTGGCCAAACAGGGTTCTTCAGTTTCTTATGTCTCTTCCTTTTCTTGTAAAAGGACACAGACCTAAAAGGACCCCCGGGCACTAGTAGGTTCTCAGGAAATCACACTGCTGCATTCTGTGTGATTGAATCTGACACTGTCTCATTAAACCTTTATCTCTGTCCATGTGAGTGCTGAGACAAGTAGGAAGGGGGGATCACTTTGGGCATTCTGAGTTGGAAGACTGGTTGGATTTAAAAACAAAAAGTTTCACATGTTCAGCTTTTAGTGGAGTCATCTTTGCTTGTTCCTGGAAGAAATACCAGCCACGGGGCTGAAAAAGTTTCTGGAAAATGTCAGCTTTGGGGAAGCCACTGCCCAGGCCATTACAAAGCAAGCTGCAGTTCCTGAAATGATCTACTCCCCTATTTGGGAAAAGCAGATGAAAACACACATCAAACTCCCCAGCTGCCAGACCCACACTGCAAAAAGTGACTCACCAACGTACCCCTCCTAATTCTTTCTAAACCAGGAAGACCACACTTGAGAACACCTTCTCAGAAGCCTCAGAGTAGGTTACCCCTACCTCCGAGGACCCTGGATACCTTACAGATAGAATATTCTGAACCCAGCTCCACCTGCAGGGAGAGTGAGATTTCATGAATAGCAACATGAGGTATAAGAGCCCTTGTAGGGCAGACACCTTGTATATGTAACTCATTCACCAGTGTGTGCTCTGGATCTTGCAAAATCCTCAACATCTAGGCCTTAAAACAATGGTGGCTGAATAAGTACATGGATCTCACAGGCATTTATTTAAAAGAGCATATTGCACTGATTTTGGTTTCTTTCTTTCCAAAGGCTAATTTCACTGAACATTTGTTTGATCCTTTCTGGATTTGATGCCCCACCCTCCTGTTGTTTCTGGAGATCTATTAAAAGGACTTCTGGTTGGGGAATCTAAGTCCTTTGTTAAGGAAACAAAGGAGCCTTAAGTGGATGGAAACTACCACCAAGGACTCCAAATTCCAAGTTTTGGCTTCAATTACCTGTTGTTTTGACCCTTGTTACTTGCCTCACAGATACACGGTCACATGATCTCTGTTGTTGACATGCCATTTGAGCAAGCTACCACCAGGAATTTCTTGAACTAGATAACCAGCACCTTTGTGTCACCACCAGGCCGTTGGAAAACCTTCCTCTTACAGAGAAAGAGCCCTTTACTGTGGTTGCGCATTGCCAACATTCTCCGTTCCACTAGGGAAAGGAGGTACCATGTGGCAGAAAGAGCCATACCTAAGAGCTGGGGAGTTGGAACAAGTTATGGAATCCTCCAAGGTGTCAGTGTCCCCATCTGTAAAAAGAGACTAACCATCTGTGCCCAGCTCACTGGCTGAAGTGAGGCATCACACTGTAACATGGGGACTAATGGGCACTGTCAGGGGGCAGCATTAAGAGTTGGAAGCCACCTGGTGAACAGTAGGACCTCCCTCTGGATTCATGGTCCCCTGCACCTGGGATTTCTTGAGGAGGACAACCTGACTAGAAAGATTCCTCCTATGCAATAAAGCTTTAAATTTTTTTTGACTATTTGGAAAAACCAGATAACCTTCCCTGTTGGGTTGTAAAGTAATCAGAACAAGTTAATCAGACTCAGATTTAGATCAAGAGTTTTGAAGTGACGAAGACTCATGCTCGAGTTCCAGCTCCCCCTACTACTAGCTGTGTGACTTTGGGCAAGTTACCAAGCCTTTAGAAACCTTGGTTTTGTCATCAGCAAGGTGGGATTAGTAGCAGTAAACAGACACTTTGGTCAAGAGTCTGGCACATATGTAGTCACTTGTTATGGTTTAGATATGAGGTGTCCCCCAAAAGCTCATGTGTGGGACAATAAAGAACACTCAGAGGTGAAATGATTGGGTAGAGGTAGAACTTAATCAATGGCTTAATCCACTGACATGGATTAACCGGACTGTAACTGTAGGCAGGTAGGATGTGGCTGGAGGAGGTGGGTCACTCGAGTCATGCCTTTGGGTTTTATATTTTGTCCCTGTTGAGTGGAGTTCTCTCTGCTTCCTGATTGCCCAGTCCTGAGCAGCTTTTCTCCGCCATGCCTTTCTGCCATGATGTTCTGCCCAGAGCAATGTAATGAGCCAACTGGACAGAGACGTTGGAAACCATGAGCCCCAAATAAACTTTCCCTTCTCTATGTTGTTCTTTTTAGGTCCTTTGGTCACAGTGGCAAAAAAGCTACTAAAACATTACCTCTCAAAATTAATGGCGATTATCTTCATTGTTCAGTATTTTCTTCCATTATCTGTTCCATTTTATACAAACACAGCTACGAATGTGCAAGTAGCTAACATTGTACCTGAACAACCAAAGTTAGTGTCACAATGTACATGCTCCCAAAGCCTGGACACCTTATTCATAGAGAGTTATGCCCAGATCCTCATTTGTTTATATGGTGACTTATATACAACTCTAAAAGCATCAATTGGCCACTTGCTATGTGCCAGAAACCTCACTAAATTTGTCAGATTTGTTATACTGAATCCTCACAGTCCCATGGGGTGAGTAGGTCACTATCCCCATTTTACAGATGAGAAAATGAAATGGAGGCCAACAGAGGTGAAACGACATGTCCCAGGGCAAAGTGACTAAGCAAGAGACCCAGGATGTGAAGCCAGCCAGCCAGTAGTCTTAATCAATACACCCACAATCAGCTTAGGGATCTTATCTTCCGGCTCACAGCAGGCTAGGCAACAAGTTGGGTGCAGGGGAAAGAAGCCACCACATGCTCCCTGAGAGTGACAAGTACACTGGTAGTGGATGCATTAGTAGTGGGAGAGGAGGGAAAGGATAAAAACCTCATAAAGACCAGCACAGCACCCACTCACTCACCACAGGGGTCAGAGCACCCTAAAATATTTAAAAGCCCTTGACAGCATCATGATTCCACAGCACAGTGCAATCATTTTACTGTGCCATCAAGAAAAAATTAAATCATGCAAATTATGTGCTTAGGAAAACAGGAAGGTGGGGGAGAGTGGGTGATCTATTAAAGGGGTAGATTGCCTTGAAACAGTTCCTCTATTTTGAAATCCTGCAAAAATATTACATAAATAAGGCACTGAGGTTGAAAAAGATGATACACAATTAGAGAAAGAATTAATAAGTGCTAATACCTAGGCACAACTAGATAATGTTCTCATGTATCTTTGCCTTTTATTTTTTTAACCCATTGCTTATGCTTGTTCATTTTTAGACTAGATCTCTGCTGGGTCTCTGTTTCCCAGGCTAGCCTTAAACTCTTGGCTTAAGTGATCCTCCTCCCTCAGCTTCCCAAGATGCCGGGACTGTATGCATGTGCCATCACACTGGGCTCATTGCTTGCTTGTGCCCAGTTTCTATCTAGTTTTGAGAAGAGCAATCCTTTGGTCCATTCTGTATCCTCTCAGTTTAGAATCATGGCTTCTGTACCTTAACCAGTGTTGCATCTAAAAGGGCTCACAAATTAATTTCATCAGATAATTTAAAGGAACGTGTATTGAAAATAAAGATGTGAACATTATTTTTTTTTTTAATGAGGAAAAAAGGCATTCAGATGGCCTTCTTGGAACAGGGGATGTCAGGCTGGGTTTTCAGCATCTTTCTGCAACCAGAGCTGAGGCTGCAGTGGAAAAGGGCATATGTTAAGCAAGCAGACTCGTTTTTAAGCAGAAGGTGCTCACAGCTCCCTGTTTATAACCTTAGATTGTTGCCTCTTGAAGTTAGATTTTGTTTTATGTCTATCCATATCATATTCTCTAGGCTCCATAAAAATTGCTTTCCAAGTCCCCAAATGAAGCTTATCAAAACCTGACTGCTTGAAACACATTTAAACCAAATTTGAAAAAAAATTTAAAATGGGCATTTCAAATAGATAAAATCATAACAATGATGTCTTTAAACTACCTCTTTATCCCTGGTCATCTGGGCAGGAAAGAGCCTCCAAAAACCAGGAGACAGGCCCCTTTCTTCATGTGCCTACCTGACCCACCAGCAGTGGCCAGACAAGAGAAAGGCTGGTCCAACGCTAACAAAGGGCATGATGTTGTCTTTTGAGGTGAGGATGGCCAGATTCAGCAAACGGAAGTACAAGACATTCAGTTATATTTGAATTGCAGAGAAGCCAAAGCAGGATTTTTTTTTAACCTTAAGTTCCATGCAACTTTTTAGGACATGCTATTAAAAATTATTTATTGTTTATCTGAAATTCAAATTTAACTAGGTGACCTATATTTTATCTAACACCTCTACCCTTGGTTCCTGCCAGACCACTAGAGGATTTAAGACAGGTGAGAAGTGAGGGAAGCAGGGCTCTGATGACTAGCCCAGGAATATGGCAAAATAATGGCCCAGGCCTGGCACTCCCCCTGCCTCCCACAGCTCCCTCCATGCTTCTGCAAGGGGACTCCTTGGCTCCAAGTCCATCCTTTCTTTTAGGAATAAATGCTTTCTCTGATTCCTCTGAGCATCGCCCTCCAGACATACTTCCCACCCTGACCTCCTGCCATGGAGGTACACACTGTAGAGCATCTGTAAACTTGTAAGAACTGGTTTGCCTCCACATTCTGTTGTTTCTTATTGTTTCTTTTTCAACCAAAGTTCCAAATAGGTTTAGAGGAGCTCTTGATGGGAAGTTTCTTTTTCTTTTTTCTTTCCCCATAGAGGTCCCCTCCCACCCGCTTATTCAGATGCCAAGAATCATATCAGAAATAATTTCCAGATGGGTGTTAAGGCACGGGCTGAAGCAGTATGTCCAACTTGTCTAGCACAATATTTTTATGGACCTGTTGACAGTGCCTTGATCCTGGCAGTGGATGCCCTTCCCCCTCACTATCTTATACCTCTGATTAGTGGTCTTTAGTGATCTACACTCTGTAATCATATAGATTTAATAAACAAGGAAGAAAGAGCTCTTGTTTTCAGGCTTTCAAGGATGTACTTGCAGCAAAACATTTATAGCTAAGCTATAAAATGCATGGAAATATGGAGGAAACATTGACACAACAATAAAACGAGGGGTGAGATTAATGATGCCATAATGCAATATGTTTTCATTTGGTGCAGAGAAAATTAATTTTTGAAGACATTTCATTTAACTTTGCAATATTCTGCAGTTTAACCTTTGATGCTTGCCACTTTTTTCTTTTACCCACTCTCCTCCCCTTTAAGCCTGAGGATGGCCAGGCAGGGGGAGCAAGTTTTACATCTAACTGTAAGTATGGTTTTGCGGTAGATGGTCTCTGCTCTGGACAAAGGCAAGGAAAGTGGACTCAGGAACAAAGGTTATTGCTGGCCACCATGTGCAGTTGCTCATCTCCCATCTAAACTGTCCACTTTTATAATCTAAAATACAACTTCCAAAAGGTTAAGATGTGTTACCTTCCAGAGCAAGGCACCGGGGTGGGCTGGATGACCAGATAAGGTTGTGCAAGCACTCCAGATACTCGGACCCCTCTAGTTTAAATCCTGGGAAGCAGCGGTAGGAGATGACAGTCCCCACTGGGAAGGAGGTCTGGAACTCGGAGATGTTCACATAACCATTAGAAGAAGCTAGAGGTCTCAGGCAGCCTGTGAAATGTGAAAGAAAAGGGGGAAAGTTTCACTTGGTCATCTGTGTACATCTAAGAGTCAAACAGAACACTGGGGCTCTTCAGGGTTGTCCAATTGCACAGAAGAAAAAAATAAAACAGCACTGCCTCTGTTTTAGTCAGTTTTTTTGCCACTGTGACCAAAAGACCTGACAAGAACAAATAGAGGAGGAAAAGTTTATTTTGAGGCTCACAGTTTCAGAGGTCTTAGTCCATAGACAGTCAATTTCATTCATTCAGAACACCATGGCGGAAAAGTGTGGTGAAGGAAAGTGGCTCAGAACATGACACCAGGAAGTAGAGAGAGAGAGAAAGCTCACCCCCCCAGAGGCAAAATATAAACCACAAGGGCATGTCCCTAGGGACCCACCTCTTCTAACCACACTCTATCTGCCTATAGTTACCACCCACATAATCCCCATTAGAGGATTAATGCACTGAGTAGGTTAAGGCTCTCATAACCCAATTAGTTCACCTCTAAACTTTCTTGCATTGTCTTAAACATGAGCTCTTGGGGGACACCACATATCTACCACATAACAGCTTCTGAAGAAGGAAGTACTTCGGTTTTCAACATATAGACTCCTTATTCTATTAACCTCTTCTACTTATAATGCAGATATTTGCTTGGATATTTGCAAATGGGACTACAAGGGTCAGATAAGTAGTTACGAATGAGGGCAAGGGATGGTAGAAGAATGTGTGATATGGATTGGCACACTCCTAGCCAGGTAGTTCTGGCTCTCACTGCATGTTGACATTACTTGAGGGGATTTTCAAAAACACCATGCTCTGGGTCTGAGGATCACTTATTTTATTAAATCTCCCCAAGTCATCCTTAGGTGCTGTCAGGGCTTCAGATCCACTGAAGAACCCTTGGAGAGTGACACTCCAAAAGTTTCAGTGGTGTGGTGGGGGCTTGGGAAGGTTAAGCTCAAAAATTGATTCCATGGGTAGCAGATTATAGAATGGAAACCTCCCTCAGCCAGTACCACTAAACTTTTGAAAATTCAGTTGTGTTTCACATGAAATAGGTGAATAATTCCTCAGGGTAGTGATTTTCATACTTGAAAAAGACCCAAAGGCTTGGTGCAACACAGACTCTTAGGCAGGCCTCTAGGGCTTCTGCTTCTGCAGGTCTATGTTGAAGCCTGAGGATTTGCACTGCTAATGGTCCAGGTACCATTGCAACTTCTGGTCTAGGGAGCACACATGGAGAAACACTGCCAGTAATTAGTCAGTGCACCAAGCGCAGAATTCTGTGTGCTATCAGAGCAGAACTGGGACCTGGATCCCACATTTCTACTTCTGTAAAAAATTGCCTGCCTTTTGGTCTAGAAGCCTGTGCAGCCCCATAGAACATTGCCAACAGCACAGAATTCTGTTGTGTGTGGCATCCGCTGTGATCATGGAATATCTTTTTGACTTCAGTAGTTTCACTGGAGGGAATAATGACACTGCAGAGTTGCTGTTCTTCCAGGGGAGAACTAATTGTGTGTGAAGTTGACAATGTATAATGAAAATACCTATTCTTCCTTCCAGTCACCAAGTACACATCGTATGCATAACATGCACAATGGCAGATGGCAGAACCTTTCCACAAACTGTGTTAGATAGCGTTAAGTGTCTGGAAGGGATGTCTCAGCAAATTGCTTTGGTGGACACCTCAGTATATGGTGCCTGTGCATCAGAGTGAGTGAGGGTGAGACAAGTGAGGTATGGGGGTGCAGGACTTTAGGGAAGCGTTCACTCTCAGGGTGGTGCAGTTCCCACCACGTACTCCTATGTCCTGGGGACAAATTGTTCTGCATTACCCATAGCCTCCACTGTGAACCAGCTAACATTTCAGGATGGACCAGACCCGAAAAGGCAGTGGAGCTCAGCTATTCTTTAGACAGTCTTACGGCTCATGGTTTTAGATTGTTTATGTCCCCCACTCCCACCCACCTCCCAGCTGAAAATTGACTGTGTTCATAGCAAAGCGTGTGTGTGTGTGTGTATGTGTGTGTGTGCGTGTGTAATAAATAGAATCAATAACTGAGGAAGAAAAAAGATAAGCACAGTTGGGTGCTGTAGCACACACCTATATTCCCAGTGACTTGGGAGGCTGAGGCAGGAGGATTGCAAATTCAAGTACAACCTGGGCAACTTAGCAAGACCCTTAGTGACTTAGCAAGAACCTGTCTCAAAATAAAAAGGGCAGGGGATGTGGCTCAGTGGTACAGCATCCTTGGGTTTAATCCCCAGTACCAAAAGCAAACAAGCAAATAAATAATTAAGATAAGCACATTAATATGAACAATTAAATGCATTAGAGCCTTTATGCATAGTTCAACTGAGTTGGCAAGAATGACTGTGCTTGCTGGGCTGGGGTTGTGGCTCAGTGGTAGAGCATTTGCCTCCGCATGAGTGAGTCACTGGGTTCAATCCTCAGCACCACATAAAAATAAATAAATAAAATGAAGATATTGTGTTCATCTACAAGTAAAAAAAATATCGTTTTTTTAAAAAAAATGAATGACTGTGCTTGCTCTCCTTCTAGGAAGGGGTTCCTATTCTAACCTACCCACATGGATAAACTGGTTTCTCCCAAATAAAAACTAGCTCTGACCCACAGACAGCAGGAGGCATCCAGACACTATTCTCCAAAACATAAAGTTCCCACAAAAAAAATGGACTTTGTGCAGCCTCTCATCTCACCTCCCAGAGGAGATGGCAGGGGTGAAAATTCATGCATTTAATCAGAGTTGAGAGAGGAAGATATGCTCACTCTTGGTTGGAGGTGGCCTGTCCTAAATATAACAGTAAAAAACTGGCCTCAACTCAATAGTTCAATGTGATTTCCATTTGCACTTCTAGATAATAAAGAGAAGCCTGTTCAGGCTTTAGCCCCTGGATCTATAGGTGCAAATAAAAGTTACAATGTGAAATGTCACTCTAAGGACCAATTATATACCCCCAGGAGGCTTGGAGAGGTGTCAGGCTATGTGAGGTAACTGATTCCTCATTCCCTATGTTGTGTTAGGTGAATGGTTAAGAGGAGGCTGGTGGCAGATCCTGCTGGCAGGACCTCTCCACAGGCAGGGAGTTGCAGGGTGGCATGGGGCCACCACACAGGCCAAGACCCCTCCTTGGTGGAACAAAGGCTCTGAGGAAGAATTAAAACAGAGTTGCAAGGTGTATTGTTGTTCCAAGAGACAAAACTCTCTTGGGTAACCTGTCAAGGGCTGGGGATGTAGCTCAGAGAGAAAGAGTATTTGCCTGACATGTACGAGGCCTTGGTTCCTTACATAGCACCACAAAATACATACATACATACATTCACACACACATACATAAATAAAGAGTAGCCAGTCAGTCAGCTCTGCTATTGTTGCAGACCTAGAATTATCCTGTCTTGACTGAAGTTTGACTAAGGGGTGATGGAATGGGGAGCGGATGTGGCCAGACAGAGCCATGGGGAAACAAGTATCTGAACTCAAAATGACACTCCAAGAGGTAAACCACCATGGGGTATGTTTAAAAAGTCATTAGTGGAAAAAGGAATTCTTAAAGAAACATATAGTACTTAAATGACCCAAAATGAAATAAAAAGGGTAGGAGAGAAAAAAACTCATAGTGGCTGGAGTCTGAGGTGATTTTCTTCACCACGGCTCTGACAGTGCTGGAGACTAACAACCAATTAGCAGATAATAAAGTATATTTGAATAAGTAGCCCAGTGAAGGAGCCAGCTGCTTATTTTGTAGACAGCCTCTGAGCATGTAAATAAGTCACATGTCCCCTTTAGAAATGTGATGCAGAACAGGCCCACACAACAGGCACTTGCTGGGGAAGGACTGGGAGTGTGGCTGTCTCTGTCCTCCTACTTCCAGAAGCTCCCTTCCTCATGGAGGGTCATGACTTTTAAGCTCCAATATAAGGAAACAATTTATTTCCCCCAATGAATCGCACAAAGCAATACTGGAGTCTGCCACTTGTGATTTCCAAGCACAAAGTTAACATTTGTCTCAACTTTAACATGTCGGAGCTTTTGGAGCAAATGAGATCGCTTTCTCTCTCTCTCTCAAATTATGAATTATGCATTGGCTTCTTGGTCCTTTGGTCCAAGTCACATGTCAAAAAATAAAATCAGAATTAATGTGAAATGCAAAAGGCTTATTTTCACAAACAGCGTCCTCTACGTTGGCCCAGGCAAATTTGAAAAAATATGAGAAGATGAATATTCACCGTGTGGTTTGGATGAAATTTGAATTTGATGATATTTTTGCTCTTCATGCATTATAAAAGGGGATAACATTATTAAGAGAAAATAGCCTACTGTAAGATGGGCTTTAACTGTATTTTCACCACCACTGAAATAAGTTTAAATGCCTCACTGTTTCCATTAAATACACAGTAGTTCATCATTGTGTTCACAGCCCAGTTACAAGTTTCCTCATTCTTAAACTATCTGATTTTCTAGATTAAGGGGCCATCCGACATGCTAATGAATAAGAGGTTTCCCTAGCTGGGCGTGGTGGCGCATGCCTGTAATCCCAGCACTTTGGGAAGCTAAGAAGGAGAATATCAAGTTCAAAGCCAGCCTCAGCAATGGGGAGGCGCTAAGCAACTCAGTGAGACTCTGTCTCTACATAAAACACAAAATAGGGCTGGGATGTGGCTCAGTGGTCGAGTGCCCCTGAGTTTAATCCCCGGTGCAAAAAAACAAAAACAAAAACAAAAAAAAAAAACCACCAAAAAACCAAGAATAAGAGGTTTCCCATTTATACTGTAAAACTGGGAGTACAGAGATGCACCAGAACAAGCAGTGAAGATGGACATCCCAAGAGCAGTGAAGACACAGTGTACGCACGAGGGTGGATGGCTTTGCATTCCCCTCTGTCCTCTCCATCATTCTATCAAAGAACATGTACAATCGAGTGTGAGAGAAGAACAGCTGGCCATGGTGTCTTCCTTCCCGTACCTTGACAGATAGGCAGGTTATCCCATGTTCCATCATCACGACATAATGAAACCATGTTGTATAGGTCAGGGTAACGGATCTTGAATCCTTCATGACAGGTGATGATTAACTTATCTCCATGTCTATACGTCTTGTTATGAATCTCAGCATCTTCAATTTGAGGGATACGACAATCTGCAATTTTGAAAAGGTATACATTTGGAATTTAAAATGGCTAACAGTTTCACAAGAAAGCTCTTACTTTCAAGCCTGGTCTTGACCTCCACAACTTTTGGTACATGGTACTTTATTTGTCACTAGGCTCAGGTGCCCAATGACAAGCACCATAACTTTCACTGGAGTAAGAGGAAAAGATGGTTCATGAAGAGAAACCCAGGCATAAAGGGAACTTTGTTTCCTGCTGGGACACTTTACCCTTTATCTTATGAACAATTACAGTTTATAATGATCTTATGAACAATTTTGGAGATAAACGAAGGAAGAGAAGATTTGGGGATTACCCTGAACAATCCATCTGATTATATATTTGCTGGTTTATAAACAGCACATAACACAATACAGACTGTCAAACTGGTTGCTGGATCACTGCAGTCGCTGCAGTCGCCCACCAGGCCACCTTTTCCCTGGGGTCCAGCCTGATGAGAAAACATGGTGTGCAGAACTGCACACATCAAGCTGCGGCTGCGTTTGCCATTAGAACTTCCTGTCCGCCTTATCTGTTGCTAAAAAGATAAAAAAATAGAGCAGCACATACTCTTGCCAATCTCACAAAGGCCCAGAGCAAGCAGCTGCACTACCTCCTAAAAATGGAGTAAAGCAAATTGCCCGTGTCCAGGAAGAGAAGACACAAGCAAATCTGGGGGTCAGGAGGAGGCTGAGAAGGAACAAGGAGTCCACACACCAAAATAATAAAAAGATAAAATAAAATCAGTGAATGATAACTATCCACTTCTAACTGTATCTACCTCCAATTTGCCATATAGGGCATTCTGTTCCTTGCTGCCAACTTGGGATCCTGTTCTCCCTGCCCCTACTGACCCTAAATATTGCCCAATGAATCCCATCTGGTTTAAGTCACACTGATCATGATGTGTCTCTCTCCATCTCTTATGGGCACATCTCTACTTAATGGTACTGATTTTATGCATATTTTTTCCTTCCTCCTTCCCTTCCTCCCTCCCTTCCTTCCTTCCTTCCATTTTTTGTGGTACTAGAGATGAAACCCAGGGCCTCAAGCCTGCGAGGCATGTGCTCTGTCCTTGAGCCACATCCCGTCTTAACAATGCTTCTGATTTTAGATGCAAATGTGCTTGTAAGTATGATCTCTAGATGGGTTATGTTCCAAATTTGTTGGTGCTTAATTTTTTGAAACAAGGAAAAGTCCAAGCACAACAATTTGTCAATCATAGACACTTCCTTCAGAAATTCTTCCATGCTGCAAAAAGATTATGGGTTTCTCAGCCACTCTCCAAAGCTACTGAATCCATAATATGTTTGGAATGGTATTCATAGGAGCCTTGATCTTCAAGCTGTTCTAAGCTTTGAACTGTTATTTCTGAAACTCTGGACCCTGGGAGCCCTGATGAAGGTGAAAATGAAGGAAAGGAGCAGTGGCCGGCTGGTGGATGGCTTTGGTGGCAGACTTTGATGGCTTTGGAAAGAGCACATCCCAGGAATTATGTATGGTTTTAGGGATGGGTGAACTAGGAGGGCCTGGGAATCTGACATAACAGACTCCAGACAACAGGATGTCTGTGATGGGAAAGAGGCAGGCAGAAGGGGCCTCCCTATCAGGGAGGGTCTTATAGAAGGGCATGAAGGGCAGAGGTTGCTCACTGCCCTGTGTGGGCCATCTGAAGTCAAGTGCACCTAAACTGTGCCTGTACCTCAGCCTTTGTCACTACCATTAGCTTGAGAGCAGGACTTGTGTCCCACTTCCTCTGATGTTCCTTCTCTGCTTCCAGACCTATGCACACACCTGCAAAGAAGAAAGAGGAGCAGAGTCATCCAAACCTCTGCCCAAGAACCCTGTGAGCATACAGCCCTCAGGAGCCTGGTTAACAGGCTTTCAGCCCAGCCCAGCCACTCAGCCTTCCCTTGAGGAAACCTATCGTCAGGTTGTCCCACAGCCCGTGGATTTCAACGTATAGTCTCAGCTGGAGAACTGTGTTCTGATTTCAATTTTACATCTCATTTTTGTGTTACAGGCCATGGAAAGGGTTTTTCTAACTGTTCACATTTAACCAATAGCTTTTCTGCTAGAATAGCTGAATTCTCTCCAAATCAACCCTAGAATAATCCTGACTGGAGTCACAAGATAATTGATGACTCTCTGCACACCACAGCTGCCTTCTTTTAATGGAAGAATCTGAGTTATATTTTTTCAATGGCACTATGCAGAAATCATTCACAGCAAATAAAAACACATTTATCGAGGCATCTGTCTGTAAAATCTTGGCAATAAATAGAATCTGTGACAGTAATTTATATGTTTAAACAACTATTTTCATGCTGGACTTAAAATCTGCTCAAGAATTAACCGGTATACTTGGGAGGTAGCCAGTTATAGAGAGTAAAATCAGTGAACAGAATGTTGATATTGGCTGGCCAGGGGTAGAAGCACCCAAGCCTTGATCCCAAGGTTGATTTCTCAGTTTGTGGTATTTAATCAAAAAGGCTTGGAACTTCTAATTAGAATTCTAAGTTTCCACACACAGGAGTTGGATCTATTGTAGACCATATGACACAGGGTTTGAAGGGAATTCCCTGACTCCCAAATTTTAGTAATTCTGTACACTGCTCAAAGAGGAGTCTCCATAGAAAGTAGGGTAGGGACAGTTTGCGAGGTGGGGGGGACCATGTATCAGCTGGGGAATAAGAAGTTAGAGTTCAAATTCCACAATGGTGGAGAAGCCAGGAGGGCTGCACCCTAGAAGTAAGGACAAAACTGACATAGGCTGGCTCTAACAGAAACCTGAAGTTTGACAGAAGAAAAGAAGATCATTCACATTCTCTTCGATTTTTCACATGTGATGTCTGGCATCTATTCCCCTCATTGAAGGAGGGTAAGGCTGGAAGAAGAGGCATCTGGAATGAGTATGTGTCCCAGTGAGTTGTATGTGTCAGAAAATAACCATGGACCTTATTTCAATGGAAAGAAAGAATCCAGAACCTCTAGTATCTGAAAAGAAATATGTGATCTTTATCAATGCACAACTTTCAAATAGTTTCCACTTATGATGGGGCTCTGTCCAGCTAAACCCCCTGCAAGTCAAAAACATTTCAAGTCAAAATGTATTTAATATCACTAACCTACTGAGTACCCTAGGTGACCCACAGTACACCGACAAGCATCAGTCATTTCCCCTCAGTCACCTGACTGACTGTGACCTACGGATTACTGTAGCCCAGCATTGAAGAAGAGTATCATACTGCATAATGCAAAGATTCAATTTCAAAACTTGCATTACAGTTTTTATTGAATATGTATCACTTTCACATCATCATAAAGTTGAAAAATCATAAGTTGAACCATCATTAAGTTGGAGATTGTCACACAACTTTCTATAGCATAAGTTCACAGAATTTTTTAAAGCCACTTCAAACATATTTTTACCAAGGACTATGATGAATATCAACAATTAGAACTTAGATACATGAGACATAAATGGACACTTCCCATATATAACCTAGGGGATACCAATGACTCCCATTCTGGAAATCATCTTTCACCAGCCCACCACTATCATTATTTTTAAACTCTGCTCCTAGTATCAATGGGATTCAATATATTGAATACATAAAAGAAGGAATGAATGATCCTAAGGCAGTGTTACACATTTATACCTTTATACAAATTAGTTATACAAATTAATATTTATCAGCTTAGTTAGCAGAGAGTAGAGTCCTAAGGGGTAGATCAGGCATAGTAAAATAAAATTTCAAGAATATGTGCCATACCTTGGATTCCTTTTCTTTGAAATGTGAGTTACATGTGAAAATGAATTTGAATCCTTAAAAATGCCAAGTTCCCACCTTAATACTCCCCAAAACTAATCTTGGAAACTTTCAGAGATTCACAATCTACATTAGTACATTAAAGGCTCTGAAGATCGTGCCATAAATAATTCTACTTAATTTTGCTTAAACCAGTATTTGGAAAGTTTATTCATCCAGCTGCTCATTCATTCATCCCTTTAATGAATTACTGAGCATGTACTCTAGGCCCAGTGTGTTCTAGGTGCTGCAGATAGAGAACTCCAGAATCTCACTCTTATTACTTGCATGGAGAGGAATTGCTAACCAAAAAATTAAGAGACCAATGACCTAGGAAATAACAAGCAATGCTCACCACCATGATGAACACATAACAAGGCGATAGGATAGGGACTGACTCGGAGACTCACTTAATTTGGGCAGACAGGAAAGGGGCCTCTAAAGAAATGACATTTGTTAAGCTGAGACCTGAATGACAACAAAGATCCAATTATGTGGGGAACTGGGAGAAGAACATTTCAGGCAGCGGAACATCTAGTACAAAGGCCAAGAAAGAGCTTGGTGTCCTGAAAAAGAAAAGGAAGATCTGTGTGTTTGGAATATAGTGATCAAGCTGGAGAGGGAAACGCCAGACTATGGAAGGATTTGTAGATGAGGGCAGGGAACAGAGGTCCTATTTTAGTGTGATGGGGAGCTCCTAGAGCTTGGAAAGCCTGGGTCATGACATGATCTGATCTACGTCCTCAAAGAGTTTGCCATATGTTCTGTGAAGGATTGACCTGACCCAAAAGAGGTAGGACTTGTGCCTCCAACTCTAGGGAGGTAAACACTAAAACCCTGTAATGTCCTGCCTGGATGAGTGTCTTTGCTTACCTGGAGGCTTTGGGCCATGCTACATAAAATCTATCCCAACAATGTGGTTTATACTGGGGACCTTGGGCCCCATAGAATTACCTCAGCTTTTGGAGGGACTAGACACTAAGGTCAGCCACACAGTGGTCTACCATGCCTACTTGACTAAGTCCCAGTAAAACTCTGGACACCAAAGCTTGGACAAGTTTCCCTGTGGGGTCAGTATTCCATGTATATTGTCATATGTTGTTGCCCGGACAAATAGGCAATGTCTGCACAGCACCAATGGGAAAGGACAACTGGAAGCTCACCTGGACCCTGCCTACACACCTCTTCCCGTGGCTAATTTAATCCATGTCTTTTCATTGTAATAAACTTTAATTATGAGTATCCTGGCTTTTCATAGTTCTGAGTCTTACTGAATTACTGAACCTGAGGGGGCCTCAGAGACCTCCAAACTTACAGTTGATGTCAGAAGTGAGGGTGTTCTTGTGGACTCCTGAACTTCATACCATGCAATCCTTTTTTGACTCAATATCTACAAACATCTCCAGAATTACTTTTCCATATTAGCACTCTTCTGCACCCCTCCTGATGTAAAGAACTACCATTCCAATACAACTCAGAGAATGCTATCAGACCACCACAAGGTACTTAGTATTATGTTGCAGAATCAGCTGAGGCAAATTATGTCACCATAAACATAATATAAGACAGAGAAAAGGAGAAGCTGAGTGTTAATGTTTGGGAGGCACTGACTGGAGAGAGAGGGTGCTTCATAGAAAAAGAGGCACCACCATGGGAGGTGGTTTTGCTTCATAAACAAAACTGGTCCAGGCTGTTTCTTTCTTCTTAAAAGGATATTGATTTTCATGGGACATGAAGAAGCGTCGGAACAGGACACATTGTGTCTCTCAGCTAACTGTAAATGTGGAATTATTAGTAGGACCCAGCTTAAAACCACTGAGAAAAAGCCACCAGGATGAGAGCTGGTCAAAGTCATTATGGGAAGCATGCATCTTATGCTTAGTGTCTTCCTTTGACCTATAGATAGGTACATTTTATTTATTTGTGGTTGACAAAGGCAATTAGCATGTTTAAGGTTTTTTTAAAAATATTTAACACTTGGATGGTAATTCTTTGTGGGTTCTTAGCTGCCCACTCTGCAGGACTAAGACGGCTATGCATTCTTCTAAGCACACATGGAACATTTACAAAGGTCGACCATACCTGGTCCATAAAGAAAATCTCAAAGAATTGCAAATGACTGAAACTTTGGAGCATGTTTTCTGGCCACAATAAAATCAAGAAAGAAATTAATAGAAATTTTCTAGGATGTTTGGTAACCGAGAAATACTTTTCTAAATAATCTATGGGTCCAAAAAGAAATAACAATAAAAATAGAAAATATTTTGTCCAGGTGCAGTGGTACATGCCTGTAATTCCAGCTATTCCAGAGACTGAGGCAGGAGGATCACAAGTTTGAGGTCAGCCTTGGCAATTTAATAAGATCCTATTTCAAAATAAAAAATATAAAGGGCTGTGAATGTAGCTCAGTTGTATAGTGCCTTGTACCACTAAATAAATAAATAAACATGCAAACCAATTAATTTTAAAAATAAATATTTTGAATAAAATAACAATGAAAATACTGTATATTGAAATGTATGCTATGGAGATAAAACTATAGCTACAAATTTCCATTTAAATATAAATATATATATAAGTAAAAGAAATATCTAAAATTAAGAGTGCATATTTTACAGTTGATAGGTCAAGTTTGTTAATCACTTTGTTCAAGTTTTTTTTAAATTTTTTTTTAGTTGTTGATAGATCTTTATTTTATTCATTTATTATTCATATGTGGTGCTGAGGGTTGAACCCAGTGCCTCACGCATGCTAGGCAAGCGCTCTACCACTGAGCTACAGCCTTAGCCCTTGTTCAAGTATTTTTACATCCTTATTACTTTTTCCTTCCTGCTTATTCTATAAAATACTAAAAGAGGAGTGTTCAAAGCTCTTCCTGTAATTGTGATTTTATCTTTAAAAGTTCTACTAATACAATCGATCAATAGACATATGAAAAAATGTTCAACATCTCTAGCAATTAGAGAAATGCAAATCAAAACTACTCTAAGAGTTCATCTCATGCCAGTCAGAATGGCAATTATCAAGAATACAAACAACAATAAGTGTTGGCGAGGTTGTGGGGGAAAACGCATGCTCATACATTGCTGGTGGAACTGCAAATTGGTACAACCAATCTGGAAAGCAGTATGGAGATTCCTTAGAAAACTTGGAATGGAACCACCATTTTACCCAGCTATCCCACTCCTCGGTCTATACCCAAAGGACTTAAAAACAGCATACTATAGTGATGCAGCCACTTCAATGTTTATAGCAGCTCAATTCACAATAGCTAAACTGTGGAACAAACCTAGATGCCCTTTGATAGATGAATGGCTAAAGAAACTGTGGAAACACAATGGAATATTACTCAGCAATAAAAGAGAATAAAATTATGGCATTTGCAGGTAAATGGATGGAGTCGGAGAAAATCATGCTAAGTGCAGTAAGCCAATCCCAAAAAACATATGCTGAATGTTCTCTCTGATAAGTTGATGCTCATCCATAATGAAGGAGAGGACACAGGAAGAATGGAGGAACTTTGGTCAAAGGGGAGGGAGGAGGAAGGGGGCATGGGGACAGTAAAGATGGTGGAATGAGATGGATATCATAGCACTAGCTTCATGTATGACTGCGTATATGATGTGATTCTGTATCACGTACAACCAGAGAAATGAAAAGTTGTGCTCCATCTGTGTACAATGAATCAAAATGCATTCTGCTATCATGTATACCTAAGTAGAATAAATACATTTAAAAAATAAAAAATAAATAAAATTTGACGGGTATTATAGGTGCACACAAATTTAGAATTATCACCAAATACTCAAAATTAAGTTCTTACACAAAAGTTAAAAGAAGGATAGACAATTAAAGCCAAAGAAAGTTCAAAGAAGTTAAATAAAGAGTGAGCATAAATGAAAGGCACACACAAGAGGATTGACAAAACCACAAGCTGACTTTGTGACATCAATGAAATTGATGTCCCTAGTGAAACTGATAAAGAAACCAAGAGGGGGAGCACACATAACAATGAAAGAATAAAAAGCAACATCATTACATATTCTATTTTAAAAAAACATTAAATCACGAAATTAGAAAATTTTGATGGAGTTGAATTCCTGAAATAAACAAATAAAAACTATACAATTGATCAAGACGGACACAAGAAGAAACAAAGTAGTCATACTTCTGCAAAATATAAAATAAATTGAATTCAAAATGGAAAGCCTTCCCACAAATAAAACACCAGGCCTAAGTGACTTCCCCATAAATTCCACTAAGTACTTGCAGAAGGAATTGCAATAATCTCACAGAAATTCTTTTTTAGTGTTCTCTTCTGAAGGCCCACACCAACCTGAGGTTGATTATGCAAATCTAGCAAGAACATTACAGAAAGGGAAAACCTGAGCCCAATCTACTCAGCAACATAAAAACAAAACTTAAAAACAAGACATTCGCAAACACAATTCAGCAATAGATTTAAAAATATGTCACAAATAAGACAGGTTTACTTCAAGAATCCTAGGCTGATTTAACATTTGACCATCAACCAATGTGAGTCACAACAGAATAAAGAATTCCAAACCGAACTAAGAAGAAAATTATCATCTTAATAGATGTGAGAAAGCATTTGATGAAATTCAGTATCTGTTCATAATCATAAAAATTTAAAAGAACTCTCAAAATATGAATGAAAG
Organism: Geosciurus inauris; assembly: GCA_004024805.1. Lineage (NCBI taxonomy): Eukaryota > Metazoa > Chordata > Mammalia > Rodentia > Sciuridae > Geosciurus > Geosciurus inauris. The sequence goes on along the minus strand of PVHX01000995.1, from coordinate 117,695 downwards.
GAAACAACTTTAATATAATAAAAGGTATCTTTTTAAAAAATCTATTACAATAATATGGAAGGCATCCCATTTAGGATTGGAAATAAAACAGTGAGGTTCACTCTTGCCACTTGTATTCAGCATTATACTAGAGTTCCTACCCAACGCAGGAATGCAAGAAAAGGAAAACAAGGTCAGACAGAAACAAAAGTTGTACTCTTCACACATCACACAATTACATATGTGGTAAAACCCCAAAGAATTCACACATTCAAATTGGCAATGAGTTTATCATATATGAATTCCCATATATGACCTTTTTTTTTCTTTTTCTTTTTTTGGTACTGGGGATTGAACATAGGGGTGCTCAACCACTGAGCCACATCCCTAGCCCTTTTTTGTAGGGTCTCACTGATTTGCTTAGGGCCTCATTAAATTGCAGAAGCTGGCTTTGAAATTGTGATCCTCCTGCCTCAGCCTCCCGAGCTGCTGGGATTACAGATGTGTGTCATTATGCCCAGCTCATATATGACCTATTTTTAAAACAAAATATAAAATAATTATCCTCAAAAACAAAATTTCTTTGTATTTCTAAGCATAAATCTAATAAAAGATATATAAGACCTGTATATAGAAAACTATAAAATATCATGAGAAAAATTGTAAAGGACCTAAATAAATGGAATAGTTCATGTTCCTCAGTTGGGAAAACTCATATTGCAAAAGCATTATTCTCTCCAAATTTAACTATAATCCAATACAATGATATTAACAATTCAAACTTGCCTTGACAATCAACATGCTGATTCTAAAATTCATGTGGAAATGCAAAAGAACAAGAGTCAAGAAACTCTTGAAGAAGAGCAAGGGGGAAACTGGCCCTACCAGAATTTAAGACTTACTGCAGAGCTACAAGCACACTGACACAAAGACAGACAATAAAACATCCATCTTATAACAAAGGGGGAACAAATCTTATAACAAAGGGGGAACAAATCTTCTTTCTAATGAAGAGTGCTGGATTGTATGATAGACACAGATCAAGTCCAGACAGGTTCAAGATTTAAATGTGAAAGGCAAAACAGTAAGGTTCTGAGAAGACTATGTAAGAGAATGTGTTGGTCAGAGTAGAAAAACATCTTTTTCAAAAAGACAAAATAAATCTTTAAAAGCTCCAGCATAAAGAAAAAGATGGATAAATTTCATTATATTAAAACTAAAACCTTCTGTTCATCAAGGGGCACTAATGCTAAGAGTAAAAATGCAAGCCACAGAACAGATCTGCAACACTTACAATCAACAAAGGACTTGTATTCAATATATGTAAAAACTCCTAAAAATCAATAAGGAAAAGGCAACTAATAAATAGGTAAGTGAATTAAAGAGGCACTTCTAAGAGAGAATAACAAGCTAGTCATTAAACACACAAAAAGGTGCTTAACCTCATTATCCACCAGGGAAATGTACATTATATCCAGAAGTACCACCCGATGGCTAAAATATCGACAACACCAAGTGTTGGCAAGGAGCAAACTCCACTCTTGGGAGTGTCAATCAGTACAACCTCTTTGGGAAACTGGCACTACCTATTACATCGTATGCCTCAGCAGTTCTACTCTGGAGTAGTCAAGAGAAGTGAGAGAATATACATACACCAGCAGGTATATACAAGCATATCCAGAATGGCACTATGTGTAACAGAAGCCAATTGGAAAAACTCTAAATTTCCATCAACATTAGAAAGTTCAAAGTATGCTATCTTCACATATTAGAATACTACACAGGCTGGAGATGTAGCTATTGTAGAGTACTTGCCTAGCCTGTGTTAAGGCCCTGGATGAGATTCCCAGCACCAAAAAATAAAAAAATAAAGAAATGATCAGACTAGCCAGGAGTGGTGATGCCTTCCTGTAATCCCAGTGGCTTACAGAGGCTGAGGCAGGAGGATCATGAGTTCAAAGCCAGCCTCAGAAACTTAGCAAGGACTTGTCTTTAAATAAAAAATAAAATAAAATAAATAAGTGCTGGGGATGTGGCTCATTGTTGAGTGCCCCTGAGTTCAATCCCCAGTACAACAAAGAAAATAAAATGATCAGACTACAACTGCAGACAACAAGCTGGCCATTACTTTCTTATGTATTATGAATTTCATAAACATAAAGTAAATCAGACATAAAATAATCCCTATGCTATAATCCCATGTATATAAACTCAAAAATAAGGCAAAAAAAGTAAACTTGAAACAGAACCATGTTTAGGAACACATGTTCTTGGGCCAGGTGATTATGACAGGAAGTGACTGCTACCTCCCAAGAAGTGGAGGAGGCAGTGATGGGGAGTGGGCTTCTGGGGAGCCAGCAGTGTCCCATTTCTTGGATAAAGGTGATATTGGTGTTGCTTTGCAATAGTTCATTGGACTATTTGGTTTTATGAACTTTCTTATCTAAGTATTATATTTCATTATTTTTACTCTGTGTGTGTGGTACTAGGGATTGAACCCAGGGCTTTGCATACGCTAGGCAAGCTCTCTACCACTGAGCTAAACCCCCCAAATGCTATTTCATTAATTTTAAAAAGGCTAAACTAACAACAGCAAAATTAATCCAGAAAGGAGAACAAGGAAATTCACTGAAAATGTAACCATCTCTCCCAATTCCAAAGGCATTCAAAACCTTAATTATTTGTCAAAAAGTTTCAAGAAGGTCACTTGACTTCTAAATGTAGATTATGCAGATTGGTGGAGAAAACTGGGTTTGATTCAGAGTTTCACCCTAGAGGACAAATCTTTCTGATTTCCTGCTTTTCTATTGATAAGCACAATTTTAATTATTTTATCTTTAAAGACATTTTGAGGTCACTTTCCACGTTCTGCAAAGTAGCCCTTATGTTCAAAAACAAGGAAGTGATAGAAAGTGTTGGTTGGCCAGAAGTGAGCCCACTCTCCCGGGCTGAGGACTTACAGTCCTACCCCACTTCCCAATGCTCTGCTTATGGAGTGCCCATGGCAAATACCTCAAGATGCTGCTGAGGCCTGCCTGCAGGTGCTTACTAAATTTAGATTCCTAATACATAAAAAGCTTTCAGCTTGGCACCTGAAAGTGTGCTTCATTCACACACCCCTGGGGCAATTCCTGTGAAGTCAAACATGGTGATGCACTGTCTGATGGGATATGTGAGGCCAGTCCCCCTGATTATGTAGACTGAACACAGCAGTCAAAATGCAAAGGCTGGCTCAAAATTTAACAACTTCTAGCCCATCTCTTAGGAGCTGTGTCAGCCAAGTGCAATTAGATTCAAATCCAAGCAGGCTGGGGGGCTGCTCTGCACACTGAGGCCTCTGGCTCTTGAGACCCTGTGTGAAGCTCTGAGGACGTCTGAATTAATGCCTAATAGGACTCACAAGATGCTAACTGGGGAGCCAAGATCAGCCCTGAACTGCTGCAGACTGAGAAGATGAATTCCACTTGTGATAGGTTTGGAAGGACATCTGTGGGGGTAGCCCTGCATTTTTCATAAGCAGTCAACCTAATTCTGGGTTGTTTCAGCTGTGAATTTGTGAAAAAATGTTTTCTGGGCAATCTCTGCAGTCAGCTTGGTGTTCAAGGTCGCTACCAATCATTGTATGACCTTTACACACGTTCTGACAAGGATCTGAACATGTGCTGATGTTGCTGTTGTTCTCCATTTGCCTAATAATTCTGCCACTTAAAGCCACCCCCACCTCCAGGGCTCCCGTATAGACAGGGCGGGATCCCACTGCTCATGTGACATGGAAGAGCACGTGCCACAGCGGGTTAAGGAGTGACACAGCTCTAATTGGAATCTTCCCTTTGCACTCACAGGGCTGGTTGCGCAGACTTGGAAACTGCCTGTGGTGGTCCAGCTGTCATCCTGCAATGGTGATAACTGATCATTTTTGTCATTTATCTTTACTGCATCTGCCCCAGTCTGACCTGACCTTATTTCCTCTGGATATTTTTTTTTCTTTCAAGTCATGACCACATTTAAGTTAAAGAAATCTTTTTTTAAGAGCAAAAACCAAAATCACACTGAATGGAGGGAGTATGGGCATATAGTAACTTCTGCTAACCACAGCATAAGAAATGTCAGTGATCCCGGGGACAGGCAGAGGCACCCTTCTGCTCTTTCCCCACCTTAAAAGACAGAAAATAAGAGAATATCTTAAGGGAAGATAGGCAAATATTTGCCCTTGTGAGCAGAGGTTGTCATTTTTGATAACTCCTATCTATGGAAACAAGAAAGAAATTTTAGATGATAGAAAATGCACATGAGAAGAGAAGGATGCTAAATAAAACATTGTTAAAGCATCCATCTGTTTTGGTGAAGCGTCTGGAGCTAGGAGACATCTTGCCTTAATATATGAGTACCTGTAAAAAGGAGTAAGACTACCTGCTTTTGAAAAAATGCTGGCACCTCACAGTTTTGATGAATAAAGGAGTTAGCTGCCAACTTTATTGCCAGCTCTGGCTTATGGGTCAAGTTGGATCTTTTAATTGAAAACTTATAATGTGATAATAATACTTAAACTCACATTGTACTTTTTCCCCAGGAAGCTTCTTAACATCAAATTATTCATCTTTTATGGCAATTCTAGTCAGGTCTACGGGAGCCAATATATTTTAGTAAGTACTTAAAAATACTGCTTGATGAGTGACTTATATTTTTTCTCTTTCACACTCTGCAAGAAACTAGTAAAAAGAAGGGGTAAGCATGGACACACAGCAAGCTGGAGGTGTGGCAGGGACAGCTCTCCTGGGTTCTATGCCACCTTTAACTGCAATCAGGTAACCAGGTAACAGGGATGTTGGGACAAAAAGGGTAACTGGATGGGGTCCCTGGTTGCTGCTGGATTTGCCCTGAGAGCTTTTAGAAATAACCCTGCATAGGCTTCCACTAAACAGAATGACTAAAACAGAGTCTCTTGGAATGGGTTCCTGGCACTTTTATTTTTAAAAGTACTACAAGTGATTCTGCCCCACAGCTTGGGTTGCACATCACTGGTACAGTAGAAAGGGCACTGGACTGGGAGTCAAGCTGTTGGTCCCATTCCCAGCTTACTTGCTGTGCACCTTGTGTATGTCACTTAACTCTTACAGGCCTTAGTTTCTTTGTATGTCAAGTGACAACATTGACATTTTCTGATTTTAAGAATAATGCTCTCCAAGGATTTCTGCTGAACACTAGAGACAATCATGTTCTCTTCTCCCTTTTAAAGCCTTATTAGACTACATCCCTAGATAAGTGGGTCTCAAGCTATGAAAGTCTTAAGAATCATCTGGGAGCATTTTTGAAATGCAGATTCCTTGGCCCCACCCCTAGCATGCCAGGGCAAGAGGTCTGAATACAGATTTTCAACAAGTTCTCATGCAGGCCATCTTTGGAACACACTTCAAGAACCAGTGCCCTTCACAAACTGGTTGTTACCAAGTGTGTTGATAGAAGGCTGCCTCCCAAAGGGGATGCAGGCCTAGGGTGATTTTGCTAGGTGTCACTTGCTTCCTCTTTTCTCTTCTTACCTATAGAGCTTGGTTCCTCTTCCTGGGAAAAATCATCCTTGGTTAGGTGAGATGAACATCCTAAAAAGCACACATCTGGATCTGAATCCCAACTCTGCCATTACCTATGAGACTATAGGGAATCTAGCCTCTCTGCACCTCTACTTTCTTGTCTATAAAATAAGATAGTAGAACCTACTTTGTAGAGTTGCCATAGTAATTTAAAAAGATACCATATATCAAGCAGAAGTACACAGCCCATATGCTAGACACCTCCTTAAAACAACACAGTCTTGTTGGGGAAAGAAAAGCAAAGGGAATGTACAGACCAGGGATAGGTAGACATGTTGGGGAAGGTAGAGTGCAGGAGTGGTGTCCAGAGAGGCTGTGCCTTTACTGACTGGAGGGAGTGTGGGCAAAAGACAGTTTCCAGACTAATGTCTAAGTGTTCCTCCTCATTCAACTCCTGCCTCCCTGAATCCCTGTTCATCCATGTAAGCACTCCCAAATACATGATTTAAGAAGGGCAACTCAATTCACAATAATGCCCTACAGATAACTCTGACTCACCTACACTGACACTATCAACTGTGGCCAGAACAATGATAAAGTGTGTACTAAGCCATTCAGAAGTACGGGATAAAAAATACTCATGTTCCTTCCTTGTGAGTAAATGATTAAAAATAGCTGAGGCCAACTCAGTTGGAACCCAAACATCAGCAAAAGAAGAGGCCAGAAAAAATATCAGCAACACCTGAAGGAAGCTCAGTGTGAATTTCCACGGGGCACAGGCCCATCTGTGGGATGCCAGTCATAACCAGATGGCCTATCCAAAGATTATGGGAGCATCAGGCAAAGGCAGAGGCAGACGGGCTGCAGCAGACCCCTGGCCAGGTGACTAAAGACGAGAAGAAAAAGAGCTGCCACTGCATTTGGACTTTCTTTTCATACCTAGTGGATAAGAACTGCCTGCTCAGACCTGCAAGTAATAAACAGCAATCGTGGGTGCCTGGAGCTGGTCATCATGTGCATGTGGCGGTAGCATGCCGTTTGTAACTACATCTTCCTTCTAGATTGAGGGATGTCTCTCTACAAAAGCACTGAAGGGTCAAATGAGGCTGTTCTTGAGATTCTGAGGCAAATCTCATGGATTCAAACATGTTTCCCTCCACTCTGCAGCCACAGATCACCTTTCTGCCCCACTTTTTGCACAGTGCTGCAGGTTGTACCCAGGGCTTCGAGCAATAGGCTCTGGCTATTCCAGTGGGTGTCCAAGGATGGGCTCTGCTTCAGCAGCACTCTGCAGGATGCCTTTCATGTGTGGTTTAAACAATGTGTCCATCTACTTGACCCCTCTGTTCTTCTTCAACTCAGGAATTGACTTTTTTTGGAGAAAATATTTCCCAAAAAGCCTCTGTTCAGGTAGTTCATCTTTAAACAAGCAACACCGTGTAAAAGTACATGTGAGGTCTCTTAATACCATTCTGCTGGGATTAAGAAAAGCACCTTGGTTGTAAACTGTTCTAGGCAACTGCTCTAGAAGACTTTCACTTAAACAAGCTGTCTGCTAAAGCTGGGGCATTCTGCCATCATTAAAATACTTTATTTGCTTCATAAGGATTTATCTGAAACTGACTTGAAACCAAGTGACCAATGCAACCAGTCACTGTTCTCAGAACTGCTTGAGGAAGATGGTTGGGGAGGAAGAGAAAGGTCTCCTTCCACCTTGCAGAGAAGAGCTCAGTGAGAAGGACCTCAAATATTGAAACCCCATTTCATAAAAATTTAAGTTTGCAGTGGTTCTAGTTTAATATTCTTCTACCTCCAAAACACCCACTCCAGAAAAGCAAATTCAAAGAAGAAAATAGTTGTGTTTCTTGCACACAGAGCTTTTCACCTACACCCCAAAGTGCTCGAGGGACATTCAATCCACTGAGATACTGAAGCTTCTGCTAGAGGGACCTGACTTAAAAATGTCATAAACACCTTTGCCAGGAATAAGAATCCGAACAGAGGCCCTACGTGGGTGTTGTAACAACATTGTCTCAAAACCTAAATAAGACTCGCCCTACACAGGAACTGCATGCAATTCATTATTTAGTTCTCTATTTAAAATTTAAACAAAACCAAAAACTTCTGTCTAGCTAGTATAACCAACACCATCAGGGCTAAGATGTGTTCTGTAGCTCAGCTGTATCAAAAGATGGTTAAACAGGGAAATATTTCCATTACTATTGACAATCAACAGATTTGAGCAGCATAAATTGATTCTTCTCCCCTATTCCTAATAATACCTATTCATAATATAAATAGACATGGAACTGATTTTATTCTAGTCTCCTTGGAATAATTCTTTTAAAATACGCTACTTCCCTAAGGTGAGCAAACCAAAGTGAATCAGCACAGAGCTGACTCCAGCCCTTTGCAAAAGTTTCAGGGAGGAAGCAGCCTCTTTCCTTGTCCTGATATAGCATGGGTGCTGAATTATTCAAGTGTTTGTAAAGTGAATCATATAAAGTTGATCTTTTTTTTTGGTACTAGAGATTGAACTCAGGGGCACTCGACCACTGAGCCACATCCCCAGCCCTATTTTGTGTTTTATGTAGAGACAGGGTCTCACTGAGTTGCTTAGCGCCTCACCATTGCTGAGGCTGGCTTTGAATATAAAGTCAATCTTATTTCATCTCTATCATTTCTTATGAAAAGTAGGGAAAGGTCATCTTTACTCCAGGAAAGTGTCCCCATGTATACCTACTTGGAAAGACAGATGGTGGCTGGCACTCTGGCCTTAGTACAGCAGTAGCCCTGTGCCCATGGAGTATAGTTTCAGTCCTGTACCAATCCCAGGGTCTGTTCTCCACCCTATGGGCCACCTCCCCTGTTCCCTGGGCCAGAGACATGTTCACCCTTGCTTAGGGTCTCCTCCCTTTGTATCCTCACCCTGCCTGCCATCCTAGGCCTCCAGATCCTGGTCTTGCAGGAGCATCTTGGAGAAGCAGAGACAATCTCTCAGGTTGAAGATTTAGGTGCTGCAAAAGGAATTCATTCCCTATAGTACTGGTTCTGTAAGTCCAAATTATAATTGAGCTGACTTGGAATAAGCAATTCATCCTGGCATACAGGGGCCAGGTAAGAAGGGACAGGCTGACACATGTGGCAGACTGAGGTGGTGCAGAAAACAGTGACATCTGTGTGAGCACACAAGAGAACTTTTGCCTAATCCCACCTTACTTGGCTGCTACACAGCCTGGTAATGCATGCGAATTTACACTTTAAAAATCTGCTTCTCAGACAGAACTGGCCAGGAGCAGTGTGAAAGACTGGAAGGAGTCCAGGCAACTGTGACAGGCCCTGGGTCTAGAACAGGTCAGTTTCTAAATCATCATTTAACTCCGGGAAGGCTCTATGAGATTCAGTGTCTCTATTTGCCAAACAAAAACTAAATCAGAGCAAGGGCCTGGGTTATGTGACTTCTATGAGCCCTTTCAACCCTGAACCTGGATAATGTTATTTGTTGTAATAATGTGCTTTGGTATAGCTGATTAGACACAAAGAAGGTCAAACACAACCTGAAAAAGGCTGCCTTAGAGCCATTTTCAATTCTGTTACTTCCTCATCAGCTATGTGACCTTGACAAAGTGAGGGACCCTCTCTAAGCCTCAGTTTCCTAACCAGGCTATGAGAACAGTAAGACTCATCTTGTAGAGTGGTTTGTGCTTGTTAAATCAAACAGGAAATTTGAAAGCACCTTTAAACTTTAATAACCTATAAAAATGTGATATATTATTGTTGCTATCATTATTACACCAGTACAAACATTCATTAGCCTTCTAAGAATTACCTGGCAAGGGAAATAAATTAATTCAGCAGCCCTTACTGTTCAGCCAGCATAAATCCCAAGCAAGGAATAAGGACTACTTACAAAGTAGAAAAATGTCCTCCATGGTATATAGCCTGTTGGGTGCTGCCCACCAACATCCTCATAAGTCACATACAATAAAGAAGGCCTAGAGTATTAGCAATGATGATTTTCTCCACCATCAAGGCACCAAAAACAATCTCTTTATAAGATCTTTCAAGGACCAATAAAATGACCACTAAGATTGAAAATAAACATACCATATAAACAATGGAATATTAGTCAGCCTTAAAGAAGAATTAAATCATGGCATTTGCAGGTAAATGGATGGAGATGGAGAATATCATGCTAAGTGAAATAAGCCAATCCCAAAGAACCAAAGGCCATATGTTTTCTCTGATAATTCACAATAAGGGGGTGGGGGGCTAGGGAAGAAGAGAGGTATTTTGGACTAGACAGAGGGGAGTGAAGGGAGGGGAAGGGGCTCGGGGGCAGGAAAGACAGTAGAATGAATCAGACATTATTACCCTATGTACATATATGATTACATGACCAGTGTAACTGTACATCATGTACAACCAGAAGAAAGAGAAGTTATACTCCATTTACATATCATGTGTCAAAAGGCATTCTACTGTCATGTATAACTAATAAGAATAAATTTAAAAAATACTCTTTAACTAATAAAAGACAAAAAGATTTAAAAATAAGCCAGGTGCAGCGGCTCAAGCCTGTAATCCCAGCACTTTGGGAGGCTGAGACAGGAGAATTGCGAGTTCAAAGCCAGCCTCAGCAATGGCGAGGCGCTAAGCAACTCAGTGAGACCCTGTCTCTACATAAAACACAAAATAGGGCTGGGGATGTGGCTCAGTGGTCGAGTGCCCCTGAGTTCAATCCCTGGTACCAAAAAAAAAAAAAAAAAAGATTTAAAAATAAACACACTATTGTATTATTTGTAGAAAAGTGATACTTATTTTTCTAAAACTTTCCAAACTGATGGCTGGAGCCAGCACCATAACTGGAATGCAGAAACCTGGACCCTCCTTTGGGGACCTGAGGCCTTGGTTCAGGTTGCATAAGTGAGGGGGCTCCTCCCAGTCCCTCTCAGTACATCTGGGGATGAACCAGGCATTCAGACTCACACAATAGAAGCCTCCCACTCCAAGGATTTCTTGGTCCTTTTCTTGGAATTACTATATAGCTTATGGAATTAGAAAGAAGCTCATCTAAAAAATGATCAACTCTCCACTGCCCCAGCATGATCAAATAACAGAAGGCCTTCATATCTGGGTAATATTCAGGAAGGCTATTCTGATTTTCTTTGTTACCTAATATCCCTGCATTGTCTGGGTTTTAAGTACTGGGTATCTTCAGCCATAGGTTTTGGAAGCAATAAGTAAACTTTTAATTAAATAGAATCTTATGAATGCATGGGCTGCATGCAAGAGGAAAAGGTGAATTTATTTTTAAAAACCTTAAATCCTTATTGTATTAACTTTGGTGTATATATTTAAAAATGTATATGTGCACACATATATATATCTTAAAAATAAAAGCAAAGATAGCAAGTACTTGAAGAGCAAGTCACCACCTTACTTATCCTTTACAATTTCCATGAGGAAAAGCATAATAGATACTTTTAAAATGCTTGTCAGTTTAAATTATTTAAATTGTTTCATAAAAGAAATATATACTAAGTCACAATAATTGCAGACATATCATTGTTAGAAGCTCCTTCCCAAGGTAAACTCAATAATGATGTCAGAAGAATCAGAAACTAATTCCTAATGAACTCAATGAAATAGAAGTTCTATGCCTTATGGAAATTTGGGGCTAGAATTAATTCTTGATTCATGCCTATCCCAACTTCAGCCTTGCTAGTCCTCTGAGATATGTAACCAACCACTTGGCATCCCAATTAGTTAAACTCAGTGCATTTTTTAGAACTTTAAATGTGTCCACATTAAGTAAAAACAAAATGTATATTAAGTTGTTTTGACCAACATATTTAGGGTAATTGCCAGAAGTAAATGAATATCTTGTCACCACCAATACATTTAAGGATAATTGCTAGAAATAAATGTCTCCCGTGTCCATCTGCTCTACTTGTCACCGTTCTTTCTTTCCTTAAATGAATCACATCTAACAGAACTGATAAGTAGTAATTGATTTGATCCTCTGAGTAATGTATATCTTCTGTATCACTAAATATAGTTTTGGCACAATATATGTACTGCACTTTTTATTGAGTAACATGGAAATGAATGCTGAGTTGGCAGCCTAATCATAAATAGCCCTAATGTTATCTGAGTTGCTCTCTTGCATTGACAAAAATGGTGATGAACCAGATTGTAATTCACTACTTCTTTTAATGCTGAGATTAATCTACACCGTGCCCCAGCCCTCAGTGAACAGTCCTGCTTTTCCATTTTCATGCAAGGTTAGCCAGATGGAGAGAAGAGACTGAGGTGAGCACTTTACCTTCTTGCACACAGATGGGTCTATCGCTTGGGATCCAGCCCAGGGTTCCGTTAAGATGTTTCATACACAGTCTCTTTGTAGATCCCTTCAGCTTGAATCCGTCTTGGCAGTGAAATCGGGTTACAGAGCTTTCAAAGAAAACTCCTCCACTGGGCGTCCTGAAGCCATTCTCTGGGACTCCTGGGTCAGCGCACACATGAAGGTCATCGAATCCTATGTTGACAGAGAAGAAAAGGTCCTTGAATACATTCTTCTGATGCCAAGGGTCTTCCTACTAATTTAGTATACTCTAAATATAAATGGCAGATACTACATTATTTCATACACCTTGGCCCAGTCCAACTACACCAGCAGCAGAACCAAGAGCATAAATAGTTCAGTGCCCATCTCATTGGCTAGAGGAGGCCAAGAATAAGCAAGGGTCTTCTGTGTACTTAAGGCTCCCGACGAACCCTCAAAGCGAAGGAATGGAAACTCCTGAGCTCTACAAAGGCATTCTACTCCATTTTCTTACAAAATCAATAGAAAAATCCTTATTGAATAGATACCAAGAACCAGCCTGCACCCCAGATTGGACCATTAAGATTTGGCAAAGGATGGGGGCTGGGGATATAGCTCAGTTGGTAGAGTGCTTGCCTCGCATGCACAAGGCCCTGTGTTTGATCTCCAGCACCACACACACACACACACACACACACACACAAAGATTTGACAGAGCAAGCAATGCATATTATTGGGTTCTTAGAGAATCTACCTGTGGGATGCACACAGGCATGAACAATGGGAACATGAGGTGAAGGGATAATTCTATAAACTGGGTCGCCTCTTTTCTTTAATAAAGCAAATCACATGCAGCCCTGCCTGGCTTAAGTCAATAGGACATGCTACAGTCCTCAACAAACAACCTGCTACCTGCAGGAAAAACGCAGACCCAAAAGGCAAGGCTCCTCCTTGCCCATAAGAACACAAATTACCCTAAAGGGGAGGAGTTTTGTGACCCTTACATGGACCAGATTCCAGAACTCAGGGAGATAGGATAATTAGAAGCAAAGGCCCCTAATCATAAAATCTGTAAGAACAAATTCCAATTATAACCAGTCAGCATGGGCCCAAGTGATCCAGAGTTGTCTTGGATCTTTATCATGTCATTATAATAGTAAAACCTCCCCTCCATAGGGTAAGACCTATGCAGTGGGGACTGGAAAGTCTGAAGCAATCCTGCTATCAGTCAAAGGGCAAGAGGTGGAGCTGGTTGGGACTGTATGAAAACTTACAGGATCCCCCAATAAAACTGGAGGGCATGAGGGCTGCAACATTCCTTTCCTCTGAGAGGTCCAACTCTATTCCTTAAAAGTGTCCCTCTTTTCTTTTTCCTATCCCTTCTAATAAACTCATGCCAGCTACTACACTTGAAAAGTCTGACATCTTTCCAGCATGATTGCAAGAACCATTAACTGAGATGGTGGCTGCCTTGGTTCCGAGGCAGGCCTTGCCTTGAAACACCTGGTTCCAGCTGCTACTCTGATATAAGACTTACAAGGTATCTGACCCTATTTAATATCCTGCATGTGCTTGTGCAAGACTCACTTGCTTTCCTCCCCACCTGGTGTTATGACCCTAGATACCATGCAGCACAGAGACATGGAGATGGCAGGATGTCCAGAAGTCACTGGATAAGGAATTATGGAATGAGGGAAAGGCCCAAAAGGAAGGCAGAAGAAAAGACAGCATCCAAATCTGACACTCACAAGTATTAAGCAGGAGCAGGTCTCATACCTTATCAAACTAAGGAGAGGTTTACAAAGGAGACAGCATCCAGCCTTCTCAGCAGCTGCTGCTACCACATCTGGATTGAGTACCCCAATAATGTAAGTTGTGCTCCAGCCCAACAGAAAGGTATTGGAAAGATATTAAATGATGGCTTCATGTTTATATTTTGAGGGAAATTGCTTCCTAAATGGTAAGTGCCAATGATTTCCTTCAGCCTCTGCAAAGATGGACAAACTCATGGTGCATCCTTTTAAATGTCTATTCGTGGTGGTACTAATGTGGCCAAATCAGCAGCAATGATTTCACCACAGTCTAGAAAGCCTAAAAGCACATTTTTTTCAGAACCCTGAAACCTGAGTGGTCTGAACATTTCTGGCAGTCCAGCGGGAGAAGTTGTTCTTATACATGCTATTAAGTCAGATAGAACCAGTTTCTGCTTTGCAATATTGGGGTGGGGTATATGTATCAGTCAATGGGGGGCCATGATAGGGTTGTACCAGAGGAGGGGGTAGATCTCTGGAAGGCCTCCAGCTGAATCCTCAGGATGAGCAGATATGGGCCAGCCAGACATAAGGAAGGGCACCATGGGTACAGGTCAGAAGGCATGGAGTAGGGAAGTTATTGAGCACATTTCAGCACAGAAATGGTTCTACAAGGCTGTAGTGGGGGTGATGTGGATAAAAGAAAGCAAAGAGTTGAAGGCTATGTGTTAGCTCAGAGTTTGGACTTGATGTGTGGGAGGGGGACATAGGAGACAGGTATGAGAGTTTTGCACAGGGACATAATTAGCGTCAGACTTGCATTGTAAAACAACCTCTCTGGTATCCATGTGGGGAACTAGTATGGACCAGGCAGTGGGTGGGAAATCATCTGAAATGGCTCCCAGACCACTAGCTTCAACTTGCAATCATGAGGCAACTTTGTTAAAAGACAGACGAGCTAAACCAGGCCCTCTCTGGGTGGAGTGGGGCCCAGGGCCTGCAGCTTTATAGAGTTCTCCATATGACTCTTGGACAGCAAGGTCAGCACCTGTCTGAGGGTCAGTACCTATTGCCACCATCCAGGGCAGAACTTATGAATCAGAGGTAAGAGAGGCAGTGGAATGGACAGGGCCATGAAAGACATGAAGGACACAATCACAACCTTGGTGGCCAGTTTGATGGGGGCTTGGTCAGAGGAGTGAGCTAGAAGAGAGGCATTTAGGACACTCAGTCTACACTCAAGTTGGCAGGACAGGATGATGAGGGGGCCTCGGGAGAAGGATGAGGAGGTCTGGGGAGAAGGATGAGGAGCTCAGGGGGGCACAGGGAATCTGAGTTCTTGAGAACACTCAGATGGAGGTGTCTGGCTCTCAGCTGGAAAGTGAGCCTGAAGGTCCCCAGTAACCTGAGCTGTATTCATACACAGGTGGTAGTTGAAGGCCCAGGTGGGCACAGCATGAAACTAGCTTCTGGGATTAGCACAGCATGAGAGCAGGAGAAGCCAAGGACATGTAATTAAGGGGCACCCATGAAAGACACGGAAAATCAAGGGTCATCCAGAAGGAAGACCTGACTGGTGTCCCAGAAACAAGGGAAAGTGTTTCAGGAAGGAATGGGATGCTGTGTCAGATGTCATCCACTGGGCAGCTAAGCAAAGAGCAAGAGCATCCACTGGCTAAGACAGACCACTGGGACCACTGTTCAGACAGCTTAAGGGACAAGGAAGAACTGACCATGGAGAGGAAGCTTGTCTGCCAATATTCAAAGAGGTAAGTCCATAGTAAAAGTGTTCAGTGTGAATGGAAGAACAAAGGGAGGCAGCTACCCATGAAGTAGCGTCAAGGGACAGTTTTTAATGTTGTTGTATTAAAATGTTAAGATGAAAGAGACCTGAACATGTCTCTACACAGCAGGGAGAGGAACAATGGAGAATGAAAGAGAGGTTGTGGTCAAGGATGAGTGAAGGTGAGGCAGATGGAGTAAGCTGCCTAACCCCAGATGTTAGAGAGGAGAGGAGCCAAGCCTGGAGGAGGACTTGTCTTACATGGAAACAGGAAGAGAAGTCATGCCAAAACCTCTACTGAGAGAAGGGTGCTCCCCATATTATGCGTGGTATGGGACTCAGCTAAAATAGCACCTCTTCCAGAAAGCCTTCTCAGCTGGAGAGTGAACCTGAAGGTCCTCAGTAACCTGAGCTGCATTCATACACAGGTGGTAGGTAAAGGCCCAGGTGTGGCCTTCCCATCAAGGCACCCTGGGTGTTCCCCATTCTGACCATGGCCACTGGTCCACTTAGCTATCTCCCTCACTGGGCTGTGAACTCCTACTGGGGAGACAAGACCTTATTATTACCTCTTCGGCACTTGAGAGTATGTGTAGTACATGGTGGTCACTTTGCAGGTGCTGCTAATGCAGGACAGATGAATGGGTGGCTGGATAGGTGAATGGTGAGATGATGCATAGATGGATGAATGGGCAGACATGTGAAATGGATAGATGGGTATATGAATGGACAAATCAGGAGCTGCATGCTAACTACTCTGTTGGATGCCCCCCAGCCCCACCCCACCAAGCAGTACCACCTATGGCCCAAGAGTCCAAAAAGTTTATTATGTATTCCACTGACACAAGAGATATGAAAGGTTCTCCTTCAGTAAAAACACATTCCCTTTTTTAAAAAAATAATTTTTAATTGTTGATGGACCTTTATTTATTTATATGTGGTGCTAAGAATCGAACCCAGTGCCTCACACATGCTAAGCAAGCGCTCTGCCACTGAGCCACAACCCCAGCCCATAAAAACACATTCCCTCTTAATACTCTTCCATTTTCCTTTCTTCTTGAAACCTGAGTAAGCTGTTTCCTTAATTTCCTACAATCTTCTCCCAATCCACAAACTCAAACACCTCAACCCTCTTGTTCCCTTACCAATATGGGGTCCATAGGTGGGTCTGTGCTAGGGCTTTGGTTGAGACACCTGTGCTCTCCACCCCACCCATAACACACTTTTTAGCCATCTATGCCCTGCTAATAGTCAGCCCAACTGACTGCCATGTCCTCTCAGATGGTAACACGCCCTGTCCTTGGCCACAAAGCTGTTCTGTTTCAGAGGACACATAATACAAGGAGGGCTGAAGACCCATCAGAAAAATGACTGAATCGATCAGAGAAATGACTCCCGTGGTAATAAATAAATGATGAGAGCTTCATGAAAATTATAATGTGAGAGCAACAGAATCTCCTTGTGAATCCAATTATCATTCCTTCCTGTTAAAGAACATTCCCATCTACTTCAGCTTTTGTTTAACCGTGGCCAACTTCTGAGCATGTTTCTGTGCCTGGCCCAGTGTTAATGATCAATGCTGCTGGCTACCAGATCCAGTTGTTGTCACAGAAGAGAGGAACAAGAAGTAGTGGAAAGAGAGCAAAGCAGAAGACAGGATAGTACAAGAAGAGAATATTCTTCATTTTGGACAACTAATCCTATTGAGTAAGATAGTAATTTTCTGCAGCCTTCCAGAGATCAGATTACACTTTTCAAATTATTCCCCAGGAGATCAATTTCCAGCCTGGGTCATTTTTCTGTAGAGCTGTATTGTTACTATCCTTCTATAATGATGATAATCAGCTCCATCTGATAGTGTATTCATTAAGGAGTGGGCTGGTATAGGTGTTGGAGGAATGGAGAATAGTTTGTATTGCAAGCCCACTCAAATAATCTTATCCTAAGAACCTGTATTCTTGAAGTCTCAATCCATTTCCTGTCCATTATTCAAATTCTGCTTATATTGGCAACTTTGTTCCCTTACCAAAATGAGGTCCATAGGTAGGTCTGTGCTAGTGCATTTAAGTAGCCACAGCCTGGAGAAGAGAAAAGTGCACAGAGAATGATTTCCAACATGTTTGTGCTGGGGAGGAATGGGAGGAAAAGGAAGCATTCCATTTTGATCAGTCCTCAATTCCATTTTGATCAGTCCATCCCCCAGCACTTCCTCCTACATCCAACTCTACATCCAACTCAGAGGGATATATATACATACATATATGTGTGTGTGTGTGTGTGTGTGTATATATATACATATATATATATATATGAGGTGATCTTCATGTTGGCTGATTTTATGCATCACCTTGACTGGGCCATGGATGCCCAGATATTTGGTGCATTATTCTGGGCATGTCTCTGAGGGTGCTTCTGGCTAAGATCAGAATTAGAATCTGCAGTCTGAATAAAGCAGGTTGCTCTCCTCAACATGGGTCCTCACTCAGTGGCTGGAGACCCAAATAGAATAAAACACTAAGTAGGAAAAAAATCCCCTTTCTACATCTGCCTTCAAAAAATGACCCAGGCTGGAAATTGATCTCCTGGGGAATAATTTGAAAAGTGTAATCTGATCTCTGAAAGGCTGTAGAAAATTACTATCTTACTCAATGGGATTAGTTGTCCAAAAAAATCCCTTTTCTACATCTGTCTTCCACTGGGACAGTGGTCTTCTCCTGCCTTTAGACTTGGACTCAGATCAGAACTTGCATTATTGGTTCTCCTGGGTCTCAGATCTTTGGACTTGGACTTGAACTATACCACTAGCTCTCCTGAGTCTCCAGGAGACATAGGTAGGTAGAGAGCTACAGTAATCTTCATATTGATTCTATTTTTTTGGAGAACTCAGATATACATAGTCTTCCTAAAGGCACTTAAAACATGTGACTGGTACACATGTTGTCTTTCCCCATCTCTGGAGGATGCTATTTCTCTTAGGTTCCTTGAGTTCAGGTAAGCAATCCATCAGGTGAGGGCAGTGGCTGGGCCCTGGGGTCTGGACAGCCCAGGTGCAGCATCCCAAACTACAGTCCCCTCTGATACTGACACAAGAGGTGGCTTGCTTGGCCAGCATCTCCCTCTTGGGTGCTGGCATCACCATTGCTGTCACTGGTTTTCTTGCCCAGCATTATGACCCTAGGTCAAGGCAAGGGCAGAATTGCAATTTGGACTCTGGTCCTCAATAGAGGCCAAAATTCGTTTTCTTTTCTTGCAGCTGCCCCTCTCTTCCCATACAGACATGCATCAGACCCTCAGTTTGATTATGAGGTCTTGACACTTCTGGTTTGGTTACTTTTGAGTTGCTGAAACCTACCAGACAGTTTTACTGTGAGCAATGTAAGAAGTCTTTGAAAAGAATCATAAAAATGAAAGAGGTGTGAAAAGCAATCTTTTGGGCTATTATAACTGAAAAGTCATATTCTAGAAAGGAAGAGTGTATCAAATGTAGCCAAATCAATTTAGAACTAGGGCTGGGTTTCCATTTCTCTGTAAACTGCTATATGAGTCTTTGGGGGAAGAAACAGGATATAGACACAAAAATTGATTTTGTATGCATTTTCTTAGTGAGAAGGTCCTAGGGCTAGTGAAAAAGGGCCATCCTTGCAGAAGCTTAAACAGATATATTTGCAGATATTAAGTAGAATTGAGAGCAATCACTAAGCCTTTCTTGTAATGGCAAGACTCACAGAGCATGTAACTGCAGACTCACACAGTTGGCATTAAAATCACCTTCAAGGCCACCTGGCCTGACCCCTTTGACTGGAGAGGTTAAGGGGCTGGTCCAGTCACTCTAACAGCTAATTTCAGAGCTGAGACTAAAACCTAGGTCTTTTGACTCTCAGTCCAGTGCTCTTGCCATTAGCAACATTGTTTCCACTTAGCCTTCTACTCTCATATTTCAGTTTGTGATGACTCAGTTCTTCATGATGCTATCAACTCTTTGAGGGAAAGAACATTAAAAAATATTTTTGTGTCCTTTAATCTATTAAAGCAGGGCTGAGCAAATAGCAATGCTGAAATGTTTAATGATTAGATATTTAAAAATTCACAAGGCATCAAAGTTAACACTTTCCAGCATACATCTTAGTGTGATGAGACCAGGGAACATGACTTGTCATCTAACACATCCAAGAATCCAAGCAGTCAGTCTTACTAATGACCACAGTGTGCTTCTATAGCACATTGCTGGTGATGAAAATAATCTCAGGGAAAACCAAACCTAACCCCAGATCCTAACCCGTGTTGCATGAAACAGTCTTAGAGAATAGAGTGAAAAATGCCTCAGTAGTCAAAAAATAAAGAGAAAGATGTGGTAGGTTTGAGGAAGTCTCTCGATCACTAAAAGGCCTCCCTATATTGATTTAAAATTCTAATTCCAGCTTCCCTTGGCGGAAGTCTGCTTTTTCCTCATCACCAGCAATACAAATTTAAACCATCCAACTAATAAACTATCTTTGTGCTTCAAAACACTTTTATACTAAAGAGGGACCCTGAGTCCCATTAGAGAAAAATGTCCAAAAAAACTTTTCTGCTTTTCAAGGTGCTGAAATTTAGTAATTGAGCTTAAAATTTTAGTAACTAAGTAAAAAGATCGAGAAACCAACCAAAATGAATAATTATACCATCCTAGGGTTCTGTAGATGAGTGGGTCTCTTAACCATCCCCTTATTGACAACACATACCTTGTCCTGTACCACCTTCAATTTTTCTACCATCTCAGAAGTCCCTTGCTCTTAGAACTACCTGGACTTATTTTTCTAAATGAACACACACATTGACATCCTGTCTTGACCAGGGTAAGAAAAATATCCAGAAACAATTTGAGCTAGTGTTATACCTATAACAAGAGATCAGCAATGAAAAGAAGAGGAAGAAAGAAGCAACATTAAAGAAATCATATTGTTAAACCTATTAAGCACATAAGCCAAGTCCAATGCCAATATTTTAAAATATGGTGCTCCTGGATGTTGGTGATTAGATAATACAGAACTACCTGGCATGCCAAAGTTTCCAGCTACCTTGCAGCCAATCATACATTTGGGCTGGCCCACACCCTGCCCACTAGGTTCCTGACATCGCTTTAAGATGTGGGTCTGCACTGACAACAGCTGCAGGGTTCCTCCTGTGTCGATTTGAGAAAAGTTCTACATGTTCTGGAGGTCAGGCTCAGGCAGTCAGAGGATCCTCTTCCCTAATGATAGTCTCTTTCCTAATGATAGTTTAGGGGCTATCAAACAGCTCTCAGAAAATGTCAGAAGGCCTGACGGCTAAACTGGGTTGTCCAGGAATTCTCTGACCCTTGCAGAGATAGAGCTGGAAGAAAGTCCAGGCAAACCAGTTTGCCAATGGAGGAGAGGCCAACATGGACCAGAGGAGACCTTGCAAGAATAAGAGGAGGTCCCTGGACCAGCATGTGGTAGAAAGAGCAGGAGACACAACACGCTATTAAAATCACAACTAAAATCTGAGGGAAATGTGATTTGTTTGATAAAAATTCATTATAGTGCATATTTCCATGACAATATCATTATTAATTATTGCTCGACCATCTGTGTTCCAGCCCAAACAATCTCTGTGTTTGGCAAAATTTCAGCTTTGTTTTTAAAAGAAAAGGGAAGAAGGGGATATAGGCATTTAAACAAATAGAGATGAGGAAAGAAAAATGATAATCTGTTTATGTATTTACTCTGTCCACAAACAGTGCTGGGCATTTGGGCAAAGGAGCTGTCAGGTATTCATTCAACAATGGGAACCAGGATGTCCCCAGCAACTTACATCCAGGACGTTCAGTAGCTTTTTGATCTGCAAGTTGTGACCTTATAGTAAGCCTTAGAATCAGTTTTCAGGGTTAAAACCAGCACTCTTTAGAAATTAAGTGAAATAGAAAGGAAAAGTCAGAGTGCCTCCTACTCAGGGCGAGCATTGTGTGATGTGATTTTCTGTTTTATTTGTGCACACATGCTTGTTGGCAGTGTAAACTGTATTTCTTTCCGTGGGTCACGAAGTGTTTCAAAAACACTGGTTGTCACATGCTCCACTTTGTCATCATATCTGAAAACATATTTACTTGAAATAAGGTGCCTGGTGCACAGGTTCTGGAGTGAGACTGTGTTTTGAATCCCAGCTCTGCTGTTTTCTAGCTACATAACCCTGGGTAAGTTACTTAACCTTTCTGTCTCAAGTTTCTTTACCTAAGAAATGGGCATTATAAAAACAGTACCTATCTCCAGGTCTACTGTGAAATTCACACGAGATGTAACTATATGTGAGGCAGTAAGTGGCAGAGGGCAAGTGTACAATCAACGCACGCAAGCTGTCATGTTACTCACATTCAACCTGTTCCCTAAAGAGCAAGCACAGAGGCAATCATCTTAATTTCCTAGAGCCACCTTAATCTCTGAAAGGTACTCCACACCTTTTTCCTAACTTGCCCTGGAATCAAGTGTCTTCAATAATAACTGTTGAACTTAGACAAAACAAATACTTCTAAAGGGAGTCCATTTCTTGGCCAAATGGTTAGGCCATGAAAACAGTAAATGGTAACACTCAAACCTCCAGAGAAAGAACTCAATTCCAATTTCTCCAAGAGCCCAGCATGAAGGGGAAATCTAAGGGCTAGCAGCTTTCAGCACACAGACAGCTCTGGCCTTTGTTCTAAGAGACAGCAGCCGCTTCCTAGTGGAAGCCTGTCAGTGGTCTCTCTTGGGGTGAGCAATCAAGCTCCAAAGCACCCCCTCGGTCGGCACAGACGTGTGTCTTTCTGTCTGTCTGTCTGTCTGATGTCTCCAGGTATCAGCAAGTCAAACCAAACCAACAACAGAAACATCAAGGATTCTAAGACTTATGAACAAAGAGCTCAGAACAAAAGAAGAGGTTTAAAATAAATGTTCCAGGAAAAGACAATTCATATGCACAAAATCAACAATACCGGAACTCAAAAGGCAACTCAAATTGCAACAGAGGAAACCAACCTACCTTAATTAATTTTCTTGTTTTGTAAATTTAGTGCCACTTCATTCCATAATTCAGTGTATTATCAGTTACATATTTTAGAGCTATCTGGAGGGAGAATGAAGGAAAGCTGATCACTGTTACTATTTATTAGGCTAAACAAATTTTTCACTGCAAAGGCAGTATCCCTTGGGAAATACAGCAAAGTAACACCAGGAAGCAAGACTAGGCTAGTTACTATAGCAATATTTCTGCCACACTAATAGCATGATATGCTATTTATTATAGCAGATTTATACTAATGATACACCACTTAAACCTCCTTTCTGAAAAAACAATGAGTTTAAGGGATGCAAAATTCATCTACATGGGTTGAAAACTTAGTATATGGATTCCATTTCCCAGAAACTACATGGAACACTGCACCCATGGTTATAAACATAATATCAACTCTGAATGTTTGGATGCTAATCAAGTTAGGTAACTTTTCCCTACAAATAGTGAGAATGTTTTAATGTTCAAGAAATATCCAGAGATGAATATAACGTCTGCTATGTCTGAGTAAGTGTAAACGTTGCAAAAATAAGTCTTAATGGCATAATTTAGACTTGATTAAAATGGATAAAGACCACAGATGTGGAAGTCATAGCAGTCCCTGTTTGATGCCAGAACTGATATTTTCCCCCTCTTGATTTAATTCGCTTTGATTACCCAATTATTTCTAAATCCTTTCACTCAGTTTCAGCTCCAATAAAACTGATAACAATGCTAACTCGTAATGTGATTTTATTCCAGTCTCATGATACTGCTCCATAAAAACATGCCCAGCAACATAACAAAATTATTCCAGACTGTGGTATTATAACACAGAAAAATAGAATCAACCTTTATTTTTTTGAAACAAAGCAAGCACACAGAACCAATCATAAAAAAAAAGAAAAAAGAAAAAAATCTGAAGATTCCTCTCATCTTCAGAAAGATGGTAGCAGTGAAATTTTACAATTGGTATAAATTTCTTTTAGGATTATCAATTTGTGCAAATATTTGAATGAGGCTGGATATACTTTTTAAAAAACTGATTGGAATAGTTGATGTGGCTCTTTTCTAAAACAAATTCTTAGGAAGTATAATTCAGGTTGCCTCTCCAGCTAGCTCTGTGACCTTGGACAAGTAACTTGATCTTTTGGGGGTTTAATATCTTATCACTCAGTGAGGCAAGTGGGTAATTTCTCAGGTCCTTTCTACTTCCAAATTCCACAGTTTCTAATCTCTTCTTGATAAAAATTCATAACAACCTCCAGAGTACAAGCACTTAGACTAAAGCAGCCCAGAAGTTAGTTCACATGTAATTTAAAAAAAAACAAAAAAAAAAAAACAAAAAAAAAACTTTCTAGAATGCAATATAAAAATGCCTGCGGCAATTTGTTATTTTTTTTAGATAATCAAATTTACTTTCTTTTCTGTGAGCAACAGCTTTAGAACAATATTAAAATATGTTTCTCACCTGTGCACAACTTCACAGTTTACAAAGCATTTTATATACCCTGTCTCATTTCATCCTCACGGCATTCCCATGAGATCAATATAACAGTTTGATGGGATTAGGTCTCACAGTCATTTTATGAAAATCCAACTGTTAACATTAACAACTTTCAAACGACCTTTTATAGCCATACTGTTTATTCTCTCCCCTCTATAGTTCATTCACAAACTAGACTCCAGATCATAGGTGAGGTTTTTAATCTCTCTTTACATCCTTAAGTGCCCCTAGGACATTTGGACATGGGGGGGTGGGGGGAGTCTGCCACTATGACAAAGTACCTGAGATAATCAATTTATAAATTGATTAGGAAAAGGTTTATTTTGGCTTGCAGTTTCACAGGTTTCAGACCATGGTTGGCTGGCCCATCAGTTTGGGTCTCTGGTAAAGTAGCACATCATGGCAGGGAGTACAAGGTGCAGCAATCCTGCTCACCTCATGGCAGCAAGGAAGCAAAATAAAGAGAGGAAGGGGCCAATTTCTCCTTCATGGGCATGCTCCCAATGACCTAACCTCCTCCCACGAGGCTTCACCTCTTCCAGTCTAGAGACTGGAAACCAAGCCATTAACACATGGGTCTTTGGGGGTCATTCCATATCCAAACTATAGCAGATTATAAAATAAAAGATGGAAGAGGAATTGCTGCTGACTTAGGACAGTAGGTGCAAGACGACTGTCCATTTTCACCACCAGGTTACATACCAATGAGTAAACCTATGTCCATGCCTAGGCAAGTAACAAAAAGATGAGGGCTCTGTTTGTCTGTCTTTTTAATCTCTTGTTTGTTTTTAAGAAACCTTAAGGAAATTTCTTGCTTCTGTCACCTATATAAATTTACCATAAAATAACTTGCCCAGACGTTCCAGTGCCCACTGTCCCCCTATGATTCAACTGTCTTAGGTTGAAGCAACAAATATTAAGAGCACAGTGGCGCATGCCTGTAATCCCAGCACTTTGGGAGGCTGAGACAGTAGAATCGCGAGTTTAAAGCCAGCCTCAGCCAAGGCGAGGCGCTAAGCAACTCAGTGAGACCCTGTCTCTACATGAAACACAAAATAGGGCTGGGGATGTGGCTCAGTGGTCGAGTGGTCCTGAGTTCAATCCTTGGTACCAAAAAAAAAAAAAAAGAAGAAGAAGAAGATGCTACCAGCAGATCTTTTATCTAAATATGGCAGGATAATTTATTTAATAGTTTATGTTAAAATACAAGTTTTTTCACCTATCTCCCTTATAGGGCTATTTAAGTTAAATGGGATCTTTAGGAGAATATTCTGAAAACTAAGAAACAATGTATAAGAACACAATAAACAAACTTGTACAGAAATTACAGAATGTTATTATTAGAAAGAATCTTAGAACTAACCTAAATAATTTTCCCTACTTTATAGATGAAAAAACTGAGACCAAAAAGGGCAAATGACTGTGTAAGTCCACAGAGATCTGATGAGAAGAGAGATTAGAACATGGGGCCGGGGCCAAGTTCCTAACCCAGGCCCATGGTCCCTAATGCAAGTCCATTCCTACCCCAAGGGCAGCAGGACACACCTCAGGAATACTTTGCTTCCTGCTACAACAGGCATTTTGACCTAATGGCACTTATTGCTTGGACCACTGACAAGATTCATCTCCAGGAAAAGGCACAGGTATTGTGAAATATAAAGGACATCATCTAAATAGAATGAAATGGAAAGAATTTCATTTTGAGGATGACTGTATGAATTTGTTCAAACACACTTGCAAAAAGTAGGCAAAAAGATTCTGACTATCAAAAAATTGAGGGGGGCTGGGGTTATGGCGCAGTGGTAGCGTGCTCGCCTAGCATGTTGGAGGCACTGGGTTCGATCCTCAGCACCACATAAAAATAAAATAAAACTATTGTGTCCACCTACAACTAAAAAATAAATATTTAAAAAAAATTGAGGGAACATGATGCTTTAGATCCACAGAGTTGTTTTTCTAACTTTTTCAACAAACCAACTCAAAGTGTTGCAGGGTAAGACATTAAAAACAAATAACAAAAATTTGTTGCAACCAAACAACAAGGGTGCAAGGTAGAAATCAAAATAAAGAAATAGCGTAGCACACACATGGTCCCCAATCATCTTGAAGATCTCTGCCACTCCAGCAGGCAGCTCAACCTCCTGTTTTGAACGGAATCAAAGTATACTCTTCATACTTCACATTGTACTGTCAGCCCATTTCGTGTTGATTGTCTTTGTTAGTAGAAGAAAGCAGAGTCTGGGGGAAGCAGTGGGAAGCCTATGGAGGGGTTCTGGAGGGGAGAGTGGGACCTGTGTAGGTTCTTAACACAGGCCAGTGGGCTAGGCTTGGAGTGCCAGCCAGGGGTGGAAAAGGGGCTGAAGCCAGCAGGAGTGAGCACTGCAAGGGACAGCCTGAGTCCTTCCAGAAAGCAGTGTCCAAGATGTTGGTTGGATTGCAATTTAATTTAGAGAAATACAGGAATGTCACATTTCTCCACCAGAAGCCCCATTCTTAGTATATAAGTTTTGTGTGAACAGGGAAGAGAGACCCTGGTAGCTATTCTGGAATGTATGGGGCCTTGATAGAAGTCATTCCTGAAGACAAGATGTCTTCCAGCAAAGGACTGGTCTTTTTGGACAATCCTCTGATGTACCTTTGAGTAGTAGAGTTTGCTGACCTTGTTCCATCATTTATAAAAAATGGGTACTTTGGGAGCCCCCAACCAACTTGTGGAGGAGGCAGAGCAGACCCACCCTGGCCCCACATGGAGGAGGAGAAGGAGACTGGCCACACACACACAGAGGAGGATACTGACTGGGCATGTGCTGCAGCCCCCCATCTGGTGGCTGTCCCAGCTATTTCCCTCTAGAGACAATAGCCAGGACCAGGAAGATCATCCCCAAGGTCCCTGCAGGCCCAGTTACACCAGAGGTGAGGTATTGGTAACCTGCAAGGGCACTCTAAGATTATAGGGTAGAAACTGTAATACCTCAGATTGGCACTGCTAGCGAGGAAGACACATGAACAACATGAAAAAACAAGGGAAGAAAATGCACCCCCAAAACCAAGATGCTACAATGATAGAATTCACTGACAGCATAGTAGAAGAAATGTCAGAGAAGGAGTTCAGAAAGTACATAATTAAAATTATCTCTGAAGCACAGAATAATATGAGAGCAACTACAGGCAACAATTGATCAATCAAAGAGATTAGAGAGCAAATAGAGGCAACAATCGATCACTACAAAAAAGAGATAAGTGAGCAAATGCAGGGAACAAAAGATTACTTCAAGAAAAAAAGAAAGAAAGAGATAGAGACTCTGAGGAAAAAAAGCAGAAATCCTTGAAATGAAAGAAACAATAAACTAAATAAAAAATTAAGAAAGCATCAGACAGATGCTTTATCTAGTCTGACAGACTAGATAACTTGGAAGACAGAAACTCAGACAATGAAGACCAAATACATAATCTTGAAAATAAAGTTGACTACACAATGAAGATGGTAAGAAACTATGAACAGAAAGTCCAATAATTACAGGATAACATGAGAAGACCAAATCTAAGAATTATTGGGATAGAAGAAGGCACAGAGATACAAACCAAAGGAATGTACAATCTCTTCAATGAAATAATATCAGAAAATTTCCCAAACATGAAGAATAAATTGAAAAATCAAATAGAAGAGGCTTACAAAACTACAACAGATCCACACCAAGGCACGTTATAATGAAAATGCCTACCATACACAATAAGGATAGAATTTTAGAAGCTACAAGAGAGAAGCCTCAGATTACATACAGATGGAAACCAATTTGGATTTCAGCAGATTTCTTAACCCAGACCCTCAAAGCCAAGAGATCCTGGAACAACATATACCAAGCTCTGAAAGAAAATGGATGACAATCAAGAATCTTATATCCAGCAAAATTAAGCTTCAGATTTGATGATGAAATAAAAAACTTTCAAAGATAAACAAAAGTTAAAAACAATTACAATGAGAAATCCTGCACTAGAGAACATTTTCAGCAAAATATTTCATGAGGAGGAAATGAAAAACAACAATAAAAATTGGCGAAAGGAGGAACTACACTAAAGGAAAAGCCAATCAAAGGAGAAACCAAGTCAAATAAAAAAATCAAAAATAAACCAAAATGAATGGGAATACAAACCAATTTCAATAATAACCCTGAATGTTAATGGCCTAAACTCATCGATCAAAAGATGTAGAGTGGCAGATTGGATTTAAAAAAAAAAGACTCAACAATATGCTGCCTTCAAGAGACTCATGTCATAGATAAAGACATCCACAGACTGAAGGTGAAAGGATGGGGAAAAAAAATACCACTCAAATGTACCACATAAACAAGCAGGGTTTTCCATCCTCATATCAAATAAAGTGGACATCAAGCCAAAGATAGTCAGAAGGGATAAAGAAGGTCATTTCATACTGCTTAAGGGAACAATACATCAACAAGACATAACAATTATAAATATCTATGCCCTCAACAATGGAGCATCCATGTATATCAAACAAACCCTTCTCAATTTTGAGAATCAAATAGACCACAACACAATAATACTGGGTGACTTTAACACACCTCTCTTGCCACTGGACAGAGCTTCAAAACAAAAACTAAACAAAGAAACCACAGAACTCAATAATACAATCAATAATTTAGAATTAACAGACATATACAGAATATTTCATCCATCAACAAGTGATTGCACTTTTTTCTCAGCAGCACACATGTAATTCTTTAAAATAGACCATATGTTATGCCACAAAGCAAGTCTTAGCAAATACAAAAAACTAGAGATACTACCCTGCATTCTATCAGACCATAACAGAATTAAATAGAAATCAATGATAAAATAAAAAAATAGAAGCTACTCCATCACCTGGAGATTAAATAATATGCTATTGAATGACAGATGGATAACATAAGACATCAGGAAGGAGATAAAAAAAATTCTTAGAGGTAAATGAGAACTCTGCTACAATATATCAAAATCTCTGGGATACTATGAATGGTGTGTTAAGAGCAAAGTTCATTGCATTGAACTCATTCATTAAAAGAAGAAAAAGTCAACAAATGACCTCACATTACATCTCAAAGCTCTAGAAAAAGAACAAATCAACACCAAAAGAACTGGAAGACATGAAATAATTAAAATCAGGGCTGAAATCAACAAAATTGAAACAAAAGAAACAATTCAAAAAATTGACAAAACAAAAAGCTAGTTCTTTGAAAAAATAAAATAAAATTGATAAACCACCATAATTAAAAGGAGAGAGAAAACTCAAATTACTAAAATTCAAAATGAAAAAAGAAATATCATGATAGACACTATTGAAATACATAAGATAATTAAAAACTATTTTGACAATCTATACTCCAGTAAAATAGAAAATCCCAAACACCAACAAATTTCTAGAGGCATATGATCTGCCCAAACAGAATCAGGAGGATATACACAACTTAAACAGATCCACTTCAAGCAAGGAAATAGAAGAAGGCATCAAAAGTTTACCAACCATGGGCTAGGGTTGTAGCTCAGTGGTAGAGCGCTTGCCTCACATGCGTGAGGCACTGAGTTCGATCCTCAGCACCACATAAAAACAAATAAATAAAGATATTGTATTCATCTACAACTAAAAACATTTTTTAAATGTTTAAAAAAAAAGTTTACCAACCAAGAAGAGTCCGAGACCAGATGGATTCTCAGCCAAGTTCTACAAGAATTTCAAAGAATTAACACTCCTCAAACTATTCCATGAAACAGAAATGGAAGGAACCCTTCCACACTCATTTTATGAGGCTAATATCAGCCTGATTCCAAAACCAGAAAAAGACACATTAAAGAAAGAAAACCTCAGACCAATATCCCTGATGAACATTGATGCAAAAATTCTCAATAAAATTCTGGAAAATTGCATACAAAAACATATTTAAAAGATAGTGAACCATAATCAAATGGGTTTAATCCCAAGTATGCAAAGTTGGTTCAATATACAGAACTCAATAAACATAATTCATCACATCAATAGACTTAAAGACAAGAACCGTATGATTATCTCTATAGATGCTGAGAAAGCATTTGACATACAATACCCCTTTATGTTCAAAACACTAGAAAAACTAGGAATAGTAGGAACATACCTCACATTGTAAAAGCTATCTATGCAAAACCAAAGGCAAACATTATCCTAAATGGAGAGAAATTGGAAGCATTCCCCCTAAAAATGAGAACAAGACAGGGATATCCTTTCACCACTTCTATTCAACCTAGTCCTTGAAACACTAGCCAGAGCAATTACACAGACGAAAGAAATTAAAGGGATATGAATAGGAAAAGAAGAACTCAAACTATCATTATTTGCCAATGACATGATTCTTTACTCAGAGGACCCAAGAAATTCCACTAGAAAACTTCTGTAACTATAGATGAATTCAGCAGATAGCAGGATATAAAATCAATACCCATAAATCAAATGCATTTCTACACATCAGTGATGAATTCTCTGAAAGAGAAGTTAGGAAAACCACTCCATTCACAATAGCCTCAAAAAAAAAAAAATACTTGGGAATCAATTTAACAAAAGAGGTGAAAGACCTTTACAATGAAAACTACAGAATACTAAAGAAAGAAATTGAAGAAGACCTTAGAAAATAGAAAAATCTCCCAGGCTCTTGAATAGGAAGAATCAATTGTCAAAATGGCCATACTACCCAAAGTGCTATACAGATGCAATGCGATTCCAATTGAAATCCCAACATCATTCCTTATAGAAATAGAAAAGGCAATCATAAAATTCATTAGGAAAAATAAGAGATCTAGAATAGCCAAAGTAATCCTTAGCAAGAAGAGTGAAGCAGGAGGCATCACAATACCAGACCTTAAACTATATTACAAAGCTATAATAACAAAAACAGCATGGTATTGGCACCAAAATAGACATGTAGACCAATGGTATAGAATAGGAGACACAGAGACAAACCCACATAAATACAGTTATCTCATACTAGACAAAAGCACTGAAAACATACATTGGAGAAAAGATAGCCTCTTCAACAAATGATGCTGGGAAAACTGGAAATCCATATGCAGCAAAATGAAACTAAACCCCTATCTCTCACCATGCACAAAACTCAACTCAAAGTGGATTAAGGTCCTAAGAATTAGACCAGAGACCTTGCACCTGAGGAAAAAGTGGGCCCAAATCTTCATCATGTCAGATTAAGCCCTGACTTCCTTAACAAGACTCCTAAAGTGTAAGAAATAAAATCAAGAATCAATAAATGAGATAAAGTCAAACTAAAAAGCTTCTTCTCAGCAAAACAGACAATGAAGTGAACAGCAGAGAGAGGGGAGGAGAGGTGACACGGAGGCAACATGTATGACTGCACATATAGTGTGACTCCATATTGTGTACAACCAGAGAAATGAAAAGTTGTGCTCCAAGCCAGGCATGGTGGGGCTGTAATCACAGCACTTTGGGAGGCTGAGACAGGAGGATTGAGAGTTCAAAGCCAGCCTCAGCAATGGCAAGGTACTAAGCAACTTAGTCAGATCCTGTCTCTACATAAAACACAAAATAGGGCTGGGGATGTGGCTCCAGTGGTCAAGTACTCCTGAGTTCAATCCCCAGTACACACACACACACACAAAGTTGTGATCCATTTGTTTACAATGAATCAACATGCATTCTGCTGTCATGTATACCTAATTAGAATAAATAACTTTTTAAAAAATGAGTAATTTGTTTTTTTCCATGTGACCTCTCTTGCTTAAAGAGTGTCACATCAACTCCACTAGAGTTTCCTTGATGAGTTCTACACAAGAACTACAGGGCTATGGTTAGATACCACCAGGGCATGTGTGGGATTGATGGTGGGCCTCCCTATAGTCTGCAGATGATTAGCTGTAGATGGGGAAAAGGCTGCCCATATTATATTTCAGAGTTCCATGGTTGTACAAAGCTATCTCTCACCTTCAGGTAGACATCTCTGGATAGTGCCTTAAACTAAATAGAGAGGTCAGTGAATCTGTTCATTGCTCTCTGTGTAAGAACCAGCCTCTGAAGCCCAGTGCTCTGATTCCTACATAAGAAGCTGTAATGCTGTGACCTTAGGCTGAAGCAAAGGAGGGGACTCTCTGTTCTTCTTTAATTGGAAATCCTTGGACAATATTTCATAGCACATCAATTTCCAAACATGTTTGTCAGAACTTTTCCAAGAGCTCCTGTACAAGAGATACCTGAGTGAAAATAGCAGCTAATGATAAATTCATATGATAAAATGCTCTGAAGCCATTAAATTATGTTTTTGAATATTTCCTAATAATTAAATGTTAATAACTATAAGACAATTCCTTACGTCAACTTTAAAAAATATATATATATAGCAGGACTTTTCTTAAATATGGAAAAAGAATGCATGCAAATGAAAAAAAAAAAACAGAATGAAAAGAAGCATACCTAAGTTTTAACTGTTCTGTTTGGGATTCTTTATACATTTCTGATTTTTACAAATGATCTACAATGAACACTTAGAATCAAGAAACAAATGTCATTTTTAAAATGAGCTCTGATAGCATAGGACTGTTAAACTGGGAGTGAGTGAGAAATGTGCGCTTCCACAGACATGCACAGTCTCAAAACTCAAGACAAAACAAAAAGTCAGGTTTAGAGGTGTGTGGCACAGAGGACTAGATCTACCCTGGTGGGTATTATATTCCACAGAGGTATCTACAAATAACATAATGGTCCTTCAGTGGTTCCCCTCAATCATCTTCCTGCCCAAGGAACAGCATCACCTCTGAACCACCCAAGGCCCTGAAGGTTTGCGGCCATTGTCTAAAGGCTGGTTGACACCTAGAGTATGGCCAGAGTGCTTCATAGCTCTCCTTCCCAAGAGGGTTGCCTAAATGATGAGAATAAACTGCACAGGGCAGGTCTCATGAGACCATGAGACCAGGAGAAAAACAGCACAGATGGGTGCTGAGAATGAGCAGCCATCTGGGAGGTACTGATAATGAACTGCGGCATCCTCTCTGAAGCCACTTAATTTCCCAAACACTGTGTTATAAATTTGCTGTCAGTGGAGTTAGTTGGTTTGGGGAGAACAGGGTGAATCAAAATACCACCAGTTCCCCAAACAAATACTCTCTCAGCTCTTAGCTGAAACACTACCTAGAAGATATGGGGAAACACTACAAATGACATAAAATTTTCTCTAGACAATCTGTGTTGCTATGGAGCAGCTTTGCTTCATCAATCAATCAATCAACAATCATAATCACTAAAGGGTTATTGAAGCATTGGCCCCTTTTGCCTGCTGATTTCTATCCTAATTTATGGTTTAAATGGCATGTTTAGGTAGATGGAGATGAAAGGTGTTTGTGAGCAGTCAAAGATGGGAATAAATTGAAGATGAATGCAAGGGAAAATTGCAAGGAAATTCTTATTTGCTCATAAATAGACTGAGAATTTTTTTTGTTGTTTGCTTTACTTGCAAAATACTATAATCTCCACACCTCTCACACTGGAACAGGTAAGTCCTCCTTTTTTCTAGTGTCAAAATGCAGACTGCACTGTAATTACAAACCTGAAAGAAAAAGAAAAAAAATCTGCACCAAAGATAAAGGTAAACGGGAGGCTTGCACTAGCGTTCTGTCTGCTTCCTCTTATTGCTCCAAGAGACATAGAACTTTACACGCTAGGATTCAGCTGTTTGCTAATTTGCTGTAAGTTCGATTCACTTCCTGATTTCATCCCAGTGAGAAGCCACAGGTAGTTCCTCCACCTGTAAGGGCTTATTAATTAGCAGACAACAGGGTGAGCTGGAGTCATGTGCTCCATTTGCAGGGCTAATGGTTTAGTTCATGAATGGTTGCTCAAAATATTTTATACCAGCCAATCTGAAAGAACATATGATTCTGGTTAAATTTAAGGACTCTTGGATTCTGCAGGCCCACATATCTATACCTAGAGATGCCATGTAAATGAGATCACCATAATTTCAAAGTTCGATGGGAAGAAAATGAAGCAGCTGCTGTTTAATTTTTTATGGAGCCTACAATTTGTCTCATTAGCTGGCAAATAGGATAGGCTGGGAACTGAATGCAGCCTGAGCCTCAACTCCAAATGAGAAGAAAAAAAGGATGGTATTAAATCACTCACTCAGGCTCTCTGGGGATGGGGTGAGACTGGCTGATGCTGGAGATAGAGCACCTGGCTCCAAATCTTGGCTGCTAGGCACTCCATCACCTCAGTGACACATCACCTTCAGTGAATTTTCGAAGCCTCCAGAGCCTAGTTACCTAATCTAAGAAGCAAGAGATGTACCCTGTCTATCCCTCAGAGCGGTGGGGCACCCAGAGGCAAGGAGGCCTGAGGGCTTAGAAAATTCTAGTGTTCTCCAAATGCAATTTGGGAATGACCTGGATTGGTAAACCAAGGTCCAAGGGCAGCAGAATTGACTGTAATCAGGTGCAGCTGTGAAGCTGGGCTCTCTCATTCAGAGATTCAAGGAAACTCATTTTCCTGTCTCTATTCACAATGTTATCCACCAGCCAGGGGAACAGCTGGAGAAAGGCAGGATGAAAGCTAGTGTTTCCTGCGTCATTTTCAACTTAGGAACTGGGTAATGTGACCTGGTGACAAGTCATCGTAACCTGCTTATGGGCATCCAGACACCATGTAGACACATTGGTGGGGTGACAGGCAAGCTTCCCTTGCTGAACAAATAGAGCCAGGCTGTATTGGCCCTCTGTTGTCCCTGGTTGCTGTGCGTCTTCCTCTACATCCTTTAAATGTCTAAAGAGGTGGAAGTGTCTTTCTGGGTTCCAACAGTTTATGCTAACAAGGTAACTCATGGTGATCCCCACATAATTTATGCTAAAGAGATGACTCAGCATGTCCATGTGATTAGAGTCTTGGAGCTTTAAGTCATGTGGTATCAGCCCAACATCATTAAGTGAGGGAAGAGGGGGATGGGGATTGAGTTCACCTACTTGGCTAATTACTCAGTCAGTCATGCCTACATAATGAAACCCCAACAGAAACTGGGAACAAAGCTCAAGCAACCTTCCCTGGTTAACAATACACATTGATATACCAAGAGACAGATGTCTCCCCAGGACAAAGGAGATTGGTGTTATGGGACCCTCTCTGACCTTACCCCGTGTATCTCTTATTTTGACTGGTCCTGATACATACCCTTTATAACAAAACTTTAAGTGTGCTACTTTCCTGAGTTAGTGAGTTGTTCTAGCAAATTATGAAGCCTGATGGGCTAGTAGGAACCCCTGAATATTTAGCCACTTGTCTATAAGTACAAGTGGCCTGGAAATCCTAGAGCTGTGGGCAGTGCCTGAGGGAAGGCGGTTAAGGGACCGTGCCCTTAACCTGTGGAGTCTGTGCTGCCTGTGGAGTTGGTGTGTGAATTGCATTTCAAGTCCTAGCAGCAGAAGTTGTAGGAACATGGTGTTAGATGTGATAAGTTCTTAGATCTGAATTTGGATCAGAATGCTTGGGGTTTGTTATGGTTTGGATGTGAGATGTCCCTCCAAAGCTCACGTGTGAGACTATGCAAGAAAGTTCCAAAGAGAAGATTGGGTTGTGAGAGTCTTAATTCCATCAGGAAATTATCCCCTGATAGGGATTAACTGAGTAGTAACTGAAGTGCTAGGGTGTGGCTGGAAGAGGTGGGAATTGGGAGCCGGGCTTTGTAGTATATATTTGTATCTGGCAAGTGGAGGCCTCTCTCCCTGCTTTCTGATCATCGATGAGCTGCTTCCCTATGCCACTCTTCTGCCATGATGTTCTTCCTCACCTCGAGCCTTGAAGAATGAAGCCAGCCTTCTATGGACTAAGACCTCTGAAATCTCGAGCCCTCTAAAAAACATTTCCTCCTCTACAAATTATTCCAGTCGGGTCTTTCAGTAGCAGCAGTGAAAAAGCTGACTAATACAGGGTTGAATTCTGGCTTTACCGTCTCTGAGCTTTGTGACTTTATGCCAGTTACCAAACCTTTTCATTTCCCCCAAAACTATGTCTCCTGACTGTCAAAATGGGGGGAAACAGTACCTGCCACATGGAGCAACAGGGACTAAATGAAATATACACATTATAGATATTAATAGGGAGATGGAGCAGAGCTGAAAGTGACTAGTGGGTCTACCACTTGTTTCAAGTCTTGGACTCAGGGTATGGCCCTTGGGGTGGTGATGTTGCTACGGCCCATAGACCTGGAGGAGAAATGAATGGGGCAGACAGATCTCAAAGGAAGAAAGATGATCCAGATATGCTCCAGGAATGTCCTCTGAGCGGAGTAACAAGGTCTCTACCTGCTGAGAATTTTCTTTTCTAGAACATGGGTTGTTTCAGGACTTGTTCAGATGGAAAAGGAGACACTGAAGAGGTGGGACTCTGGGACCACCACTTGTTTTGTGTTTTCTATTTTGGAGTTCAAGGTAAAAATTGTTTTGGAAAAAAAAATTCTGCTATTTGTTAAAAAAAAAAAAGTTAAAGAACAGATCTGATTACAAGGGCAGCTCCTCCTTAGAAAGTGATCCTGAATTTTGAAAATTTGATGTCCAAGTTGACGTGACCCAGCCCTTGGAGGAAGAAACTGCAATTAGAAGTCCTGATTGGGAGGAAAGGAGATGCTAGACATATACAATCTCATCTCAAAAGCCTATACTTACAGTACCAGGTTTTCCAAAGGTCAGAGAAAAAATAAGGCTGATTCTATAGTGAGAATCTGAAAGAAAAGGGGACTCAAAAGCATTGAGAAGCTCTTTCTACAGGAAACTCAGGGAAAGCAGCTCCAGGCGTTAATCCTGCATATAAAGGCAGGAAAAAAAGGAACTAGAATGACCAGGGATGCATAGATAGGCGTGGCATGGGCTTGCAAGAAGAGTGACAGCACAGAATGGTGAGTGAAACCCAACATGACCTGCAAAATTGTTAAGATCCAAAACATGGTAAAGGGGGTGGGGAAGGAAAGGGACTTCATTCATGCATTGATCCAGCAACCAGGAACCAGCACAAATGGGAGAACGTCTCTCCCTCCTTTTTATACCATTTTCCTCGGGATGCCCAAGTACCACCGCCTTGCATCCCATGGCTTATGGATTCCATTGGATACAGCTTCTTGTCTTTGAGCTGCCCCCATACTTCCAGCCAGATTAAAATCTGGGAGTGGAGTGGGAGTGGGAGTAGGGAGCAGGGAACAGGGTAGCCAGAAGAGACACCGTGCAGTATTGGGACCCTCTATGCCCTGATACAGCCATTGGAGAAGTCCATCAACCTCATCCTTCCTCTTCTCTGATGATGAATCTGTTCCAGCTCCTCACAGCCCCATTCAAATAGACTTCTACCACATCCAGGATGTACCTACCAGGTCAGTGCCATGGCCAGTGGAGGGCAGATGTGAGGCCAGTGCTTACAGCCACACAGTCTGTTTCCAACTAAGGAACAGAGTCTCAGAGAAGTGAAGTCACTTGCCCAGGGCCACAGAGTTAGCAGGTCACAGGGGCAGGATCCGAATGCTAGTTCATCTGCCCCCCTTCATCTCCCAACACATGGTCTCCACCTCTCAAGGTCTTGAACTGTAGAATCTGGTTGACCAAAGCAGGGGTGGGAGGGCAGGTGAGGCAGGGACATGTACCTATGGAGAGGAGGCAGGTCTGGGGAAGATGAGGGACTGGCCTCATCTTTTTAAGGGGCAGGGGGGAGGAAGGTCTCCAATTGAACCAGCAGTCTTTGGAATTTCTCATACCTCAATTTGGTTCTGAAAATATTTTGTGCTTAAATTCTATTTAGTTTTTCAGAAAGTATCTGAGAAACTTAGGGAAGTGGTCTTTACAAATAGCTCACAATGATTCTTTTTTATTCCCAGAAGGATATTATTAAAAAACAAAAACAAAAACAAACCCTTAAACCAATGTTTCCCATGAGGCCAAGAAACCCATTGGCTGTGTGCCAAAGTTGCCTGGATTTCACCAGGAGCTCTTTCCTATTCAGCCTTCTTGATGTAAGATCAGAGAGTGCAGCAAGCTCTGCCCTCTCACCAGGCTGAGTTAATAACCTCCCCAAGAGATGGCTCTTGCTCCACTGCAGGTTCATGTGCATCCACCCAGAACAAGGCTGGAAATTCACCCACAGTCCAACACATGCAGCAACAGGGAACACATCCGGTTTTCACCAGTAGGGGGGAATAAAGCTGCTCTTTCAACAGCATCAACTTCTTTCCTAGGGAAAGTTTTCTTGTGATTTTAATCCATGGTTCTTTCTGTTTGTCAATAAAATAAAAAATTTCATACTGATGTTTCCAACTACCAAAGAAAATAAAGGTAAAACGTGCTTAGAGATGCCCCTTGACCTTTTCACTGCGGAAGTATTGATGGGAAAGGTAAGGACGTCCAGCTGATTAGACAGCATCCTGAGTCCAGTTCTGCCACTTAATTAGCAAGGCGGTCTTAACTGGACAAGGTTCTTTCCTCCTATGACTCCATTCCTCTCATAAGCAAATCTCATGAGCAAACTGCTGAGTAGTGAAGATTAAATGAAGAACGGAATGAGAGTCAGGGTCACGCCCCATGCACGGATGCTTCCCTGGCCTCTCCAATGGCTTCCCTTTGTCCCTCCTCATCCTGGAGAGATTTTTAAAAAATAATTCCTTCTAGGAGTTCTATTTCTGTCCTTTAAAATAATGTGAGTGCAGGAAAAGCTATTTTCATCTCATCTCTATGGCCCCACCATCTCAATAAATTTCACACGTCTACAAGAGACGGCAGTGCCTCTCGTGGCATCTGCCCTGTCCTGTTTGTAGCGTGCAGCATCATCAGCAGGGGAGGGAAGGTGAGAATGGGATGGTATTTAAGAAGCCCTGGGCCTGTGAGCGAAAGTGCACTCAGCACATAGAACTAGACTGGGGAATGAGAGCCCCCTCTTATTTTATACCCAGGGTGGCTGTGGCCTTGTGCTTCCTGGGGCCCCCATGAACATCTGAATGGACAGATACCCCCACAGACATGGACACAGCTGTCCTCATGCAGATGCCCCCAAGGACATCTGACTAGACACAGGTGGAGGAAATGGGTTTGCCTGCTAACATAAACATGTCCCTTGAGTGGAGTTAGACCAGTGGGTGTCAAACATGTAAGGAGAATTCTAAAAATAAAGGAAGGTGTTGAATGTACCCCTTTAGCTCCCTGCAACTCATCCAAGGGAGAGGGAACCACTCTCTTGTAGTCTGTGGGTCTGGGAACACTACCTTGATACAAAGAAGTGTTTTATAAAGAGCCCTGAGCTTGGGAACAGTTGTGGTAGAACAGAGAGAGCCTCATTTCCACAGGCCTGTGCCCCAAGTCATGGAGCCAGTTCCACTAACAACTCTGACACTCACCAGTTTGCCCTAACTTTTGAAACTACTTAAACCACACAAGGGATCCTGTATGAAGTGGCAGGTCTTTAAGTTTTCCTTCAATCTACTTCTTCCAAGTTTCAAAGGTACTGCTCTCACTCCACATGTGGCACCCTGTTATCCAGGTCCTTCATGACCTCTCTCCTGCCTTCCCTTCCAGGCAAAAGGGGCCTAGTGTTCCAGGTGCCCCCTTCCCCTCTGATCAGGATGTTGCCCAACTCCACACGACGTGCCACCCTCTGAAACAAACACTGACACACAGGCCAGGGGGAAGGAGACCTGGGCCCTGCTCTGGGCTAGGCTACCAGCTCTGAGCATTCCTTCAGCTTTGCTTCCACATTTGGGGAGGCAGAGAAAAACAGAGGTCTGCATGACCCTGAGTCAGTCAATTTCTATGTATATGCTTGAAGCAAGTCAATTACTCCCTCTATGTCTCAGTTTCCCCATCTATAATATGGGGCTTGTGTACCTCCTAAGTAAGGGCTTACCTCTAAGGGCTGTTCAGGGGTTTAAAGGAGGTGTTGTATACAAAGCATTTAGAATCCTACCTGGTATGTGGTAAGTCATCCATAGGTGCTGACCATCATCATCATCATTCTGCAGAGTCTTGATGGACTTCTCTGGGAAGCACATGTACCTCTCCCTCAATGCCTCCCTAACGCCCTCTTTATATCACTAGTCTAGAACTTGCTATATTGCTGGGATAATTTAATCACATATTTGTTGATCCAATAAGATCAGGTATGCCAAACTTTTTCATATGATAAGTCTCTTTGACAATCTAGTGAAGTCCACGAATCCCTTCTCAAAACAATGTTTTCAAATGCATAAAATAAAATGCATAGAATTTTAAAGCAAGCTTATCATACTGAAACACCATTATCAAAACACTTAAGGCAAATAGATCTGCGATATGGTAATATATGTACTTCTTCATCAACACATCAAATGATAAGTACTGTTGCATCTATGAATTATCCTAATTTCAAAGCAGTGATGAATATAAATGATACTTTGAAATACAATAACTGTAGGTGATATGAAAATATCTGCTATTTCTGTTAATAACAATGTCATGGGATTGTTAAGATTACTTTGGTCAATTTTTCTACCTCCACAAGTACAGAGTGAACTTCAGTTAGAAATTTCTGAAAATTAAAAAAAAATGTTTTTTTCCCCACCTAAGTTTACAGACCTGTTGAATTCTGTTGAGAGCCTTCATCTACAAGGCCAGTTTCTAAAAATTCGTGTTCTATTTATCTTTGCCACCTCAGTGTCAAACATGATGCTGCATGTTGCACAAGAAACACTTAACACCTTTTTTTAAAAAATAAAAATAGGACATTGTTCCAAGTGCTGGAAAACTGTCAAGGATCCTGCCCTCTAGAAGCTAAAATCTGTACACAAATAACTGTGATACAAGGTAAGAGATGGCAAATGCCATATGCAGATTGCAAGGTAATTGGCCTGGGTGGAGCTATACATATGTGTGTGCTTGTGAGGCAGGGAACAGAGGATGTGGTGACAGGCACTGTGCATTTTCCAAATCATTCTGAAATTATCAGTCACAAATCCATCTCCTTCACTAGAGTAAGATTTTCATAGACAGAGACCATGTTTTACTTATGTTTGTATAACTGGAACAATATTTTGAAAATATTAAACTGATATATTTTTCATTCCCTTACAGTCATGTTCTCTGCAGCCTTCCCATAATTACAGCTAGAACTTCCCCTGGGAAGAGGAGTATGGCACCAAGGAAGGCCACAGAGAGAAGGAGGGTATGGTGGAGAAAGCACCAGACAGAAGAAGGTACAGCCCTGCCACCTCCTCCTTCAGCAGTGGGACTACGTGGAATTTCCCTGTACCTGTTTGTCTTGTTCTGGGTGCTGATCCTCAAGATGAGGAGAGGAAGGAAGGAAAAATTGAAGGAAAGGAATAAGGGGAAAAAAGAAGGAAGAAGAGGAGTTAAGGGAAGAAGATAAAAGCTGAGAGTGCTTGTTTTCTTTTAAGATTCTGGGTGCAGAGAACCATTGTGCAAATGTCTCAGCACCAAAATGAAATGTCCACAACAGAAAGAAAGTGGTGATGCATATGGCTGTGATTGACAGGGGCCTAAGAGAGCACCCATGAGGGTCCTTGGCTTCCATGGCCTGAAGGGATCCAGTGGAAGACATGTAAGGTAATTGAAAACAGAGTCAGCAGGCCTGGCTTAAGGTGCTGTGAAGAGAAGAAAAAAGGCTCCATAGCTAAGCTGTGGGAGGACCACTGCTACATTTTAGATGCAGTTTGTCCCCCCAGAGATTCATGTGTTGGAGGGTTGGATGCTGGTGGAAACTTTAAGAGTGGGGCATAGCCAGGCGCAGTGGCTCAAGCCTGTAATCCCAGCACTTAGGGAGGCTGAGACAGGAGAATCGCAAGTTCAAAGCCAGCCTCAGCAATGGCGAGGTGCTAAGCAACTCAGTGAGACCCTGTCTCTACATAAAACACAAAATAGGGCTGGGGATGTGGCTCAGGGGTCAAGTGCCCCTGAGTTCAATCCCCAGTACCAAAAAAAAAGAGTGGGGCGTAGTGGGAAGTTCTTTGGTCAACTGGGGACATGTCCTTGGAAGGGATGGTGGGACATGAGTGTCTCATTCTGACTTCCTGACTGGTGATATGATTTCTCTCTTCTGCACGTATTCCCACCATGATGCTATCCACCACGAGGCCCTCACCAGAGGTTTAACACATGGGGCTGCCCAATCTTGGACTTTAAGCTTCCAAAACTGTGATCCAAATAGACCTATTTTCTTTTAAAGTACCCAGCCTCATATACATTGTTACAGTAATGCAAAACCGATAATACAACCATCCAGGCAAGAGCAAAGTAGGTAATGAGACTGAGATTCAGTGAGAAGGAACCAGTTAGTAGATGGCCATGCCAAGAGATCCCAAGACCAAGAGTCATGCTGGCTAAAGACTCCAACCCTGGATGCCAACAGCCTAGATAGAAGCTCTAAGCCTGGAATGAATCTGCTCAAATGATTACCAAGAGTCTGAGCTTACCCAAACTAATTCAGCCTAAGGGAGATACACTTAAAGGGTCTTTCACTATCTGAGGATGTGGGGCTTCAGTGCCACATGATAAGTTATGGTAAGTAAAGGATGCACATTTTTTATTCATATATTTTTGGCACATCTATGTGCAATGTGTAAGTTTCAGCTTTCCCCCATCCCACCACATTCCATTTGTGATTCCAATTCCTAATACAGCTTCTGGCACATGGTGAGCACACAATAAATGCTTATGAAGGTAAACCAAGGTTAGGTACATAGGAAGCATGTGACAGCTTACAAATGGTCAGAAAAAGGAAAAAATAAAATAAAAAAGCAAAATACAGAATCAAAGCTAAAAGAATCATACAGAGGTATAGCTTTCTGGGGCCATTCAGTGCACAGATACATGGCTACTGAGACTGTCGCTAACATAGAATCACATAATGGTGACTGTTCATAACACAACCCAAGACATCAAGATTTCTCTATTAAAGAAAGTAGAGAAATGCATGTTTTAGAAGGACCTCATCTAAATTGTTATTGTGGGTTTGTTTGTTTGTTTGTTTATTTATAGTGCTGGAAATTACTAAACCTAGAGCCTCACCCATGCTAGGCAAGCACTGAACACTGAGCTACCCTCAGCCCCCAAAATGGTTATTTTTAAAGGACTAAAACTTAGCTTATGAAAAATTGATGTCCTGGGATGTACCACTCCTCCAAAGATACCGGATCAATAAAACACAACTACACTTTGCCTTTCTCCTCTGGAGATGAGTCCAGAGTGCAGATATTTCCCTTTTCAGGCTCCACTTCCAGGTGATCTTTAAAGAACATCTGGCTCTAGCAAGGCAGCAAACCATGAGGGTGGCCTGCAGACTTCCTCTAGGCTGACAAGATGCCTCCTGCCTCAGCACTTGGGAAAGCCAGACTGAACAGATCTCCGATGGGCACTCATGAAGAGAACTCATGCATGGCCTATGTAGCTGCACTTGCCGTTCTCCACACAGGGTCTTTGTGAACACATCCCCAGACTCCCCAGCCCCACCCTGGATCAGGGCACTGGGCTCCAGTGCAGGTGCTTCACGTGGGTGTCTGTCTCTATGGCACCCACTCCACAATGCACTTGAGATGAGCCTATGATTCCTCTGCCTTCACGTTTCCAAGAGGGGGAAGAAACCCAGGCATTTGGAAATTAGTGATTTCCATGCCCAACCAGGCCTGGAATGAAAGTCGGCTCTCATTATGTGGCTTGGCATCAGGATCTCTTCATTACTGTCTCCCCCAGAGGGCAAGAAAAGCCTCCCATGTGCCAAGGTCTTTATTTAAACAAGCGAACAAAAACGTATCAAGAAATAAAAGAATTCCCAAATAACATCATCATTTGATTGAATTTGGCCGTAACAAAAAAACTCAGAAAAAAACTGAGTCTTGGGCTAGGGATGTAGCTTAGTTGTAGAGCCTTTGCCTAGCATGTGCAAGGCCCTGGGTTTCATCCCCAGCACCAAAAAAAAAAAAAAAAAGACAGGACTCTTTGTCTTGTCTCCCCATCACCCAAAAAATGATGAGGACATTAATATTGGACATTCAGGTAGTTCTATGAATTTATAGGGAAAGACAACTCATAACAAGCTTCATCAAGGTGCACAATCTCTTTTACAGAAGGTTCAACTTATCCTGACTTCACACATACACCACAGACAGCAAGAGAAAGTGGCTTTCCTATTATATGGTTCAAACCTAACTGGGTGACTCCCTGCACGTGGAGCCACAAGGCTAAGAGAACTCCTAAAGAACAGCTCCAGATCCCGCTTAGTCCATGGTTCTGAAAACTCAAGAAGAGGACAAGACCACTGCCAGCCCAAAAGGCAGACAAGATTCCAGCCCAGATCTGGGCATGATGAACAGACCTTCTCACTGCCTGGTACCCTGTGGACAAGTGCCATCCACATAGTCCTATCAAAGCGAGTTGTCACTACCTCCAAGATTCAATAAGCTGCACATTTACATACAAGATCTTCTTGGTCAACCTCTATTATTTGAAAAGCACAAGCTTGCTAAAAATATCTCTTCTTGAGGGGTAATTTCATGTTTGGCGCTGGTCCACAGGGAAGAGTACAGGAGAGAAGAGTTCTCAGCAGCCACCTTCAACCCCTTTATACACAAAGGCAATCTTTTTTCCGTGCTCAGGATTGGTAGGAGACAGAATACAATAGGTGTACACCATCTGCCATTACAGTAATTAGTGTTCTCAAAAAAAAATGTTTTTTAAAAAACTTGGCACTTTTCACCTCTGCTCCTGGACATGATAATCACAATGTCAAAATATCTAAGCATGACCATTACTAAGCTTGACTGTGCATGTTTTATGAACAACTCTCAGGTACAGTGTCTCACTCGGCCCTTCCTATTGAGTCTCTACGTCCCCTATTTTAGGAATAAGGAAGAAGAGGCTCTGAGATATTAAGTGACTTGCTTGTGGTCTGACGGGTGGGTCAAGACTCAAACCCACAAGCCCCTTTCCTACTCTGGCCCTCCAATACTTGGGTGGGGTTGCCTGAATTGCTCTGAAT
The DNA here is from genome assembly GCA_004024805.1 of Geosciurus inauris. Classification (NCBI taxonomy): domain Eukaryota; kingdom Metazoa; phylum Chordata; class Mammalia; order Rodentia; family Sciuridae; genus Geosciurus; species Geosciurus inauris. The sequence continues at coordinate 72,771 of PVHX01000995.1, read as the reverse complement.
AGAGGATCCATCTATTTGGTTCTTGATAAGTTCCCAGTTCTTCTGAGACTTATCAGGGGTTCCTCCCTGTCAAAATGTTCTTCTGTGTTTATTTTTCCCATCCGACTGCCCACTCCATTCAAAGACTCCAGGTACCTGCTTGGGTGATGGGAAACCAATGAATGCTACTGTGACTGTGTTCTTCAGCTTTCGCCTAAGTCTCTCATTATTTCCCCCAGTGCTGACCCCAGGAGTGTCTGCAGGGTTCACTGGGTAATAGCCTGGTTTATCTACCACTGCCAGGCTCATATGTTGGCAGCCATACCCCAGAGGTTTCTAGACCAGCTGGCTCCATAAGGGATTCTACCACCCAGGGTCAGATTAGGCTCCCTGGTCCAATTCCTGGTTGTAAAGCTATCTCACCTACCACTACCCTACAAACTTTTATTTTGGCTAGGAGTTTGATGACCACTAGCACCATCCTACATTCACAAGGCTTCCAAATCCATAAGTCAGTGGACAGCCCAGTGCCAAGAAGGGAGAAATCAGGCTGTGTGTTCAGTTCTGACCACTGACTTTTGTGTCTAAAGTTGACAATTCTGTCCTAGTACTCAGTGCACCCCCCTCCACAAGCATCTTCCCTTCCTTTCCAGCTCACTGTACTATGAGGCAATCTTCAACTCAGTTCAACAGCCTATCAATGAATATAAAGAAAGTGAAAAAAGGGAGTTAAGTCCAGTTTTGTATTTATACTCAGGGAGAACATTAAAATTCACATGCTGATAACACTATAGGAGTATCAATGACTTTCATGTTCCAAGGTACCCTATTCTGGATCAATAATGAATAAAGATATAACTGTGGATTGTTTGTTCTGACTTTAAAACTTACTTTGGAGATTTCATCTAGAGTGCTCTACTACTGAGCCAGATCTCCAGCCCTTTTTTTTGTTTTGTTTTTTTCATTTTTGATACAGCGTCTCACTAAGTTGCTTAGGGACTCGCTAAGTTACTGAGGCTGGTCTTGAACTTGGAATCCTCCCGCCTCAGCCCAAGCTGCTGGGATTACAGGTGTATACCACCACACCCAGCAAAGTTTACAATCTCATTCCAAACAAAAAAATGGAAACACCTTTGCTTAAAATTGTGTTGCCTTTCCCTATGTGTTCACACTCTAAGTCCAAGCTCAATGTCCTGTCCCAAAGTTGCAACTTTCCCCTCTTCGGTGTTCCCTTCATCTATATTTTTCTATTTTATAGTCATTGTGTTCTGTGCTAATCTCTTATTCTCAGCTTCATGAAAGCAGACACTCCTGGTTTAACATTGCATCCCTAAAGTCCTCAGTCCCTGGGCCTTTCACCTGGTGGAGCTCTATGAAAGTTGATGTAGTGAATGGATGGATGGATGGACAGATGGATGGCAGGACAGATGGATGGATGACAGAGGAGGGAAGAAAAAAAAGGACACTTTTCTTTCTTCATGCATGCTACTACAACTCACTCTCTTATTTTTTTTTTTTTTTTTTTTTGGAAAAGCAACTCATATTCATCCTCATTATCATACTCATTTGATTCCAAAGCACGTCCTCAGCTAGGGAGGTTTTGCAATTTCTCTACTGCCACCACTAAATTAAAAGCACACTGGCATACTGTAGCAAGGGAAAGCTATAAAAGGTCCAAAACTTGAAGGGTTAGATTTCTGACTAAACCACAATCCACATATCACTGTTCTCCCTTCATATTTAAGAAATAAAAGTTTTCTGTTTGGAAAATTCCCCAGGCCTTCGTTCTCTCACCTGCTTAATATGCTTTCCAAGTACTGCTGAAATATCTTTATTCTTTCCTAGGACCCTCATTACCTATTTTCATCAAATTTTAAGTCTTAACCAAGGAGACTCAAAAAACAACAAATCAGAAAATAAAGTCCACACTAACAAAAACAAAACAGGTTATTCGACAGCAAAAGGAATATCTGCCAATAACAGCACCGTTTGTCTTAGTTACTGCTTTTAACTTTCTCTTTCTCCTGGCATTAATAGAAACAAAACTGTGTGTCTCCAGCCTCATGCAGCTAATGTACAGTTAGCGCCCCAGGCAACAAGAGCCACGGAGTTCAAGTACAGTGAAGGCAAATTCAAGCAAACAGATTGTAGACACAATTGATTGCAGCATTTAGTCTCATGGTACTATTCACCATAGTTGGAGAGTTTCATGTAAAAACAGGGAGTCCTCTGGTAGGACAGTCCCACATAGCAAACTAAAGCATCTGTGTCACAGAAGTACTTATCAATTAGAAGCAAAAGATGGAAGAATGGCCTGGGGAAAGGAACAGAATGAGGATCAGTGCCAAATGGTGAGTGGAGATCTTTGTTCTAATAAAGTGCCTAGTACCTACACACCACGTTTGCAGCACCCTCCTCTTTCCCACTTAAAGTGCAGCTGCTGTCTCACTGACTGACAGCCATCGAGGGCATTTCTCCACATAGGCCATCTAAGCCTTTTAATGAATCCACCCCAAGGTCACCCACTAACTCATTTGCTTACACTTCAACATCAGATTCGTACTATTTCCCCTGATGGCATTAGTGATTCTAACTGCTCATTTCAGTGATGAATGCCAATAATCCAAAGAGCGATAATGGCAATGACTTAGTCTCAATGTGGTGGCGTTTTAGAGTTCATAAGTTGCTTTCACATTCCCATATCATAGAGAGACTGGCTCCTTAGCACGTAACCATCACCCTCAGCTACTAAGGTCCCAAATGCAAGCTTTTCCTTTTTCTCTTTAATCTTTCTATTCCAAGCCAGCTGTGAAACTTTGTGTGCCAACAAAGCTCTGTCATTTCCAGCAAAAACACAGCTGAACCCGTGTCCCCTTGCAGTTGGGGTTGAGCATGACAAAAGGGCCTCCGAAGAACAAAGGCAAGCATGGCCTGGCAATTACCATCGTGCCACATGGCCTACTTAAAAGCCCATGGTTGATTTCTAAGGCCTTTGATACTACCTTCACAAGGCAGAAAAATGAGGTTCTCAGGGCCCATCACTTGAAACTGCAACTCTCTTGACAAACTCACACACTGAGTGAGGCCTCAACTCACAGGACTTTTTATGCCTCTTCTAACCTGGCTGGAAAGACTCCATCTGACCATGTCATCTGCTCCCACAAGCAGGGCTCAGGCTGAGGACCCCCAGGAGCTTGCACCTCAGCCCAGTAGTGACAACCCAGAAATGCTAAAGTAGGCACATATCTCATCCGTATTCCCCAAGAAATCACCCCACAAACCCACCCCAGAGCAACATCAAAATGCCCAGGTTGGCCAGGTGCAGTGATGTACACCTGTAATCCCAGCAGCTCAGGAGGCTGAGGCTGATTGCGAGTTCAAAGCCAACTTCAGCAACATCAAGGTGCTAAGCAACTCAGTGAGATCTTGTCTCTAAATAAAATACAAAAAAAGGCTGGGGATGTGGCTCAGTAGTTAAGTGCCCCTGATTTCAAACCCCAGTACAAAAAAAAAAAAGCCCAGGTTGTACTGAAAACAAAAGCAGGAGTGACAAGAAGATAGCTACCAACAGATGAGGCAGCAAAGCAAGTCCTCTATTAGTTCTAAAGGACTAATGTGACATTCCAGCTTCCCATCCCCTGTCTCTTGACCTTCTTCTGCCTGCCTTCTGCTTCATGGAATCCCAGTATGACTATTCCACAGGGCATCCTTGAATACATGCAAAGAAGGCTGAGTAACAGGGCAAAGGGCAAAGAGCCACCTGGGTGATACTCATGACAAGCCCTCCCACTCTCCACCTTCTGAATTCTAGTCTTCTTGGGCAAAAGCCAACTGCTAAGTGAAACAGTAGTCAAGGTGGTGTGTCAGGAATGCTATATGTGGCCATAAAATACATATGATGTGGTTCATAAAATATTTGGAGCGTGCTATTAAGAAGCATGGCTGGGCTACCTCAAAGCAACTTGTTTTATACATGCTCATATACACATGTATCTACAGAAGATATTATATGTATAAATGACATATCTATATTGAGACATAGTACCTGAATTCCAATAAGCATCAGAGGTATTAAATTACTTCAGTGAGCTCTTTTGCAAAAATTGGATATTTACTGCTGCTGGTATCTATAACAACTTCAAGGTCTGAGCATTACCTAACATCAGCCTTCCTAGTTCATTGCATGGAGATATATAAGGTTTCTTAGGCTCTGTCCATTTAAACTTGAGGTTGTTAGTTATTTTTTATGCTGTAATTCAGACTTGAGACTTTAAAATATATATCTCAAGCACTAAAACACAACCTAACCTGTAGCGTGTAGTTCTGCAATCCTTGGTGATCAGGTGTAGTCACAGAAGATAGAACCTCCATGGACAACCTTCCCCTTAAGGTATGTGTTAGCATTTAGATATGAGGTGTCCCCCCAAAGCTCCTGTTAGTGCAGGAATATTTAAAGCTGAAATGAATTATCAGAACTGTAACCAAATCAGTCCATTCTACTTTGAATGGACTGGCAGGGTGGTTCCTGCAGTCCCTTCCCCTCTCTCTGCTTCTCTGCCACCATGAAGTGAGCAGTTTTTCTCCACTGTGCCCTTTGATGATGTTCTATATCACCCCAGGCTCAGAGCAATGAAATTGGTTCATGGACTGAAACTCTGAAAACATAAGCTCAAAATAAACTTTTCTTCCTCTAAATTGTTCTTGTCAGGTATTTTGGTCAGAATCCTGAAAAGCTGACTAACACAGTCTGCATAGTGGGGAACTAGAACCAGGAATTAAAACCTCCTCCCAAGGTTTCGGTCTGAAGGTTGATCCCTCCTTCTTTTGCCCCTGTCCTTTGTACCTCCCTCCAGCTAACAGTGTATGGTGGGGAGCATCCTAAGAGTGCCTTATATAGGTCATTTTCTGCCATGTTCCCACCCCAATGCTCATCCATGGCCAATTGCTCCTGGTACCCAAATGGACACAGCCCCAGCAGACCACCAAAGACACTTACCCACAATGCTGTCCTGGAAAGGGCAGGGGTTAACTTCTGTACTAGGGCAGGGTCAAAGGATCTTGGCCATCTCACTTTCCTTGGGTCTTTCCTTTTATAGCTGGATACATTCTTCCCTCCTAGTTTCCATAAAAGAAGCCAGTTCCTCCCAGGCACCAATTCTAACCTGCTGTTATGGTGAGTACAACCTGGTTCACACAGGCATACAGGCACACAGGCACACCTTTACTCCTGAGAGGCAGTGCCCTGGTGCAGAGGTTAAAGCTTGAACTTTTGGAACTTCAGCCTGGACTCCACTGCTCTGTGCTCTGAGTCACTAAACCTCCCTCACCTGTTTCCTCCCCTGGAAATGAACTATCAGCACTTCCTTAATGGGTAAGCAGGAGGATTCAACCAGAATATACATGTGAACCACTTAGTGCCTCCTACTACTACACAGGCAATTAACAAAGTTATTCCAAAATAATTTGAAATGAAATCAGGGCTTTCAGTTGAATGTGGCAGATTGAACATTTCATTTTTTTTCTTCTTCCCCAAACTCCACTGAACATAAGAAGAAAGGATTAAAAAAACAGTATAATCCCCCAACAACACAGAAAACAGGAGAAGGAACAATGCAAAACATGTCTCTCTTTTATTAGAAAATGGGAAGTGGATAAAGGCATGAGCAAGAAAGAATAAGTAAGAGGCACCAGAAAGTCACAGAAGCCCAGAAAAGTGGGGGAACTGGAAGCACCAGAGGTGGGTGTTAGAGATGGTAGCTAGACAAAGCGGGGCTGGGAATCTGAAGTTACCCACACACCAAGAGGTCGACTGCTCACCGCTCTGACATCAACCAATCATCAATGAAGACGCTGACCTCTGAAATCAGCCCATACTTGTCACTGGACCTCAGCCAACCAAGAAGAGACACCTCTCTATGAGAATTCCTCTCCTTCAACCTACCCATAAAAGGGGCCTCTCCCAGTCTTGGGCATGACTTCCCCCGGCCCACACTGGTGGACTGGTGAACCTCACCCTAGAGCGGACCCCAATAAAGCCGGGCTTATACCCCTTCAGCTAATGGTCACGGTCTTTGCCGCTGATCTGACCTTACAGTAGGGTGAGTGTGGGGCTGAAAACAGACTGGCTGAAAGGTGTTCAGGAGCAATTGGACCCCTGCTCCTCCCTCCTGGATGGAGCCTCCGGATGACCTCCTTTTCCCTCACCACAGTAGGACAGTAGAGGCTGACTCTTTGGAAGCCCTAGATTTGGAGAAAATAAACAGACTCAGAGAAAAGATATCCAGATGTGGACAATCAGAGACCATTCCTCAATCCACCCACCCCAGTGAAACAGCTAAATTTTAGCCCAATCAATCTTCAGTAATAGGAATTGACAAGGATCCCCCACAAAACAGCTTCCCTTCTTGACTCAGTATTAACTACAAATGGTCAAGGAAGCTCCCAGTTTGAAAGACAATCATGAAGAAACACAAAACAATGTAAGAAGAAAATAATACAATAATATCCTCAATGATGTAAGAGAATATAATACATCCATACATGCTATTTTAAAAAAGAAACAGAGAAAGAGTTCTTAGTAATTAAAAGATGGTAGTTGAAAAACTTCAACAAAAAAAAATTGGAAGAAAAGTTATAGAAATCTCTCTAAAAAGAGAACAAAAAAGGCAGAAATAAAAAAAGTTAGAAAACATAAGAGCATTTAAGGATCAATCTAGGAGCTCCAGCATCCCACTTACAGGAAACCCAGAAAGAAAGAGCAAATGAAGAAGAAGAAATAATCAAAGAAATAATATAGGAAAAATCCTCAGAAATTAAAGTCATGAGCCTCCACAGACAAAGCCACAATAAATGAACAGACCTCCACACCACTTGGAAAATTTCAGAGAACCAGAAATAAAAAGAAGATCCTACATGTAGAAGGATGGAGAGGGGAGAAGCCAAGTCATTTATAGAAGACTGGGAATCAGAGTGACATCAGAATTCTTATATACAATATTAGAAGGTGAAAGACCATAGAGTGATACCTTCAAAATTCTGAGGGAAGTGATTTTTAACTTAAAATTCTATGCTTCACCATGCTATCAGTTAAATGTGAAAAGTAGCAGGGGAAAATAATATTGGAACTGTCAAATCCCCAAATATGTCCCTCATACCCCCTTTACTCGGGAAGCTGCTAAAAGATATGTTCCGTCAACATCAGGGCATAATCAAAAAAATGGGGAGACTCAGATTCAGAAAACAGGGAAGTCAACACAGGAAAACTGTCAGGTATCAAGATAACTGGGCAGCAGACCTAGAGAAAATTCAGTCCCAATTAATTGGGATGGTGATCAGAGGGCACCAGGAAGATGTCTACAGGGGAAAAAAAACAAAGTGATGGATTATCGGTTGCATCTGTCCACATGGAAAATGATAGCAAGAAAAGATTTCAGATTCTTTTGGAGATATAGGGAAGAATTAAACACAGAAAATACAGCTAAACAAAACAATAAAGTGATTTTTAATTCTTGGAAAAACAAAAGGCTGTTAAAAAAAAACACCAAAAGCTGTTAGTATGGTTTTTGCCTTAACAGTCAACAGTACTTACAAAGTCATAATGTAAACAGTGACTATTGGTTTAAACAAAAATCAGGAGATAATTGACAAAGGACCAGTAAGAATTGGAGAAGGGAACTGCCATTATTCTCCATATTTTGAAATCTATGAGTAATGTCTAATATTTTTAGCATCTGTTACAGTTTGGATGTGTGGTGTCCCCCAAAAGCTCACATGTGAGACAATGCAAGAGGAGGAGAAATGGTGAGAGTCTTTACCCAATCAGTGAATTAATCCTGATAGGGATTAAGTGATAACTGAAGTGGTAGAGTGTGGCTGGAGGAGATGGGGGGTTGGGGGCATAGCTTTGGGGTATACATTTGTATCTGGCAAGTGGAGATGTTGCTCTCTCTGCTTTGATCCTCATGTGAGCTGCTTCCCTCTGCCACACTCTTCTGCCATGATATTCAGCCTCACCTTGAGCACTGAGGAATGGAGTCTTCCATCTATGGATTGAGACCACTGAAACTCGGAGCCCCCAAATAAACTTGTCCTCCTCCACAATTGTTTTGGTCAGATCTTTTAGTCACAGCAACGAAAAAGCTGACCAAAACAGCATCTAAATTTTGTAAATCAAGAAATACCAGTATAAGCAAACAATCTAGGAACATGGAGGTAGAATGGTGGTCAGTCTGAGTCTTGAAAGTGGCTGCCTCTGAGGAGGTAGGACTGGGGAACACAGCAGGGAACTGCTCTTTCCCATATTTAACATTTTCCCAGAAGCCACAGTTCCTGTGCTTTCTAGAATTTTTGCCTGTGTCTTATTTATAATGTAAGAATTTGATAAACAGACCCATGGATCTATATGAATCTGTTTCATTTTGCAGTAGCATCTTAGTGACTGTAACAGAGACCTTTATTCTTACTTTTTTTGAACAAGGGACTTGACAATTCACACAGCTAATGTTCCAAGCACATCTGGAACCCAGTTCTTCTGCTTTTAAATCTAATGCTAATTCTAACTCACCAATTCCTATCACCATATCTGGCACAATAGAAGGATTCAAAGAATATTTGGTTTGTGATTATTATGCCCCACAGCTTCTAACTACAGCCCATGTCGCATAGCGTGAAACTCTACCTGCAGAGCTTGCAGCCTGGTGAGCTTTGGTCACTGAGATAACTAGAAAGGACGCCACCAGCTGCCTTCAAAGGGTTTCCTTCTCCCAGTCCTGCTCCCTGCCAACCTATTTCCAGAGGGTACCAGATCATATTCTTAAAAGTACACTTCATATTTTATTGTTATTAACGTGCTTTATTATACTGTGCACTGGATGAGGACAGAGGCTGTATCTCTCATAGTCATCGCAAATTGCTTAGTGCTCAAATTTAGTGGGATCCACAAATGAATGACTGACACCTCCCAGAGCCCACCCACAGACTATTCGGCAACTGAAACCTCAAATGTCTAAATTTAGTTTGAGGGGTGAGGGAGAGAGATAAAAATCCAAGCAATGAACTACTGTAATGGGGGATGGGGAGGTAAGGGGCACTCTTGCTACAACTGAGTGTTAATAGCAGAAACTCTCCTGCAACCTTAACACCACCGGAGTAAGCCATCTGCTCAGGAGACAGCAATTATAGGACATGTGCTTGCGTCTGTGAGCTGCATACAAAATCATCAGGATACACTTTCCTCTTCCTCGCTAGTATCACCTGTATAGTACCTGCTATACAGGCAGTTTATAGAATCATTGCTCGGGGTGGCTTTTGACTCCAAAAGGAAGGGCTATAGTTTTTAGCACAAACAGAAGTGGAAACAAGGGCAGCTCAGAATGAGAAAATAAGGCCAAAGCACACCAAAGTCCTTAAGAAAGACATTAAGAGCCCTTCAGAGGCTGCCAGACTAGAGGCCACCAGAGCCTCTTTCTTAGGCAGAACTCCATCTGTTCCACTCCAGGGCTATGGACTCCTAGAGAACACCTGAACTATTTTTCATTTCTTTAAAAAGGTGAATGGAAACAATACATTTATACAGGACAGTTCCACATAGGCCAATGTAAAAATTCATATATCTTTGACTAAATTGGAAATACAGTGTGGTGAAAAGTCTTAGCTCACACAGAACTCAGTGAAATTTATGTATACATATATCTTTCCCCAGAAATGAAGGAATGAATTAACTATTGCCTCATAAATGCAGTTAGTCTCTTTTAAAACAGATTACTGGACTGAAAATGATAAGAAGGATCCTGAGGACTGAGGCTGGGAGCCCCAGGGCTCAGGAATATCCTGGTCCTCTGCTTTGAAATCAGATCCATCAGGCTGCACAAACAGCTGAAAAAGACAGACAAACAGGGAAACAGCAAAAACTGAGTCAGGAGAGAGGCAAAGTGCACACTGAATAAGCCTTCATGTGCCATCCTTTGGATTCATGCTCCCACCTGCAGCTAGGGGAACTTGAATGGTTAAGTAATGCAATCAAATATATTTTGAAACAGCTGTCTTAGTCCATTTGTGTTGTTCTAATAGAATACAACAGACTGGGAACTTTATAAAGAACAGAGATGTATTTCTTACAGTTCTGGAGGCTGGTAAGTCCAAGGGGTAATATCTAGTGAGTGTCTTCTTGCTGTATCATTCCATGGAAGAAAGCAGAAGGGCAAGAGGGCACCAGAAAGCAACAGGGAGCCAAACTCACTTTCATAACAAGCCTACTCTCTCAATAATTAACCCACTTCCATTTAATGACATTAATCAATCCTTGAGGGCAGAGCCCCCATGTCCTAATAACCTCCTGTTAAGCCTGATCTCCCAACACTGATGCACTGAGGACTGAGTTTCCAACACCTTAACTTTAGCGGTCACATTCAAAGTATATCAACTCTATTAGCTACAGGAATGATGGGCCAGATGGGCTCTACTGGAGGTTGAGAACCCAGGAAACTTTTCCAATGGTCCAAGAGTGGCTGGATAAGAGTCTGGATGAAGGCAGCAGAGAAATGGGGAAAAGCAATCCCCAAAACATTTATGGTGAAGAACTACCAGCACAGACTGGTATGGAGATACAAGATGACTCCCAGGCCTCTGATTTGGAGGACAAGGCAGATAATAAGTTGGGAACATGGAGGGAGAAGCAATTGGAGGGAGACTATAATTGAGTTTAGATCAGTTGAGGAATGTGGGGGACAACTCGGTAGAGACATCAGGTGGGAACACCTTCAAATCCTTATCAGGGCCAGGAAAAAATCAGAACAGGTAAAATATGTGTTAGTCAGCTTTCTGTCACTGTGACCAAAATACCTGACAAGAAAAACTTAGAAGAAATGTTTCTTTGGGCTCATGGTTTCAATAGGTTTAGTCCATGGTGGGCCAACTCCCTTGCCCTGGGCCCCAGATGAGGCAGAACATCATGGTGGAAGGATGCAGCAGAGAAAAACTACTCAGCTCCTGGAAGCTGGAAAGCAGAGAGAGAAAGTGTAAAGATTACACAACCAGGAGAAGATGAATTAAGCCACTCGGCAAGGCTTTATTGAAATGCGCGCCCTCGAACCAAATCCCCCAGTCCACCAGAGCGTGTCGGGACAAATGGCGTTGGAGATTCCGCGCATAATTTTAAGAAAACCCGGTCAGGAAGGGGAGGGCTTGGAAACAGCAAGAGAAGGCCAGAGTCCTTCCTGAATGGGTCAGGAAAACTCGCTGATTGACAAGAGGCGTGTCCACTAGTGACGTCACATCTGGCTTGCAGCAGCTCCACTGACCAGTTTCCTTAATTGGGCATCTTAGACCCTGACCAGACCTGACAGAAAGATAAAGTAGAAGGGGCCACAGGGAAGATGAATTCTTCTAGGGCACATTCCCAGTGATCCATCTCCTCCAGCCATGCCCCTCTTCTGCAGTTACCACCCAGTTAGTCCATTTAAACCAGGATGGACTGATTAGGTTACAGCTCTCACAATCCAATCATATCACCTCTGAACATTCCTGCTTTAACACAGGAGCTTTGGGGGGTCACATCATTATCCAAACTGTAACAAAATATATCCAGTTCCAGGGAGTAATTCAAATCATGAGAGTAGATAAGGTCACACGGGTAGATTGTGTGGTGTGAGACATAAAGAGGGCCAAGAACTCTAGGGAGAGAGCAGGTAGCAAAAGTGATGGAGAGGGTGGAGTCGTGGCTCAGTGGCAGAGCACTTGCCTAACACATGTGAGGCACTGGGTTCAACCCTCAGCACCACATAAAAATAAACAAAGGTATTGTGTCCACCTACAATTAAAAAATTTTTTTAAAAAATGAAGGAAACTTGGAAGGAATGATTAGAGGAATCAAAAAGAAAAAACAACAAAAAACAGAAAAGAGTCATATCCTAGCAGTCACAGAAGAAAGTTTCAAGAAAAAGTCAAACGTTGCAAAGAGCCTGAGGATGATGAGAAGTGACAAGACCCACCATGTACATGGATTTGGCACCGCGCGGATCTTCAGAGGTGACATTTACCAGGATAATTTCAGTGGAGTGGTGAGGGTGGAACCATATTGCTGTGGGTTGAACAGTAAGTTGGAGATGAGGAAAGACTAAATATGGACCATTACCTCTAGGGACATGTGGAGGGAGGAAAACTGTATGGCAGGGCCAGGAGCAAGGAAGAAAAGAAGGTTGCATGTTTGCTGAGAAGGAACCAGAAGGGACAATGGGGGATAGAAGGGAGGGACCGATACTCCCAACCTGCCATCTCCCATGCTGCCTGCCCTACTCCTGAAGTTCTGTGGCATCTCTCATGGCCAGACCCCTCCCAGATCTGGGGCAGAACTGAGGGACTCATGACCACAGAGTTATCAAACCTAGCCAGCTACCCATTAGAATCTCATGAAAGCTTTTAAATGTGTAACTCTCACACCCCCCGCAGTGAATGCTGAGGCATTCGGACACTACTAACTGAACGTATAAGTTTCATGAACTGTACACTGGAGTCCCCACAGGATGCAAAAACCTGGTGTCACAGTTCTCCTGGAATGGTTCAGTCTCAAAGTCTGCCCACATGTGTGTCCTCACTCAACACAGACCACTTCCAACAGTCCTGAGGGTGTCAGCCACTAACTGTTGAACTGACGGGAACAGGGCCCATTCTGCCAGCCCTCCTCTGACAGCAGTAACACCCAGCTCCTTACCTCCTCCAGTCTTCCTCATCCCGCAGGTAGAATTTCAAGTAAAGGAGCCCCTGCAATCATTCGCTCAATCATCTTCCCTGAAGAGGACTACACATAGCCACACCCTGGAAGGGTATCTGGGCTTGTGAGCTAGACCTAGGAACCTGAGAAAAGACTGACACCACCAGGAAGTAAGACACCTGGTTTGCCTGAGAACAGGAAGTCACAGGTGCATATTCATGACTTCTTCCCTGGAGATAGCTCAGATCTCATGCCCTGTCTCCCAAAACAGATGGAAATCTGGGCTCTGGCTGGTCAGTCCTCCTGAGGGGCAGAGGGAACAGATGGGTGTCTCAGGATGCCCTGACCTCATGAGGCCTCTGCTCAGGGTGCAGATCCAGGACAGCAGGCACTCCACACTGCAGCCATAACTAAAAACTAGCTTCATGTTAAAGAAGGGGCAGGAAAAGTGTCCAGGAGCAGGGGAACCTTTGAGAGTCATATGCCACTACCAAAAGTCATAATGAAGGGACTGTCAACACCCAGTCCTTTAAGGCCCTGCCAATCTGAAGGTGGCTTCTGTCAATAGGTCATAATATTCAGCCTGCTTTGACCGCTGGCAGCTGGGTCTAGCAAGTTCCAGGCAAAAGATGAGGGCAGGGCCAGGTGAGTTTTCCACGTCTCAGTCCTGTGACCTACTTAGTAGGGAAGTTGGGGAGAGAACACAGCCAACAAGCCCCCAAGTGAGAAAGACTGTTAAAGGCTGCCAAGCTCCCTGAAGGAACATTTCTTAAATCATTGTTTCTGAAATACAATAAGCACCCAAGCAAAACTGACTTCTAGAAAAAGACATTCTTGACCTCATACATCAACCCCATGATTTACACATATTTTTAATGTGATTTGCATACAGATGCTACCTGTTCTAAGGCAGGGAATAAAAACATCTTTGATTGCTAAAATATACAAATTTGATATGTAAAGTCCTAAAGCTGACTTCCTCATTTTGAAGCAGAAACTGTAATAATCTGGTGTTCTTTAAGGAAGTGGTTTTCGTTATTGTTGTAACTATTATTGTAAATGCTTTGTGAAGTCCAAAGGTAGCGAGCACAGTGACAGTGCTGGGCCTGCCTGATATCCCTGTCTCCGGGAGTGTCTGTCACTCTGTCAGAACCCCACTATATTACATGAACCCAAAATGCAGAACCAGATGCCTGTCGGGGTACTTGGCAGGCCACAGGCACTGCTGCAATTAGCAAGCTGGATCATGATTCAGCATCAGACTTGGGCAGCCTCCACCAGAGCGTAGCGGGCAGCTTAAAAATAGCAAAGCTGCTGATGCGTCTCACCAGCCCAGGCTCTACAAGAGGCAGGGCAGCTGCCACCAGCAGAGCCCGGAGAAGGTCCCACCACCCACTGCCCCTGTAGGCCCTTCCCGACGTGCCTTTCAGCTGTGTGCGAAGCAGAAGGGGCTGGCTCCCATCAAGTTCCCCACACTGAACATCGAAAGCAAAAGTGCCAATGGTTCCTGGATCCCCTGACAGAGGCACCTGAGTGCTTGAGGGTTCAGATCTTATTTTTAAAAATGCAAATGAAAATTGACACTGTCCCCCCCATATCCCAGGCACAACAACTGCACATGCAGCTCACCCACAGCGGGTGCTCCCAACGCCTCCCCTCCCCAGGTCATAATGTGGAGAGGGCAGTTCTCAGCCTGGAGGAAGAAGGGAGAGAGGTAGGACTTTATATCAGAGAGGCCTGGGTGCAGACCATTTCAGCCTTCTGCTAACAGACCCCTCTTCAACTCCTGCACCTCCATCACTGACCCTGTCATGGCCAAGTTAAGAAACTTCCCAGAACCTCAGGGTCAGGAATAAAAGAAAACTAGTGAGCACTCATTAGCTGGCAATGTCAGGAGTAAACGAGGTGATATACAAAGTACCAAGGAGGGAGCCCAGTGCAGATGAGCCTGAAGAAATGAACACCCTTGCTTTCCTCAGCTCTCAGAGTCATGCCTGAGGTCTGCCCTGGTGGACCAAAGCCACGGTGAGACCATGGCCAGAGGACAGATGAGAGCCTTGGAAGCACAGAATGGAGGAGCCACTGAGGGCCCTTAATGTCCTGCTATTTGCCTAGTTTTCATTTCCGTCATATTCTCTGGGTCAATGATATTTTCAAGATGAAACTGCAGTGTCCTCAGGACTGATGTCTTTAAAAGTGTTCTTTCTACACAATAAACCAAAGGGAGATTTAAAATAATGGAGAGGTTTGCCATTTTTTCTGAGAATACTAGTATTGAATAGATGTCGCTTGTCCCCAAATTAATCTGCAAAATTAACTAAATGATTCTAAAATTTATTCAGAAAAACAATTTCATGGGACAAACTGAGAGCATTTTGGAAAAGAAGAATAATGAGTAGGGATTTGCTCTATCAGATTTTAAAGGGTACAGTAGCAAAATCATATGGTACTGGTACAAGAAAAGACATCAAATCAATAGAATATAATGGAAGGTCCAGAAAGAGACCCAGATATCTACAGTTTTAGTATATTATGAGTGTGGTATTTCAAAACAGTGAGAAAATGATGGACTATTCAATAAATACTGTTGGTACAACTGGATAACAATAAATAATATCCTCCCTTCTCCAAATATACACAAATGAACTTCCAAATTGACTAAATGTTTAAATATAACAAAATTACATGTAGAGAATATAGTTGGATATTTAAATAACCTTAGGTTGGCAATGAACTTTTGAAGCATGCCACCAAATGGTAGAAACCATAGAAAAAAAAAATGTTGATAGAATTACCACAAATGCAATTAATGGCAAATAAAAACTGCAAGAATAGCTGTTATATATGAGAAGGGGTGCCTATTTGGAAAGAATTTTTACAAGTGAATGAGAAACAGATCAAAACTTCAATAGAACAACTGATAAAGAACATGATAAAGAACATGATTCAAAGCAAGGACAATACATGGCAAAAAGACATGAAGGCATTCCACTCTGGTCACCTTCTTTAATTTTCTGGTCACTTTCAACCCCAAGTAGTTTTCCTCCACAGCACACATTTATATTTGTGATAAGTAGCCTATTTTGTTCCCCCTACTGGACAAACTGCCTTGATTTTGCTGGCATTGCATCTACAGTGCAATAGTGAAATTATAGAATAGGTATAAATGTGTAGTGAGTTAAAATGATGTTATAAAAGATGAATTCTTAAAATATTATAAAAGATATCATAATATATGATAAAAGCAGAGTAAAAATAATATATATGTACCATTGGGGGGAGGAATATACATATGCTAGACATACATCACATTTTTAAAAGGGTTAGGATGACATTTATTTTAATTTTGCTTATCCATTTTTTCTAAAAAAAAATTTACATCAACAAAGACACACACAGACATATGTATATAGTCTTTTAATAAGATAAAAAGATTCAAACTAGCTTTGGTTTTCCTCTGTAACCTAATTGAGTCCCTGTGCAATTGCTACAGGAACCACAGTGGCTTCTTTTCTTATACATGCTCCCTGACCCTTCCTCTCCACCACTCCACCTTCATTACCATGAACAGAAAGAAAGAAAACCTGGCCCAGTTCCTGGGCACATGTCAATCTTTGCTTAGCCACTTCCAAGCCCCATATTGCCCATCTTTATAAAATAAAAACTAAATGTATGAGCACAAATAAATCTATGAGGTTTTAAGGAAACATTAGATGTCTGTAAAATAGCCAGACTTCCCCAAATGGTTAAAAATGGAATGAGTTGCAATTTTCAAAAACTCTGTCCCTACTTAGCCTCAAGAACTATCTTCTAAATAAATATATGTGCACAGCTTGACCACCTAAGAAAGTGGAGGAAGGACATATGCAGATTTTTATACCGAACAGCAAAGATCAACCTTACCACATTTCAAAAAGATAAGTGTATTTTATGTGCATGGTGTGCATGGTGTGTGAGATAAGCAAGAGCAAGGGAGGTAAAAGGGAGGGCTGCCACAGGGGGCTGGAAATAGGTCCTCACTTCTCAAGGGAAAATCTAATACAACCAAAATATAAACATGGGGACTGTCCAAGGGCCCCACCTACCTGGCACAGTTAATGCAGGGAAACCTGTCCTGGAGTTGCACTTTCCTGGTGGCTTCCTTTCTTGAGAATAAAATTGGCCTGCTTATTGGTAGCTAAGGGAAGAGCTAGTCTACACTTAATACACTGAAGGAATGGCTCAAGATTTGTTCATCCCTGAGAAAAGCTCAACCTTGAAGGGCTGCCAAGGACAATGTTCAGTGTGGGCTCGGTAGGTTCAGTGGGCCCAGAATGAGGCTTAAACTTCAATCCTAGAGAAATGCACAACCACAGCCCATCTTCTCCAGACCCCATGCCTTCCTTTAATCAGGACAGACATTTTCCAATGGAGGCTGGGCATGTTCCCCTAAAACAAAGCTGGCCTGTCTTACCATCCAGGAGGATGGCATGTACCCAGGGAGGACAGGCAGATTGCTTCTTCAAATCCGTCTGGACAATTATCCTGGGTTCAGAACATTCAGCACTTTCTCATGTTCAAGGCTAGGAGTTTGGAGGTTCAAAGAAAAACAGGCTCTGTGGAAATAACCACAAATTCCTGCCTATTGTCTCATCCCTTTGGTTTATAACTTATCTATTTTTCTCTCCTCTTCTATAGTTTATTTCTCTTGCTTAAGAAAAAAAATGAAGTTAGTATGAGTAATTGGTTATTAAATTCACATAGACACAACTTCTGCCACCCGGTATAAGAAAAATGTGATTGGATGTTGAGGTATAATGCCAGGAAGGCTAATTTACATTGAAGTGGTACTCACAAACCAATAATGAAAATGCTGTCCCCAAAGTCCATAATGAGCTTCTAATGCAAGGCTATTCTTGGTCGTCCACTCCTCCACCCTGCAGAGTTCCACACACTGACCATCCTTCTCTAAAGCCCTCCTATCCCTGATTTTGGTAAAACTGCACTATCCTGGCTCCCCATCAATCTCTTGGAATATTCTTTGGGTCTTCTATAAGGAAGTCAAGGCACAGTGAGGCTCAAGGACATGTTGAAGATCCTGTGATTTTTTTTTTTTAAGTGATGGAGCTGGGATTCAAACCCAGGCCCTGGCTTTTCCCCAGCACTCGAGGGTGTCCCACACAGGCTCCTGGTCCCCGAGTCTCCTCTCTAGACCACTGAACACTGATTGTGATGACTGCTTCCCGTAAGATGACTCCTACATCTGCATTTATAACCCCAATTTCTCCCTTTCCACTCTTCACTCCCAAATACCTGCTAGGTAATTTCACCTCCATGTCAAAATTTAAATACCTTAAGACTGAACTCATCATCTTTCTAAAATAAGCTTCCTGCCTGACATTCCCATTACAACTAACAATCCCACCTTCCTATTCCATACCCACATGAGACTCCTCTGACTGCAATTTCTTCCTTGGTTTTCCCTTCCATCCTCTTGTTGTCATCCTTTGAAATGTGTACCCTGGCTTTCTCTGCCAGCAGCACCTCCTCAGGGCCCTTAGCACCTCTCCCCTGGAAAATCTCCTCCTGGTAACCCACATGCACATCTCCTCTCTAACCTACCATGCCCACCACAGCAGCCAGACCAGTCACCCCAGACAAGGTTCTAGACCCACCCAATCTGTGGACATCCTGAGCTGGACTACTCTTTTTTCTAGGGGAATATTGCAAAGTATTTAACAGCATCCCTGGTCTCTTCCCTCCACCAGTAGCATAGTCCCTCCAAAACCCACCCCACTCACCCACTGTTTAACACTGTTTAACCAAAATTGTTTCCAGACATAGCCAAATGTCCCAGGGAGAAAAATTGTCCATGTTGAGGACCATAAACCCTAAAGCATGGCTTAAATACACACCTCCTTTTGGAGACTCTCAGTGGTTTGCCACAGTGGTCTCCAAATGAGTTTGTAAGAAGGGAATACTTTTCAAAGGATTAGAAAATGGTTTTTCCTATTTATGATATCCTTTCCCTTGAGGTTTTGGGCTAGGGTTCAAGGTGTACTGGAGGAATTAAAAAAACAGTGTGTGGGGGGAAAAAGCAGACAGGACTGACTGGTAAATCCACCCCTATTCTGACCTCAAGTTTCCCTCCACTGAGCACCCATGGAGGCAGTGAGGAAGAAGCTTTGAATAGTTCAGGGGAATCAGAGTTAGATAGCTTAGACTGGAGCCTCAGCCTAGTTTTACAACCTTGTACCTGTCCTTTAACCTCTCCCTACTCCAGTCCTCATCTGAAAATCTGTTACACTTTGGATCTGGAATGTCTCCCAAAGATTCAAGTCTTTAAGACTTGGTCCCCAATACAGCAATGGGCAGGGTTAGGGCTCTGGGGTAATGACTGAATCACGAGGGCTTTTGTGGAGTCTGAATGGACTACTGGAAGGTGGTAGAAACTGTAGGAGGTCGGGCCAAGTTGGAGGAAGCAGGTTACTGGGGGTGTTCTCTGGAAATGTACTTCTTATCTCTGGCCCCTTCCTTGCTCTTTCCTTCTCAGACACTGAGGTAAGGGGGCTCTGTTCTACCACATGTTCCCCACTGTGACATTCTGCCTTGCCAAAGGCTGAAAGTGATGGAGCCAAGTGACGTGGATTGAAACCTCTGAAACTGAGCCAAGATAAGTCTTTTAGCTGATTTTCTCAGGTATTTCATGACAGTGACAGAAAGCTAACTAATACAAAATGGGAATAAAATACAGGGATGTTTTTAGTGAATTAATATGTATAAAGCACCTGAAAGTGCCTGGCATGAAGCAAGTAATGATAAGCATTAGCCAACATCATGGTAATTTATTAATGGTAATTTGTTAATATTTTCGTGATACTTCCAGCCATATTGCCTGTCTATCCCCAAAACATGCTCTCAGTCAACTTCCTCTTATTATGAAAAAATACCTGAGATAATCAACTTAAAAAGGAGGAAAGGTTTATTTTGGATTATGAGTTTTAGAGGTTTTAGCCCATAGTCAGTTGGTTCTGTTGCTCTGGGTGGCCCACAGTAAGGCAGAGCATCACGGTAGGGAGCACATGGAACAGAGCTGCTCACCTCATGGTGTCCAGGAAGCAAAAGAAAGAGAGCAAAAGGCTGGGTTCTGCATATCTCCTTTAAGGGCATGCCCCCATGACTTAACTTCCTCCCTTTAGGCCCACCTCTTAAAGGTTCCAACACCTCTCAGTAGCATCACAGGCTGGGGACCAAGTTTTAACACATGAGCTTTTGGAGAACACTTATCTAAACCCTAGGACAGCCAAAGTATGTCCTTCCCTGCTCCAGCAATACCTCTGTTCATGCTCTTTCTTCTAAAATTCTCTACTGTACATTCCCTCCTGTTGAAATTCTACATACCTTTTAAGGCCTAACTCAAATGTCACCTCTGTCACAAATCCTTCCCTCTTCAAGTCAGAAGCCATCTTTCCCACTCCTGAACCCCAAAACACTTGGAAATGCAGCTGACATCTTCTGTCACAATTATCGGTGACAGAATTATTTCCTAACAAAATACCTCAAGCCCGATGGCAGAAGTCTTATCTTAGGTATCATCACTGTATTCTCTGCAGAATTCGGCATATTACCCTTCATCTAGTCAATACTCACTAATTCTAACTTGAATGTATACATGAAATAATTGAGGCACTATTTTATAATACTGTAATTTCTTATCTGACATAAACATTTTAATAAACACATGAACACTCAACTTCTGCTATACTGAGCTGGATATTCTTACTAACATACGGTCATTCCTCAGTCTCCATGTGGGATTGGTTCTAGGTAGGAACATAATCCCAATTCCTCCTTCCTGCTGCCAGATACCAAAATCTGCAGATGATCAAGTTCCTTTTATAAAATGGTATAATATTTGCATACAACTTATGCATATCATCCTATATACTTTACCTCTAGATTACTTAGAATACCTAATACAATGCAAATGCTGGGTAAATGGTTGTATCGTTTAGGGAATAATGACCAGAAAAATGACTATATGTATTAAGTTTAGGTGCAATTTTTTCAAATATTTTTTCACATATTTTCGATCCCCAGTTGGTTGAATCCACTGATACGGAACTCATGACTACAGAGGGCCAAACATAGTTGTAACAGAAAGTTTTCTAATTTTCTCAGTTATTAGTTACATGGTATTAAGCATGATAAATACTGTTTCTCCACTTTTTAAAGACATAGTTTTGAATTAACATTCTCACATAAATCACTACCTGCTTCACCCTAATTTGGCTTCTGGGTTGGCTTTAATGCTGTCACCATGGTTAAGGCACAGTAAAAGCTAAGAAGTCTACTTCTTAGTTTCCATGTGAGCAAGCCCAGTTCCAGGAAAATAGCTCACATTATACAGTGTCCATGAAACAATGGGCTCCTACCTACTTATCAGGGTACCCCAAAAAAAGTCATGGGAGTTTGGGCCTCTGTGCCCTGCAGCTAATGAAATTAGCTAAGGCCTGGACACAGTAGGAAATAAATCCCTTAAGCAGCAAATTGCTTAAGCTATCTCTCAGGAAAAGCCCTAAGAGCCCACTGAAGGACAGTTTGGACATGCACAGAAGAAATCAGCTCAACCAGTCAATGATCTTTGGACATGACAAGTTCAAATTCCCCCGTGCCGAACATGATAACTCTCACCCCAAAGAAACATGCAAACTTTGAAGAGGCTTGATGGCATTTATGCCTTGCAAAAGACCTTTGAAATCTCCCTTTCTTTCCCCCCAATCAACAAGCAGCCCGTCTCCTCTCCCTTCCTACAAATCCCCCTGCTACTAACCAATCGGCAGATCTGAGCTTACAGGTCCTAACCTCTTTGCTGGAACTCTTGCAAGAAAGCTCTTTGTTTTTGCAAAACCTGAGGCCACAGTTTGCCTTGGATGTGCACCAGACAGTGAGCTCTTGCTTGGTATCACTAATATTACCCAGTGTGCTGCCAGAGATGGCTGTCAACAGTATTCTGACATCAGAAAAGATGTCAGCCTAGGGCTTGCCCACTTGCCTGGGCAGCTGACCAAGCAAGACTGAGGCAGACAGGAAAATAAGGAGACTGGAACAAACAGAGTGACCTTCCCAGGGAGATTGACTGTGAAAGACAAGAGCATACTGAAATTCTGCAAAGAAGGTCAGAGATTATCTGAGTGTCCCCTGTAACTAGGGGACACCTTCTGAAGCTAGAAGAGGGGCATATGTATTAGAGGGAAATTAAAAGAAGTACTTAGCAACTCATATGCATATGAAATTACATTACTCAAGAGGTGAAGGGGGCATTCTTCAAGAAGGTTTTAGACGAATTTATGGAGAACAAGACTCATCAGAGATAAGGAACGACACAAGCAACCATGGCTAGCATTCACTGAGCTTGTTTTAAGGCGAGGCCATCAAATGCTTTTCCGTGTGTTATCTTATTTGATCCACATAACCCTCCGGAAGTGGATTCTATTCTGATTCTCAGTTTTCCAAAGGAAGACAAATGATGTTACCAAGAAGACCCCATCCCAGAGCACATACCAGGGTCTCAGGGTCCCAGTTCCAGCTCGGCCACTAAGCTGCACCTCACCCTGCTTTTAGGGCTTCATGTGCTCACCAGTGTTAATACGACCTCTAAAGTCCTCCAGCTCCAATAACTCCTCCCATATCCCAGACTAGGCGAACCATGGGTTTAAAACAGCAGGGACATTTGTTACCTGATATTCACTATTGGACAAAAAAATAACGTTTTTCATATGCAACTAAACCGTCCCTTTATAACATTGAAAACAGCAGCATAATCACAGTTATGAAGTCTATAATGCTTCAATATGTCATAAGAACATGCTGAATTACAGAGATAACTGAGACAAAAGCATTGCCTTTGCCGTTTATTGGAATATTTCTCATTCTGTCCACATTTTCAGGGGGAAAAATAAAGATGAATATTTTCCACTCATAATTTTCTATAAACTCAGGCTGTTTGGATCCTGCCTATCATTCATCTCAGACTCTCCTACCCTGTTTCACACGTGCTTTGCCCATAACAGAGGCTCTGGTACAAGTTTGCAAATCACTCCACCTGTTCTACATATATTTTTTCCTTTAATATTTATATAGAAACCACTTAACCACAGAGGGAGTTTTTGGTCTGCTATTGTTTTGCTTTGTTTGGCAATACTGGGGATTGAACCCAGGAGCACTCTACCACTGGGCTACATCCCCAGTCTTTCTAATTTTATTTGGAGACAGGGTTTTACTCATTTGCCCAGGCTGGCCTTGAACTTGGGATCCTCCTGTCTCAGCCTCTCAAGTAGCTGGGATTACAGGCACTCATAGCAGAGGAGTTTTCTAAATTGCAGTGTATGCAATTGCCAGCTGAGTGAAGGGTTAAGTTAAAGAAGGAGCTCTCTAATAGCTGCCAGTCTGGATGGATTTGCCAGCCAGTACTGTCTGCTTTTCCTCTTTTCTGTACCTTCTTTCTCCAGTATATCATGAACCTTTACCTAAAGGCAAATAAACCCAAAACCTCCACAGAAGGGCATTGGTTTATAAGTAAGGAAAAAATCACTTCTGAATCTCTCAAAAACTATTTCCTTTCCTGCATAATCTCTGTCCACAGTTTAGCCACAGACTCACTCTGAAAAGTTTGTTCTACACTTGCGATCTTTTCTAACCCTGTTTGGGTTAATGAAACCATCTGAGAGTCTGTTGAAAGCTAGAGATCCTCTTCAGGTAAATGTACACACGTGTTTGTACATGTCATGGGTGGGATCAAGGAGGATTCAGAGACCTCCAGAAGGTGGTCCATGTACATGCGTCTAAGAACCTCTAGGATGTGCTAGTCAGAGAGGGGTAAGCACAAAAAACTAGACCGCAATTGACTCAGCCACTGCCCTACCATTTCTGCACAAAGCCCCTTCTTTAACAAAAGGGGTTGTGGGTCTCCCTTAGAACATCCCCCCAGCCCAACCTGGATGCATAAATCATTCAGATGCCCCATCTATTTTAAGTATCGCAAGAAGGAGAAAAAAATAAGACAAAGGAAATGCTTTGACTAGGAGAGAAGAAAATACCCCATAAAAGATAAATTTGAAATGACTTAAAAATACAATTGGAGACAGACTCCTATTACTATAGCTATTAACCCATCACTTCTCTGCAGGCCAAGTCCCCATATTAATTCAATATTTACCCGACCTAAAACAGAGGTAGGCCCACTGCCTGGCCTGGGGAGCCACTTGCAATTGATTTTTAGTGGCCAGCAGCTGTAATCAAATAATGCAAGTGTCTAGCAGTAGGTTGATTAGGTTAGAGCAAATGTTATGGCCCTATAATTTGGGAAACTCTGCAAATTTGAACTTCCACATCATCTCTGGACCCCACCATCAGTGTCTACATGCAGAGTAAACCTTAGGAAATATTTGGTGAATGACTTAGTGAAATCCATGAATAGGTAAATGGCTTTCAGCCATTCCACCCACCACCAACATGTATGAACACAGGCAGTTTCATGTAGCAACACCTTTGTTCATATTGCTTTTCCTTCTCTTTCTTCATCCAATTGCTTTAGAACGGAGCACTGGTACCATCTCCTCCTGGAAGCCCTCCCAGATTTCCCCCTGGCTAGGATAAGAGCTCTGAATCCTCGTAGCAGCTCTTCTCCAGAATTAACATTTTTCTTCCTTTGGTATCTTCTAAGAACTGAAATGTGTCCCACAAAATTCATATATTGAAGCTTTAACACCCAATATGACTATAACTGGAGATATAGCCATTAGGAGGTAATTAAGTTAAATAAAGTCCTGAGGTAGAGCCCCAATCCCATTGGATTAGTGTCCTCTTTAGAAGACACATCAGAAACATCTCTCTCCTGCCTCCCACTCTGAACACACACTAAGGGAAGTCCATGTGAATACACATCAAGGAGGCAGCTGTCTGCAAGCCAGGAAGAGAATTCAATCCTGCAAGCACCTTAAATATGGACTTGCAGCCTCCAAAATTGCAAGAAAATAAATTTCTGTTGTTTAAGCCACCAAGTCTGTGGTATTTTGTTACGGCAGCCCAAGCTAACTTAGATAGTATCCCAGATAGACTTGCACCCCTGGAGGGCCAGTGTTGTATCTTATCCATATTTCTAGTTTTGGTACTTAACACAGTCCTTGCACATAATAAATGCTTCATAAGTTCTTGTTGAGTAAATACAGGAGTGGATAAAGATATAAAGATGAAAACACTCCCTCGCTTTTTCATCCTATGGGAGAGAGCCATGATTCCACCCTCATCGAAGTAAGTAAAAACTCCACACCCACAGTGCTGCCATTCACAAAAACAGGAAAGGCTCAAGTCTAAGCCAGATGTCAACCCTATCATTGTCCTTCCTGCCCATTCCAGCAGCCGCTGTTACTGTCTGACCTAGATGTCAGAAGCAAGAAAAGAAAGAGGGAGAATTAGAAATAATAAAATGCATCACTCAACAATATCTTTTATTAAGTAGCAGCAGGTCTTGGCTGTCAAACCCAGCTGCAGAGTCCTTCCACCCTTTGATCAAGCTACCAACATGCGACTGGGTCTGGGCATGTGTGCTGTGCTTTGAGAGAAAGTCTAGTGCCTGTCCTCCTGGAACTTGTAATATCATTGTGGAGTCTGACATCAGGGTTTTTTCTCCCAGTCCTTCTCCCAGCATGCATTAGTCAGTAGACGAGTGTTGACAGAATATCTAGAACACAAAGAGCATAGTCCAATGGAAAAAAGATAAATCGGTTGTGGATGGTCTATGTAAGGAGCTTAATGATGCTGATACTAAAGATTCTAACAGTTAACATTTATTGAAATGTCACTACATGCCATCTATATAGATATATTTAGTTATTTAATCTGTACAATATGGATGCATAATATTATCCCCATTTTACTGAGACAGAGACAAGTCATTTGCTGCACACATAAACTCATCAAGCACAAGAGCTAGGATTCCATCCCAGGAGGGGGAATGTCTGACCCAAAACCCCTTGTTCTTAGTGACTACTTCAAATTGTCACATGGGTGATAGGGACCTCCTTTTTCCTCATCTTTAGAACAATCTGGCTGGAGTAGGTGCAGAGTTCTCATGTGTTGGTAAAAGAATGCGAGGAGGGACAGCATGTTGAGCAAGTTCACAGGTGGAAACAGGTAGATCTATGGGCAGCTGCTCAGCCAGGTTCCCTCAGCCTCTCCCCCAGAAAGATCCTGTAGGGGAGCGAGGGACTCCATGCAAACCTCTGACCCAGACCACTTCCATGGTTCTGTTGGCTCAACACCCCATGACTCTGGTGCTCTCAGAGTTCTGAGAACAGAGAGATTTCCTGGAGCTGGGGAAGCCAGGGACCATCTGAGACATCACAGAAGCCTATGGAAGTGACAGTAGCTACCTCTTAGGAGATAGGAAGGCTCCAGATGGGAGAAAGGGGATGGAGAGGCATCCAGGCTCAGAGAAAGCTGTGCAAAAGCCAGCTGGAGGAAATAGCACTGCAGTCTCTTGGAGCAGAGGGAATCAATGGGCCCAGAAGCATTAATTTGAGTTTTGCCCCATCCTAGTTTTTCCAGGTCAATGGACCATCTTTAGAATATCACCATTCTTCTCTGACTGCGTTTCTGGCCTTTTTTGTTCTCCAGATTTATGAAAGCATGTATCTCTTAATCAGGAAAAGTACTGAAAAAATTCTTCCAATTTCAATTGAAGGCCCAAGAAGCAAGGGGCTTGGCACAATCACTCTCCTTTCTGTACTCAGGGAGGCGAAAGGCAAAAATGGCCCTAGGCAGTAGAGAGATGCCTCTCTCCAGACAGGCAGGAATCACTGTTTGGTATCTTTCAGATGACTTCTGACACTACCTCCTGTATACCTGCATGTCCTGCTAATTTCCATGGAAGTTAGCTTATGTCACGTCACAACACTACCACAGCAGGCACTAAAGAAAATGCCACAGTGAGAAGACTAAGGCACATCGGAGATGAGAGGTACCCAAGCTGTACAGTCATGGAGGTAGAGATTAGCAACTGGTTCTGCCCTTGATTAGAGACCCTGGTAACCACGATGCATGGAGACACCTAAGAAAGAATGATTTTAACAGCAGCAGCAGCAATAGACTAACAGGAATCTGCCCTTGAGTGTGGCAGCAGTTCTCTACCCAAGATGCAAAGGCAGCTGCTACAGAGATAGGACAGTTTTAGATACTCTGTAAATTTCTAGAGCTTTGGAATAACTAGGTCTTCCTTCATCTGGAGATGACAAAGGGCAAGAGCTCCGTGGGCTCATTTCTATGTAAATGAAAATAGCAAGAGTAGAATTTCGGCAAAACCACCCTCAAGGATAGATAAATGCCCTGTTACCTCATAAAACCACACAAGACCCTCTGCTATTAAGCCAAAGCCCATAGATCAGGTTGCATTTGAAGGAAGCCTTCTCCAAATCAGACCCTGGCATTCCAGGAGTCCACACATGGCAAAGGTCAAGGACAGTGAGGTGCTGAGCACAAGGCTGCAGTGAAGTGCTCCCCAACCCCCCGCAGGCTAACAGGCCGCTTTCCTGAAGTGCTCTGAGACCAGGACATAGACAGAGGATTTCCTGTTATTTTCACAAAAGACGAGGAATCCCCAAATCTCCAGCCCACAGATGCCAGAAGGAGCACCCTACATGCAAAGCTAAAAAGAAGATCCCTGATAGTTGAAGACCGTGCAGCTGGAGGTGAGAAGAGGCACTCCACAAAGACAGGCAGTCAACTCTTCTGTGGCAAATCCTGATTCATCCCACCATCCTACCTGAGCCTATAGGGGCTGACCCACCATGCCCACATGCTTCCAGCCTCAGAAATACCATGCAGGATGAGGAAGAGGCAGAGTTAGGGACACCTGGAGCAACTTCCTCTCGTGGACCTCTGCAGTTCCTATAATGAATTGCTTGCCTGCCTCACGTGCTTAATTTAGTTTCCCTGAGGCTTCTGTGAGCACACAAAAAAAGCCAACTGGGCTTGGGCCAACAGCTATTGAGAAGTTCCTCTCAATGGCACAAGGACCTTCTCCTTCTCCAGACACAACTATTCACTGAATGTGCCAGCAGCAGGGACCGAGCACAGACTGGCACATCCCATTTTGCAGCAAAACAGCTCCTCCAGCTGCCTGACATCATGTCCACACAAAATGAGCTTTCACAGGGTCAGGACCCACACGTTTACATGCTGCGCAGAGCATCCCTCACCCTCCCTTCTGTACTGAAGAAGGCAAAAGGCAAAAAATGGCCCAAGGCACAGAAGAGAGATGCCTCTCTCCAGATAGGCAGGGATCACTGTTTTGTATTTATCAAATACCTTCTGACACTACCTCCTGTACACCTGCATATCCCACACCCCTGTGAAGTGCAGAGAAAGGAGCCTTCTTGCCCTTGATTTACAGAGGAAGAAACCAAAGCATAGAGAGGTTAAGTGAATCGCTTCAGAGGTGACAGAGCTGGTCACAAGGGTGGGGTAACAGAGGGATCACTCTCTGGCAATCTTACCTTTGAAGATCACTGATAGCTGGGGAATACTAAATCTTTGAAGGACCTGAGGAGAGGATTGCTCTAGAATTTGTACAAGAAGGACCTGCATCTAGAGCATTGAGCACATAAAAAAATCCCATCACCCTAGAAGGACAGGGGAAGGGGCAACAGCAGGATGAAGTCACCCCACCGCCACCATCACTGCACTTAAGGAAACTCAGACACACAGTCATCCAGTGACTCTGTTGAACTCTGGTTCTCCTCTTCGTTTTGTCCTCCTAGCAAGATCAAGAAATTTCCCAGCTCTTCTGCAGCTGAGCTTCAAACATCTCTATGCAGATTCTCTATCCTACTAATCATAGCCTTTCTCCCTCCTGGCCCTGCTGACTTTCTGTGCAGTTGACATGGGCATCTAGAATTCAGATTACTCAAATATCATTCTAATAATAACATAAAAATAAGTCTCCTGCCCCCAAATCACAGGAGCAATCAAAAGCCAGAACCAAGCATGGTTGTTTTTTTTTTGTTTTTTTTTTAAATGATTATTATCAGTATTGATTAGCTGCACAACTCCTCAGCCTCCTTGCTAGCTTCTCCTGACACTTCACTGTGGCTGCTTCCTGGGCTCCATCCTCACACTCTTTTCTTTGCTCATTCTGTACTCTTTTTCTGGGAAATCCCGGCCCCTCCTGCAGTTCTTGCAGCCCTTTCAACAGAGATGACACACACATCTCCATCTCCAGCCTAATTTCTCTCTTGTGCACCAAACTGAGTTTTCAATGCCTGATGGACAGATGGTGCTCGAATTTATGTCCTACAGGCAAGGCAAGCCTCCTCATCCAAGATCAACTCATTAGCTTCCCTCCAAACCACCACTGCTGGGGCTCTGCTAATAATGGCTCTTCCTCTTCCTCCAACCCCATGTCCAGCCAGCTGTCTGGCCTCAGATAATTCTCTTCATATCTTTTGTCTCCATTTATTCCTCTCTAGTTAAAGCCCTTGGCATGTCCCTCCTGGGTCAGTGCAATCGTTTCCTAACTGGCCCTCAAAAGAATATAAATTTGGGGCTGGGGTTGTGGCTCAGTGGTAGAGCGCTTGCCTAGCACATGTGAGGCACTGGGTTCGATCCTCAGCACCACATAAAAATAAATAAAAATAAAGATATTGTGTCTATCTATAACTAAAAAAATATTTAAAAAAAGAATATAAATTTTCAGAGTGCAGGACTCTATGTTTTGTTTCCCACGGTATACTCCACCTAGACTCTGATAGAGGCATGATAAATATTTAATGAGTAAAGGTCTCTCTGCTTCTCCATCTTCCACATTGCTAAAAACTTGTTTTCTAAAACAAAGAATGGATCATGTTATGCCTCTAAAGACATATTTTGTAGGCTCCCAGTTGCCCAGGGTGTATCATTTAAGTTCCTAAGCATTGTGGTTAGCTGGACATGTGTGCCCAACTTGCCCTTCCAGTCTCTTCTTTTGTTTCTGCTTAATCTATCTGTCTTTTACTAAGCCTGCCCTGAGCTATTCCTTGTCTTTCAGCACATATTCTTTCTCATTCTGAATCTCTGTTTACTCTATCCTTTCTCCTGAAAAAAAAAAAAAAATTACCTACCCATTTCTTTGCCTGGAGAATTATTTTATTGTTCAAGACCTGGCTCAAATGTCTTCTTTGTTGGTAAGCTTTCCCTTACTCCTCCCTTGTCCCCAGAGTCTCCAAGATAAGTCTCCACTAAAGAACCTACTAAAACCATCTCTTTGTGATAGGTTCTATGGGCCTATTGGTGCCCAGGATCAGTGGCTACCCAGTGAATGCCTGCAGTACATATTTATCTGGGCCTGTGGCACTGGGTATTTGTATATATTTATTATGCTATGTCCCTGCAGAGCAATGGAAGCTCTTGGTAGGGCTACCTTCAGCAATGGTAACTAGCAAGCATTCATTGTCAGTTTGCTTTACATATCAATACCTTAAATAGTTATGATGCATCCCCCTTTTAATACATTTGATCCTCACAACAACCAAGAAAGGGATATGGTCCAAGTATTGGCCCCTTTTCACAGATAATGAAACCAAGGCGGCAAACAGGTCACTATCACTCAGCCTGCTAATAACTGTAGCAAGGAAAACTGGCTCTACTTCCTACAAGACCCTGTATATCTCCAGTTCTTTACCTCAAGAAACTAAAACATATCCACCAAGTTGTCATTAAAAGTAAATGGTAGGTTGGGGTTGTGGCTCAGTGGTATAGCACTTGCCTCACATGTGTGAAGCACTGGGTTCAATTCTCAGCACCACATATAAATAAATGAATAAAATAAAGTCTATTAACAACTAAAAATAATATTTTTAAAAAAGTAAATGGTGTAGGGGCTGGGATTGTAGCTCAGTGGTAGAGCGCTTGCCTCGCATGCGTGAGGCCCTGGGTTCGATCCTCAGCACCACATACAAAGCAATAAAATAAAGACATTGTGTCCATCTACAACTAAAAAAATATTAAAAAAAAAAAAAAGTAAATGGTGTAAAAAAGAAGGATGATTGGAAAAATATCTGTCCTTCATTTATAATCCAAAGGGAAAAAAATTATGTGAGCCTTTTAAAGGTCACGTAACAATTCAGAAATGTACTGCTCTAAACGAGAGAAAATGCAAGCTTCTGAAAGACAATTTCTCCATTTTGTTTAAGTATAATTTAAACACAGTGATTGCCCCCATCAGTCATTGTATATGCACTGTCATACTATAACCTAAATTTTCAGATGTGTCCCCTGCAAAACAAAACTGTTAATTTAAAACGCATCCTTGAACTAGATCATCAGAACTCAGTTAATAGAAGCCAACTAAAAGGCCCACTGAGAGCCTCCCATAAGATTAATTCTCTAAACTTTATTTTCTACAAAATAAGAAGATCCTATTGTTTATGTTATGGAGAAATATCAGAAACTTCTGAGTATAAGTTCCAGAAAAGCTCTTCCTATGGAGAATTTAAATTTGAAAACCAGCAAGATCAGTGCTAGGGACACACCAAGGATAAAAAATCTACTGTAAGAATGTATTTTACTTTTTTCTTTACAGAATGTTCCTCTAACTGGTTCACCAATTCAACCACATATATCTTTTATAAATGTAATTGAGCCTAAGAAATAAAGTCTTTTTGTATTTTGTTGCTCTCAGAAAAAAAGAATATAGTGCACAAGTGACCTTCCTTATTTAGCTCTTCTTCCACGCTGATAACTCCAGGAGATAAAAGTCACCAATTTCAACAGAAGCAGGAGATAGCCAGGTGGAGCCTTTATTTCCAAAGATCCTCACCCTTACTCATCCCCTCTCTTGAAAAGTTCAATTTATTGAGATAATGAATGATGTAATCAGTGATCAAGTTTACTGGGCTCTGCAACTCCTCTCATTTCTAATATCCAAACTCCATTCCTGGAGCTTAGGAACCCACTCACATGCACAGATTCATTCATATCCATGCCCACTCATGGCCCTGACCCACTGGGGCCTGCACATGCCTCTGCCCCACAGTGGAATCAGTGGAGGCTCACTCGCTACAGAGCTCCCAAGTTTATTGTCATTTCCAAATAACATCAAGAATTATTTTTGTTTGACTTCTCTGATGTTCCTAGTTTACCTTGTTTACGATTAATAAAGCAATTACAATACTCTCAATTAAGTAGCTATTCTAAAATGCACTTTTAATTCCAATTTGTAAGCAACTCACTTAATTATTTCTATTTGTTTTTCTTCTTGAGTGGATAATTCCTTCTCTTAGAGCAGCACAGTCAACTTTTTCTTAAGAAATACTGGGCTAAATTCTTCCCTAAAACACAGCATCTTAAGCTCATACCATCAAATACAGCACTCTGGACAGCAGAATCAGTGACTTTGAGACCACATGAACAATCACGTCTTATTCTTACTTCAAACTTAAACTTGTGGGGGAAACTATTACTCAAGAGCCTTAGATATCATTTTTCTTTTACTTTTTAATATACCAACTAGATTATCATCTACATCATACAATTGAAAAGATAAGTTTAAACACTAGCCAAAAATTGCAAAGAGGAAAGTCTTGGCTAATAGGCCTGACTCCTACTTTAGCTTTGTATGACCATGTGCGGAACCTGGAAGAGCAACCTCACTGAGGATCTCTCTTAAGATCAAGAGAGAGAGAGAAAGAGAGAGAGAGAGCAAAAAAGAAAACAGTCAAAATCTCCTATCTTAATGTGTTGAGAAAATTAAATGTTACACAAATGGTAACACTTCAAGCACGTTAGGATTGGTCCAAGTTGCATGGAAAAGAACGATTCCAGGAAGGATATCACCCTGGGAGCCATAAACAGCTCAGAGAATCATCACAACGGGATGGAAATGTCAGTAGTGGAGGGCCCAAGAGATCAACCATTTACTTACTCACGCTTGGCCCCTCAGAGCAGGTAAGAGTCAGGGCATGCCCCATCTGACTACCTCCCTCAAACAGCCCACAAAGACACTTTCCCCACAAAAAGGGATTTCTGGTCCCTTACCTTCCTCCATTCATAGCTTAAGGACAAGCACTCTGGCCTTCATTTTGTCCCACGTTGTACAATTTTGTTGTTTACTTGCTGGTATAGTTTCTGTCTAGAGTTCCCTTATATCAAAAGGGAGATGGCCAAAGTTTCAAAATATTTGATAACCACAGTTTAAAGAGATATGTTCGAGTCAAGCATGGTAACACGGGGGGCAGGTATTTAGCTCAGGCATACTAAAACAAGGATTGCAATATCAAAGACAGTCTGGGTCATCGTGTCTCACTTAATAGCCAGATGACTTTGGACAAGTAGACTAATCTTTCCATGCCTCAAGTTCCTCTTCTATAAAGTAAGGATAAA
The DNA here is from genome assembly GCA_004024805.1 of Geosciurus inauris. NCBI lineage: Eukaryota > Metazoa > Chordata > Mammalia > Rodentia > Sciuridae > Geosciurus > Geosciurus inauris. The sequence goes on along the minus strand of PVHX01000995.1, from coordinate 39,692 downwards.
TAACACCTACATGAGAAATTAAATGAGTTCACATAACTAAAGTGTAAAAAATGGCACTGGCACATACTAAGCATTCTCTAAATGTTTCAATTAGTGTTATTAATGATTTGGAAACTTTTATCAATCACTCAGATATGAGCCAGTTTAAAATTACATCACATCTTTTCCCAATCTTCCTTGGTTAGCAACAGTTCTTATGAGAATGCACCAACAAATAGACAAAATGCTATATCTGATGCATCTTCTATAACTGTCCTAGAGGTTGTGGTGGGTCCTGCTGAAAATGTGACTGTAAACAAATCAGCCTATTCTTTTGCCCCTTTCTTCCCTCAATTTAGAGGCAATGACTCCAGTGACCTACTCAGACATAACATTGTTATGTATGATTTTTTTCAATTATCAAATACCAAATGAGAACTCAAAACAAGGCAAATATAAAGAGAAGCAGTCTGTAAAATTACTTTTCTCATTGGTATCAATAAATAACACTAGATTTTAAGTTCAATTTATATATATATATAAATTTATACATATATATTTATATATAGCCATTTATACACACGTAATACACACATAACAATTTATACATATATATACACACATAACATAATTTTGCACAAGCCTTTTACATTTAAACTTTTGAGAAGACACTGACTCTTACTTGAATGTTTCCTCGGGAGCGGGAACTGAGTCCCCTTATTTGTATATCCCAGGGCATACAACTATAGATGAAAGGATAGATGGGGTGGTGGGGGGATTCAATTGCCTTTACTCAGAGTTCAGAACCCATCAATTCACCTTGCCATGAGGATAAGTTGCCAGACCTCTAGTGGATACCTGAAACTATGTATAGTACCAAACTCCATGGACCCTGCACCATGGACACCTATACATTCCTGTGATAAGATTTCATGTATAAATCAGGCACAGTAAGAGACTAGTGGCAGTAACCAATAATAAAATACAGAAATTATAACAATATACTATTAAAAAATTATATGAATGTCATCTCTTTCTCTCAAAATATCTTTTGTACTCTATATAAAAGAATGATTCATATCAGGAGGGTCAGAGCAGGATGGCATGAGATTTCATCCCACTATTCAGAATGGCATGCAATTTCAAATGCATGAATTGCTTATTTCTAGAATTTTCCACAGAATAGTTTCAGACTGCTGGGATGGCTAGTAACTGAAACCATGGAAAACAAAATTGCAGATAGGCAGGGACTTCTATAATCACAGAACCAAAGAATGCTGGTGATATGAAGAAACCAAGTCAAGGAGAAGTTGCATAAGCTGCCAAAAACCATGGAGCCATTTAATGTCAGAAGCTCAACATGCACGCGCTCCATCCTATAAAGACTGCAGACCCCAGGTTCTATACAGAGCTTTCCATCTGAAGCTTTGGAAATGTGTCTCTGAAACCAAGAACAGAATAATGTAGGTGCTTTTCTTCATGTTTCTAATCAATATTTACTGGAAAAGGAGCTTCACCTATACTTGCCATTACTCTCAGGAATTAAAGAACCACTGATTCTCTGTCTAGCCTCTCTAGGTCTCTGAGATGAAAGATTTACGACTTGTTATATGAAATCCTTCTTCTGCCCCCAAAAGCTTTCCTATTTCATCCTGTGGATAAATTGAAAGAGTTTCCATGCTGCTTATATAAAGGCAGCCTTTTGTTGAAAAAATATGCTTTAGAGTTTCAGGAGCTGGGACTTTGTTTACAGACTGAGATAAGTGCAGTTTAAAATCGTGGACTTTAGATGTAGCATTGCATGAAAAGCTTACACTCTATCGTGTAAAATTTTTTATCAATAAAACTCCAAGACACACACATCTACAAACCATCAGTTAGTCAGAAGGCATTTGGTCCTACCTGCTGATACACAGCTCAATGCTGCAGCCCTATGACCCAAATGAGACCACAAGAAGCTTAATCCAGGCACACTAGAACCATGACTCCAGAGTGCAGTGAAGGCAGCCAGACTGGTGGCTTTCCCCAGTCAGAGGCTTGGAAGCAGAGAAAGTGAAAGTACAGCTCACCTGATGTTATGTTCCTTCTCTTAACTCTTCAGTGGGTTCCATAGTGCCTGCTATGTGACATGCAGGGTCCTCACTGGGGCTTCCATGACCTTTATAATAAGGCTCCAACCTATTTGTCCTTCTACTCTATTATTCCCTATAAGCAATCTATGTTGTAGATTAACCACATTATTTTCTGCTTTCTATACAGTCCAGTCACATAACCACATCCCCACCATTGTACAAGATGCCTGCCCAAGATGCTCCAGTCCCCTCATCCCATCCTAAGTGCCACTCCTTCTCTGGAACATTTCCTGATGTTTTCTCCAACTTCCTAGAAAACCTGCAACTGGAGGTGGCCTCAACTACCATGAAACTTTTGCACATGTGTAACTTACCCAATAAATTATTTCCTAGATGGTATAGTAATAATTTGGGAATCTTTTTTTTTTTTCTTGCTTTCAATCAACATTAACTGAGCATTTACTATGAGTCAGATGCTGTGCTGGGTGCCTGGGACATAGAAATGAATTGAATTAAGGTTCTTGATCTCAGCAGGCTTGCGGTCTAATAGATAAGACAATACTATAATAGAATATTGTAACCTAGTGCAAAGGGAGTCCAAGTAGGGAAAGAATTTAATAACCAGGGATATATGAAAGAGATCATGGCATGTAAGGTAGGTCTTGAAGAGAAATTTGTTTACTGGGGATGGAGTGGGAAATGAAGTATAAGGGAAAGGTCTTCTAGGTAAAAAGAACATTATGTACAAGTCTTCCCTTCTACTTCCTGAATTTACTGACTGCCTACATGATTTCCATCTCTCATGTCATCCCCATAAAATAGGTGTCATTGTCCTCATTTTATAGATGAAAAAACTGAAAATCCCAAGGCCCAAACCCCAAAGCTATCAGGTAGCAAAGCCTAGCCTGTGATCCTGGTAACAGGGAATTCACCTTCAAGGAGCCAACTCCTAGCTCCCATCCTCTAAACGTGGGTGACTACACAGGGAACCACTCAAACAAAACCCTGATGTCTTCCGGAAAAGTTAACTGAGGCATAGTAAAGAAAAGGTTCCAGATTCTGGAAACAATCATGTCCTGTACCTCCCTATAAACCTAGTAAAAGTCCTCTCAGGGTACGTGGTTTTAATGGCCCCAAATGAGGACTGCCTTCTTGACTCAGAAAAGACAACCTGAAAGTCACTTCAAGTTAAGCCAGGCCCATAAAAACTCTCAAAAGGCTCAGAGAACTGAATCAGATCTCTGGCTTTCTAGGACAAAGCATTTTGGTTTTGATGGCATTCTCACTCCACCCCCCTTTTCCTTTGTCTGTAAATTATTGTCTCAATTTCTCCCTTTTTAGTTCAGGTTTTTTCTGTAATACTTGTATTGGGTACATGCTTTTTTTCTTCCTAGGTGAGGCTATTATAACTTGCTATTGTGGTATTCTTTCTCCATTGAAAGCAACCAAAAATGAAAATCCACATTTCAGAACAGTGTCTATTAAATATGCACCTTTTGTGGTTAGAAAAAGAAAGCACTCTGTGAGGGCTGATTTTCAGTTCTGTATATCACCTAAAGATTAGATACTGGGTGAGACTTCTGCTCCCTTGCAGGCCATTTGCATTTGGTAATTGAGAATGATGGCAAAAAGTCACGAGTCAGAAGCAACTTACTTTAAGGGATGTCTTAGTCTAAAGCATTGCTAATCAAAGAATGATTTAGGGACCAGCAGCAACTGCTTCACCTGGGAGCTTATCAGAAATGTAGAATCTCAGGCCCCACCCCAGCTGACCAATGGAATCAGAACCTGCCTTTTAATAACATCCCCGGGTGACTTATGTGCACATTAAAGTTTGTGAAGCATGGGTCTAGAGCTAAAGTGATGTTGCTTTTACTATCATCCTGGACCCCCTCTGGTGAGTTTCTTTCCCAAGAAAGAAAATCTCTGTTTAGTGAACTCCATAGAATGTCCCCCACCACCCTTCCCCGCCCAAACTATTTATTCATAGAGGAATTCTAAAATGATAAACATTCTTAAACAAATCATACTCTCTGCCCAAAGAAGTTCAAGGTGAAACAAGGCTGCTGGCTAGCTCTTCTGCAGTATATGAGTACCTAAAGGGAAAGCTCTGAACCTAGGAGGAAAAAGACAACTCTTATTCCCACTCTCTTTTCCAAGGGTCTGGATCTTTTTGACCTACTCCTCTCTGGGAAGGGAGGGAAAAAAAAGAACCCTCACATGGACTACACAGGTAAGTGGAGAGTCTGAGGGGCATGCTCTGCACTGAGCTCTGAGGAAGTGTTATAAATACTTCATAAATATATAAAATGTTATAAATGGGAGGAAAATCCAGGCTGTGCTCAGATTTCACACGTCCAATAACAAGACACATGTAGATGAATTCTGATTAACTAATCTGTCATCTACAGGGGAGACATCAACTAGGAAGAGGGAAAATCATGTGGACTTGGTTGGAAGGAATGAAAGCTAGAACTGAAAGGCAAGAGAAAAGGGGAGAAAATGGCCCAGTCCTGCCGTTGTTCTGTCCTTTGATTTCTACTTGCCAGTGAAGCAGAGGTAGCGTTCAGGGCAGGGCAAAAGCTCTGACCAGAGCCCTGGCGGACCATACAGAAGCTGGACTGGTCTCACATTTAACCTTGTCCTCTATGAAAAGGATGCCTGTCTCAGAGACATTCTTATTTAAAAAAAAAAAAAAAAAGTTACACCTTGGTAAAACAAAACAAAAACCAGGACCACATCCAAAGTAAATACTTTCTCCCTAATTCTGAGAGATGTGCACATCACAACAAACACTTTTAGGTTCCTCGTCTAAATGGAATGCCTGAATTAGGGACGAATTTGCTGTTCTCCTCCTCCATTTTTGCTAATTTTTCATTCATTTTTTTCCATCTTCATCTTTGGATTCTCTTAAACAGTAATATTTTCAAACACATAAATGGTTTATTTATACCAAGCAATACTTGTTTCTCACCGCAATAATTTATTCACAAATTAACAGTATTTCAGATCTGGAAACATAGTTCTGTCCTTTTAACACACTCACATCAGCAAGCTCTCAGCAAAAATTTGGCATGCACAGCAATGATGGACAGCAGTGAGTAGGGGAGGCAGGGACATGGTTAGGCTCTGAAATTCAGACAGGAACTCCCTATGTCTTCCTCTACCACGACCAAAAGATAGTCCTGTCCCTCAAAACCAAGTATGTTACAGAATTAGTCACCTACAGAGACTGAGGCTATCAATTTTATTTCAGCAAACTTCCACTTTATAGAAGAGCACTTGACTTGCTTCTCCCTGTAAATAAGACCTAGATCAACTAAGCACTCTTCCAGAAGAAAACCCTCTGCATCACCTTCCCACCCCCAACATGCACAGACATGCTTGAACACACTACTTTCCAAAGAAAGAGAAAGTTAACTTTCAAATAAACCTGTCCTTCAGCCAGTCTGGCCATGTTTTCAGACCCTTCACATTTCCAAAGATGGATCTTGTAACTCTTGCCTAAATCCAGAGGCTGAAACCTGACCTCTGTCTGTTGAGGGCATGCACAAGGGTCAGAGGTCCACAAATACACCACTTCCCCTCCCCCCAACACACACTCTTCTCTCCCAAAGTGAGAATAATGCACCAGACTTTATTGTTCTTTCTTCAGAGAAGCCAGGCCAGTCTGCTGGTGGGAAGCTCCAGACAGAATGTGGGTGTGTGAACCTGTGCGGGTTCCACAGAGGAATTTTCTGGGAACTCCAGACGTTTTGAATAAAGGATAGGTGTTAGACCGAGGTACAGGAATCCTTGTGTTCTCAGGCACCTCTGAAGTCTGGATGTACGGGGCGAGGGCGTGTGCGACAGGGCTGCCTTGCCAATCTGGCTCCCCTCCCTGCCTGGCCACCCAGGCCCTCTGGTCACAGCGGGGTCACTCACCACCCGTGAGCTGTGCAGGGCCGAAGCACAGCGCCAGTTGAAACCACAGGATCACGGCCAAGAGTCTCTGGGGGGACTGAGGCTGCTTCTGCTGCTGCTGCTCTAGAAATCCATCTCCATTGCTCGGGTTCATTCCATGATACATCTTTCATCCACAGAGGGCATCCAGCTTGCAAGAGTCTGCAACCATGAGCGGAACACGACAATACCCCCGGCTGCTGGAGCTCCGGGCCATGCTCCCACTCCTCGGCCCTGGGACCCCGCGCCTCAGCTGCGCGGGCTCCATCCCAGTTCACCCCCGCGAGGCCTCCGCCCCCTTTCCCACGGCGAGATCTCCCCGCCACCCCCAGCGCAGGGTACACTGAGTAACAGCCACCGTGGGATGCTGCGCGTGCAGGAGGGATGGAGGAGGGGAGAGAGAGCAGGGGTTAGCGCACATTGGCTCTGCGCCGGTCCCCAGGATTCAGCGACTGTGACCATGACAGGAAAGTCTAAAGCCTTCTAGCGTCTAGGGGCCGAGAAAACACTTTTCCCCGGGCCTAACCATTTCACTCTTAGGAATCTCACAATGTGGCACCGGCTCCCCTGCAGCTACTTCTCTGGTTTTCCCTGGGATCGGGAGGGTCCTATTGCCCTAGTCCCCAGTGAGATTGCGCTGTCAAAAAATGTCTCCCCTGGGGAGCAGAACCGGACACAAACTCCCCCTGCCCGGCCTGCGTGCGCATTCCCAGACTGGAAAGCCCTTTCTGGGCTCTCGGTCTTACCTGTGGGTCTCATGCATGCAGCTTCCTTCCCTCCTCCGCCTCCTCCCCCCGCCAGTCTAACCCGCATCTGTGCGCGACCTCTGCTGCCGCCGCTGCGCGAGCTAGCAAGACGGAAGCCTCGGCGGCGGCGGCGGCGGCGGCAGCAGCACCCGGCTCCAGCTGCCCCCGCCTGCCGCCCGCGCGCTCCCTCCCCAGGCTCCCCCGAGCCGGCGGGAGTGGGGGCTCTCGTGGGAAGGGGGGACTGCAGCCGGCCGCGCGCCCCCGGGGAGGCTCCCGCGCGCCGCTACCTGAGCTCGCGAGCACGCGGCGGAGGCGCGGAAGGGGGAGGAGGCGGAGACGGGGCGAGGGACGCGCGGCCGGGTGCGCGCGCTGGCGGGCACGCGCCTCCACGAATGGAGCTGGCGCCGCGGCGGGGGAGGGGGTCTGGTGAGGGCGGGGAGGGGGAAGGGGCCCGCCGCCGCCGCGACCAATGGGAAGCCGGCGCGCCTGCACCTGTCGGGGCGCGAGTCGCCTGGCAGCAGCTTGCTTGCTCGCGCGCTCCCCCCACTCCTCTCCCTCTCTTTCTTTCTCTCTCCCTCTCACCTTCTCTCTCTCTCTCTCTACACACACACACACACACACACACACACACACACACACAGAGGCCTGTCGCGTCTCTCCAGAAGCTGGACCGCAGCCAGCTGCCCCGGCCATGCGCGAACCACTGTACTCGCTGCGGCCTCCGCACGGCCTCTGGTGGCCCCAGCGCGCTGCGAGGCGCGTGAGAGCGGTAGCGCCTTAAACTGCGGACTCAGTTTAAGGTGGCTCTATGCGAAGTCCCGACACTGCCCGCCAGTCCCCACTCCAAGACTCTCAGCAACGACGGGGTTATAACTTGAAAGGGGAGGTGCTGGGGGGGGCGTCAATTGCTAAAGCCTTACACTCCACCCTCTATCCACCTCCGCCCAGGCTCTGTGTGTCGCCTCAGAGCCCGAAGGACACCCTGAGGAGGCCGAGACACTTTGCTCCTCCCCCGCACCTTGGTATTTTCTCTTTTGCCCGTCGCAGGCGTTGTGAGCCAGAACTCATGGCCTGTCTTGGGATACGCTGGCCTCTTCGGTCTTGGCTTAGGAGGCATTCCTCCAGGGAGGTGGGACGTGATGGGTGCCAAAGCAGAAGGTTGGGTACCTGAAGCTGTGAGTCGTAACCCAAGAGGTCTCGGGGTGTTTGTAGTCCTAGGCCCCAATGGAGAGAGTTCTCCGGGTTGGCAATCCCGGCGCGGTTTGCTCAGCTCTCAGCGGGTGCAGTACTCACTCACCAGCCCTGGTAGCCTGCCGTCCCTACCCAAGATAGTCCTCCCTCTGCGGGCTGGGCTCCGAAGGCCCTCTTTGCGGCCTCGGTGATTAAGGGGTGCGAACTAATGAGGTGGTGCCGGCAGGCAGCACTTTAGAACCAGTGACACTCGAATTATTCTGTAGCAATTTGTGGATATGAAAACCATGTTTCTGGTATAGCTACCAAATCACCCCGTGCTTCTATCGACTTTCTCAAAAATCTCACATACTGATGATAGTTGGGAAATTACAGCTTTTACTGTGTCTACTCTTACTGAGAGTAATTTTAACAAATTCTTGCAGGATAGATTAGCCTTTAGTAGATAAATCAAGCTATTTTCTTTTTCCGATTTGTAAAACTGAGATGACAGCTTTCCACAGAATAAGTTTAAGATTTTGGCTCTAGCACAAGTGCATTTCTGATAAAGCTTGTACTTCAGGGTTCCAAAATTTTAGTTGGGCATTTTTCCATGTTTCCAAGATTCTGTGATGGTCCTCTGCAGATTGAATAATTATTCAGTTTTTCTCAATGAATTTTCTACCTCCTCTTAATAGATATCAAATCCACAAAGCTCAAAAATATTTGTTGACTAGGCATGTGTTTTTACAATCAAAAGTGATATATCTTAAGTACTATTGAAATCTGTTCAGCTGGAGTACAATCCATTTGTATAGAGAATGTCATGATGGAAAGGAACATTCAAGTTCATCTGGTCCAAAATGGTATCTACACTTGCTCTCCTCTCTAACATTTCTAAAAAATGATCACCCACCCTCATCCAATACTTCTTAAGGAAGCTGAAATCTACCTTCCAGAAACTTGTACCCACTAGTTCTGCCTGAGAGAGGCACACAGCTAAATCAAATGCCTCTTGACCCACACAGCTAAATCAAATGCCTCTTATTTAAGACGTATTTCATTCATTTGGAAATGGTGTTGCATTCCCTCCAGTGTTTCCTTCTCTGGGTTAAACAGCCACCTCTTTCAGTGTGACACTTCCTAGGCCCCTCACCAGCCTGTAACCTTTCTCTGGATGTGACCCAGTTCGTCTTTGCCTACTCACATCCAACACTCAAAATTTGTGTCAGAAAAGGCTCTATTTTTACTATGTGGGTTCTTGACCAATATGGCTCAGGACTGGCACTCCCTCCATTTTAAATAGTTTACTTCTATTAATGCAACCAAAGAAGAAAAGCATTTAGGGGCCAGCTAAATTACACCATTTTAATAGTTTTCTGCATTATCTCCCTTTTCATTATTTTTTTCAAACTGCCACAACAAAATACCATAGAATGGATGCTTAAGCAACAGAAATTTATTTTCTCACAATTCTGAAAGGTGATAGTCCAAGATCAAGCTATTGATAGCTTGGTTCATTCTGAGGCTTCTCTTTGGCTTGTAGATAATGGTCTTCTCCCTGTGTGTCCACATGGTCATTCCTCAGTGAGATCTGTATCCTAATCTCTTTTTATAAGGCCACAAGTCATATTGGATTGGGACTACCCTAATGAGCTCATTTTAACTTCATTTCCTCTTCTCTGTGAAGACCCTATCTTCAAAAATAGTCACGTTCTGAGGTACTGGGGTTAGGGCTTCAACATATGAATTTGGGAGGAAAGGACAAAATTCAGCCCATAACATCTCACAACCAAAGTAAAGAGCTAATGTTATACTCATCTTATTCAGCCTTGCATGAGAATAGTAAAGACAAAGGAGTTCAATCCATTAAATCAAGAGCACTCAGCCAAGAAGATCCTCAACGTGCACCTAAGGCAGTTCAACTCCATCTCTTACAGTTTATTCACCATTCCACAGTTATTTTCATGACTACCTTTTACATCAGGGAATCTACAAAATGAATTATATTCACAATATATTTTTATATGTATTTTTCTCAACAAGAGGAAGGGAGAGAGGGAGGATGGAATGCAAGAGAGAAGATGAGTTACTTCCTACTAAGTGTTACCTTCTCTTTCTTCCTTGCTCTTATAGGAGTTGACTACAAAACCACTACCAGTAAGGTCAAGTGTTTAAGTGACACCTCAGAGTCCTCCTCCCAAATACAAGAGAGCCACAGGGGCTTATTGGGGAAAATTAGAGGCCCTGTCCCTTCTCTGACTCCCCCCCATTTCTCCACCTCCCAGACATGAGGCTCCCCATTGGTTTCACTCCCCAACCCCTAACATCTCTCTGCTCGACTCCTTGCACTAGGATAGGTTTTTGAAATTTAATAAAGCATCTTCATGGCATAAGCTGTGATTTCACTTTGGGTGGCCAAAAATATTTTATTCCATGCATATTAATTGAGCACCTGGATATTATTCTGGGGATGCAACAGTGAACAAACTAAAAATTCTGTGCCTACCAAGAATTTATATTCTAACTAGGGAAGACAGTGAATAAAAGAAACAAAACATTTCGTATGTTAGATAGTATTAAGTGATAGAATAATAAATCAGGGAAGTGTAGAGGAAATATCTAGGTTAGAGTGTAGGAAAGTTTTGTAACAAAGTGTTTCTAATATATGGTAACTGTAATAGAAGTTTATTTCTTTCTCCTGCAAATGTCTTGTTCTAGATGGCAGGAACTCTCTGCTCCACAAAGTCATTCAGGGACTCAAATTTCCTCTGTCTCATTACTCTGTCCTTCCCTAAGGTATTGCCTGCATTTATGTAGTTGAAGCTGGGTCACTGGCATCTCTGGAGTTCAGCCTGAGGGAAAGTGGTTAAAAGAAAAAAGGCAATTTCTTTTCAGGCTAATAAGGCAGAAGTTAATGAACTAGTTCTCTCACATTTCATTAGTGAGAACCAAGTCATATGGCCATACCCAGTTGCCAGGGAAGCTGGGAAATGTAGTATTTATTGGGCATCCAGGTGACCAGAAGAAAGAAGAGAATTTTGGTGGGAGGAGAAGGGGAGGCTAGCAATATGTCCCACTTTGTGAGGGAGACTAGGGACTGCAATTTTTAATAAAGTTTACTAGAAGACCTTGCTTAGAAGATAATATTTAAATGAAAACCAAGGCAAAGGAGCAAGTTATGCTGTTTTCTGAGGGAAAAGTAAATGCAAGTGCCTGAAGCAGGATCATATTTGTCAAAGATGGGAAACAAGAAGGAAGTCAGAGAGGCTAGAGTGGAGTGAGTGATGGGAAGGACCAAGGGAATTGAGGGCAGAGAGATCACCTGACTACATAGGCCTAAAACACCTTGTGAGTGGTCTGATTTTTACAGAGTGAGAAGAGAAGGTACTGGAGGTCTGTAAACAGAGAAGGGACATAATAGGACTTAAACAGGAAGTAACTGAAAGGACGGATGTCCTTTATATCCTATCAACCATACTCACTACTCTATACTCTTTCTTCCTTTCTCCTGAGCACCCCTCAGCTCCTGTGCCCCTGAGACCTCAGAATGCTAGCTTTGATGGCTCATTGCTTCACAATCCTCCCCAAATATCAAAGCGAAACATCACCTTCCAGCCCCACCCCTTTTCATTTACATAATACAGACTGTTATGATGAGCAGCTTGCCTGGCCATGCCTCTAGATAGAGCTCAGGGGCAAGAATAGTATTTATCTACTTAGTCCACCTATAGCTGAGCACAGAGCCTAAAACACTATAGAGTAATCAAGATTTCCTTTTTTCTGAAATAGTTCATTAATATTTGAAAGAAAGGAGATTATCTCTCCCTGTTAACCTGTTTTCTGCTACTAAAATGGAACAGCATACACTGAGTCATTTATAAACAAAAGAAGTGTACTTGGTTTATGGTCCTGGATGTTGTGAAGTTCATGATCAAGGGGCTGCATCTACTGAAGGCATTGATGTGTCGTAAGATGGTGAGGGGGCAACATGCTCACACACTAAAGAGGGGCAGAGAAGGTGAGAGAGAAGAGAGAGAGGGAGTGAGAGCACACAAGTGTGAACAAGAGCACCAAAAAAGGACAGGAACTTAATCATTTTTTGAGGAAAACATTCCTTTGATAACTAACTCAATCTCATGATGACAATATTAATCCATTCAAGAGGGTGGAGCCCACTGATCCCAGTACCTCCCATTAGGCCCCACCCCCTAACACCTGCTGCATTGGAGGTTAAGGGACACACTTCCTGACACTGAAAACCAGAGACGGGAGCTGGTTCATCTTCTCTCTGGGTTTCCTCAATGCTGAGCATCCAGGAAAGCACACAGTCAATCACAAACCATTTAATGACCCCACAACATGCTAGAACATAAGCCTACCATTGCACTGGATGCTGTGTTTGTGTGCAGATCTAGGGTTTTCAAAGTCTCTGATCCACTTACTACCTCTTCCCTAGAGGAACAGCACACTTTGCAAGGAGACAAGCTTCAGGGGCTTGTCCAGCTTCACTAGGCTTGTCCAGTGTAACATCAAATAAATGAGTTCATTCAGTTACATTCCCATCCATCTCTCCATCCGCACTCAGTACCCTGAGTGGGTCCCTGGCATATCCCAGGCATGGTGCTAGGTATGGAGGATACAAAACCAAAGAAGACCCCACCTTTGCCTTCAATGGTTTATAGTCTATGAGATGAGATAAAAAAGAAACCTGCATTACAGTTTACAGATAGGGTGAAAGCTAAGATTGGGAAGCAAAGGAGAGGGAGCCCTGGGACCTTGGAGGTGACCTCATATGTCATGTGAGTAGAAGTGTGGGGTGGGGGAGAGGACACAGCACTCAGGGGGGATAAAGGGGAAAGGGAGTTCAGTGAGTTTCCTAGGCAGAAGGAATAGGGAAGAGGATACAGAATTCTTTGTTATTTATAACCCCAAATAAGAAATGGCTGCGGGCAGGAACACACAGAGTGCACCCAGGCACAGAGTGCAGAAGGTGGGGCTGTAGGGGGCAATTTATGTATGGCAAGTGGGGTGGGATTAGGGTCTCATGGGTTCCCTGCTCCTTGTCTAATTTGATGAATGTTGCAGGGCTCTGAGGCATAGGGGTTATCCTTAGTTGTCTGGTACCTGGCCCTGAGGTGATTAGAGCAAGTGTACAGTGATTTCAGTGAGATCCCCAAAAGAGAAATGGTTGAAGGTCTAGACGTAATCAGCTACCCAAGAAGGGAAACTAACCAGCCTTTACCATTTTTTTAAAACATCAGCCAATAGGAAAGGAGGATAAGTTGTGTATGGGCCTAAAGTGGCCCACATCTATTCGTTTTTTGTTGGTGGAGGGGGGCAGTAACCAGGGATTGAGCCCACATCTATTCTGCTTACATTCCATTGGCAGGATGAAGTCACATGGCCTATTAGTCACATGGTCTCACACAGATGCAAAGGGAGCTGGGAAATGTAGTCCCAGAGACAACTGTTCCAAGTATAGAAGGAAAGTTTAGATTTTAATGGGCAACTAGCGGGGTCCACCAAGAAGCTGTAAATTTATCTTCCCCACATCCCCTGATTACTTTCATATCTGTTTCACCTGCTTGCGTGGTAAGTCCCTTCAGGGCAAGGACCATAATGTTCTTTTGCTTTTGATTCTTTTCCCAGCAATTAATTCTGTATCCAGTGGGGTTCTTAATGGATAAGCTTCTCACTAAAATAAGCCCCAAGTCATTTCAATTTGCAAAGATAGCTGCCACTTCAGAGCCTGGCATAAATATCTGATCCTTGGGAAATAATTTCAGTTTGTTAAATTTAGATCACTGGGGTGGTTGGGGAAGAACAGCAACAGAAATATTATCTGGCCCTTTGGTTTTTTATTTGATTCTGCACTGAATAAATATTTTTAATAAATTTAAGCTTTGGCTTCTACATAGCAATATTTGGTTCTTGGATGAAATCAAACAAGTGTTGCTAATGAGATGGTTTAACGTGGTCACAAGCTATGGTCAAATTTTCCGTTTCAATTGACTATGAGGTAAAAGTAAGCCAGTGTTTTCAGACACTTAACAGTAGCTAATTATACTTAAAATGTTATTTTTCTGACCTTTTTCTTTTGCCTCATTTTCTATCACCTTGACTTTTCTCTTGGTTTCTTAAAGATTCCTACCTTTAAAGTCAGTGTCAGCTTGGCACAGATGTATTCTTGAGGAAGGCTAATACGTAATGACACTAAGGGAAATGGTAACAAGAAAACAAACCTCAGCTATGGGATCTCTTACTCAACATTCATCCAGCATTTATGGAGTGCCTAAGAGATACCAAATAAAATGCAAATGCATAAAATGCAAATAGACATTAAACCAGCCTTCAAGAAGCACAGTTAAAACCCAGGCCCACATTTCTTATACATACAACATTTTTATTCACTGAACCCATTCATTCAGCAAATTTGCATTGAACCCTTCTGTATTCCAGGCTATGCTCTGGATGCTGAAAATACAGAATTGAACAAAATAAAGATTCTTGTCCTCCCGGACTTTGCATTCATGTGGAGGAAGGCAGACAAAAATTTACCACATCCCCAACTCTTCCAATCCCAAGATGGTTTTGTTTACCTGTGAAAGTTCCTGAGAGCTTTTTTTATTTCTTTGACAATTGCTATTGTCTACTAGATATATTTAAGATGACAGAGTAGGTTCTAGAGCCTAATCTTTGCATTCACTACTCAGCCTAAGATAGGGTTAATAAATGCTTATCTTAACTCAATGAATGAGTAGTGAATGTGTCCTCACAGAAGCAAGACCAGTGTGGTAGATGAAGCAGGTGAAGTCCCACAAGAAGCTGAAAGTGTTTCTTTCACTTTTATTGTCCAAATCAACAAAGCAGCCAGAAGCCCAAAAGGGCTTGTATCCACACTCCTACCCTGCTTCTCACTGGTTTGGGGGCTGGAATGGTAGTGTATAGAAGCAAACTTTAGCTACAGTTTGTATTGTAGAATACACCACAAGTAAATTTTGCAGTGGGCTTTATTGTGATTTTATATCCTTAAGGTTGAGAAATATTAATTTTATAGGGTTTATAACAGTGTGAGAAAGATACAGAAAACTTCAAGGCATGCTTGGGAAATTATGAATAACCTCCTGTTATTATTTTTTGTTTAGAGGTGGGTTGGGAGTGGTTGTTAGAAATACAGGTAGAACATCTTGTTAGGGTCATACCAAAGACTTTCAACTTTATTCAGAAGACACTGGGGAGCCATCAAAGGGTTTTGAATGAAGGGGTACCAGGATCAGTTGTATCAGACAAAAGTCTTTTTTTTTTTTTTTTAGTACCAGGAAGTGAACGCAGGGGTGTTTACCACTGCACATCTCCAGACCTTTTTATTTTTATTTTTTTATTTTGAGACAAGGTCTGACTAAGTTGCTTAAGACCTCACTAAGTTGCTGAGGCTGGCCTTGAACTTGTGATCCTCCTGCCTCAGCCTCCAGAGTCACTGGGATTATAAGCATGTACCACCACACCCAGTTTAGACATCAGTCTTTTAAGAACGAAGCTAGGATAAAAGGAGTAGAGAATCCCAACAAGCTAGGTAAGGGGTATTGAGGTGTGAACAAGAGACATGGCAATGGCCACAGGAGGCTCTGAAGAGTGGAAGACTGTCAGATTTCAGGGGCCGGCTTGTGTTGGGAGTGAGGGAAACAGAGGATGCAGAGATAATGTCAAAGTGTAGAATCTAGGATACTAAGCCATAAAGTGCTAACAAAAGTAAAGAATACAAATGAAAAGACTTGATGAGGACGGTTATGAATTCAATCTTTGATGTGTTGTTTGAATTGCTAGAAGAAAATCCACAGGGAAATATCCAGTAGGTAGTTGGAAATTTGGATTTAGGAGATTTGCAGAGTGCTCAGAGCAAAAGAAGAAGTAGGCCCAGGAGTTGCTCTAAGGCTGTCCATTGAAGCCACAGAATATGTGGACTTCAGTGAGGTCAAGGAGTTTGCTGTAAGAAGAGAAAAGCCTGGAAGGAACTTTTGGGAACTGTACAGTAGGGGAAATGAGGAATGGGGGGAGAGGTGGGGAGGCAGGAGCAATGAGTGAAAAAGAACAAGGCCAGTGCTTCTCAAACAGCAGGAGTAAAAAGATCACCCACAGGGCTAGGATTATGGCGCAGTGGTAGCGTGCTCACCTAGCACGCATAAGGCACTGGGTTCGATCCTCAGCACCACATAAAAATAAAATAAAGATATTCTGTCACCTACAACTAAAAAAAAAAAATAAACATTTTAAAAAAATTCACGTTTGTTTTTTAAAAAAAAAAGATCACCCACAGACAGTAATGCAGATTTCTAGGTCCCTCCCCTGAGAACCAGATTTACTAGGCCTGGGATAGGGGGTAGGGAATTCCTATAATTTTATGTTGCCTTGGTATCCATTTTGAATACAAGTTTAACTTTCTCATATGATAAGCAGGGCTCAGCCACCCTCGATAATTTTCAGGCCTATACTACACTCAAATGGCTCAAGCTTACAGTCAGAAAGAACTTAGACACATCTCTCCAGCCTAGCAAACTGGGCTCTTCATTTTCCTGTTTGATTGCCTGCAGCTTTCTTTAAGTGAACCACTCAGGCATTTGCCCTCAAGCCCAAAGTGACCCACATCATATTCATGTGTGTGTGTGTGTGTGTGTGTGTGTGTGTGTTCTGTTAATTCATGCTCTCTCCCCACCCTGCTTTCGCTCCCTCTCTCTCTCTCTCTGTCTCTCTCCCTTTCTCTTTCTCTCTTCCCCACCCCACTCCCTTGACTCTGACTCTTCATTCTTGCCTGTGTGACCCAGGAGACAAAGGACCAACCTCTGGAGTCACTGTGACTTCCTTTCTCAGGATCCTTACGCAAAAGAATTTGAATTTGTTTCTTATTATGGTGGTACATTGAATTTGCATCTTCCATCTGTAGTACTAGGGACTTAGACTGGGTTTTCCCTGGGACAACAGAGGACAAAAAGGTGGGCTTCCAGCACATGAGTAAAGGTCAGGCAGGAATGAACTGGACCAGGTCACGTGGGCCACAAGTGTATCTGCCAGTATAAACACACAGCTACATCCAGCTCCCCTTCATTCTCCACTAGGACAGGGTTACTAGCTGGTCTGGCATTAAGTGCTATGATTTGTATAATGTCCCCAAAAGGGCCATGTGTTAGAGGCTTGGTCTCCAGCCTGTGGCACTATTGGGAGGTTATAAAACCTTTAAAAGGCAGATCTAGCAAGAGTAAGTTAGGTCATTTAAGCCATGCCCTTAAGGGAATATTGGGAGCCCAGTCCCTTCTTCTGGACTGGGCTTCTCAGATGTCAGTCTTAACCTTTTAAACTCTAAAGCAACACCTCTAGAGAAACACAATGTTTTTATGCAACCCATGATGAGAAACTTATATTTCACTCTATCATTTGGTATACAGTGCACCCATCTATAGAAAGGTATTTCATAAATTAACATCTATCTCTATTACAGGAAAGGAATTCATATTTATTATTATACAGTAAAGTATTTCTTTAAAAATGCTAGTTGAAAGCCACATATAGTCATTAAAACATTTTGACCTGAAGTTTGAGAAAGAATATGAATAAGGTCATATATGAATGAAGATGATGATGAAAACAGTGATGTCAAACACATATTTCGTATTTAGATTACAAGCATACACTTTGTGCTAAATGTGATATTATGGATTATGCCATTCATAACAACAAAATTATCTCACTTATAATTACCTTTTGCTTTAGTACTATTATTGTTATTCTTCTTTAATTTCGTTTTATTTCAGTGCTAGAGATTGAACCCAGAGCCTTGTGCATGCTAGGCTAGTGCTTTAACACTGAGTTACAATCCTAGCCCCTATGGTGGCAATTTCAGATGAGAAAGTTGAGTCCTTAAGAACTTAAGTAGCTTGCCTAAGGATATCCGATCCAGAGATGGTAAAATTAATTTATTTTGAACTAATAGGAAAACTTCAGAATTCACATTTTAGAGCTCTGCTATCCAATACACAAGACACTAGCCACATGACTTATTTTAATTTTGATTAATGAACACTAAATAAAGTTAAAAATTCATTTCCTCGGTCACACTAGCCATATTTCATGTGCCAAAAAGCCCCAGGTGGCCTCCATAGTGGGCAGTGCATATAGAGAACATTTCCATTATTGCAGAAAGTTCTGTAATTATAAGGTGAGAGGAAGGAGCAAGGAGTGTGAGAGCAAAGGAGAAGAAAAACAGGAGGAGGAGAAGGAGAGAAGAAGGAAGAAGGAAGAATGAGTTGTCAAGATAGAGGATGCAAGAAAGGACAGTGGCCTAGGTTAAGATGGAGAGAATGAATCATAATAGTGGCTTTGGCAAGGGACAGGGACAATTTTCAATGTGGAAGAAAGAAAGAAAAAGATAGATGAAGGCCCAGAGGAAGGGTTCTATGGTTATATAAGTGTTCTACAAATGTCCATGTGTTGAAGTGTTGGTCCCCAGTCTGTGGCACCTTTGGAAGATGGACTTTATGAGGTAGGACCTAGTAGGAGGTACTTAGGTCATTGGGAAATGCCCAGGAAGGATATATTGGGATCCTAACCCCTTCCTCTTTGTTTCCAAGTTACCATGAAACAAGTAGCTTCCTGCATCACATGATTTCACCATGATATGTTGCCTTAGTGAAAATCCACAGGCATGGATTGAAACCTCTAAAACCATAAGCCAAAATAGACCCTCCTGTTTTTAAGGAATATATCCCAGAATTTTGTTACAGTAATGGAAAACCGACTAACACAAAGGGAAGGAGCTTGCTTTGATGATCTTGATCTTGTCTAAAATGCAGAGACGGAGAAGAGGAGCAAAGAATGAGTGAGCAAAAGTGTGGCCAGGGGCTTGAGTCAGGTAGAAAAGATTGTAATAACCACTACGGTAGGTGCATATATAAAAATAGGAGCATTGATACCCATCAGTGAGAGCTCAGCTATGGTCAGACACTTGTGAATTATTAGTACAATAATTTATTTCATTCATTCTACAAGGATTTACTAAGGGTCTACAGCGGCCAGGTACTGTGCCAGGCAATGGAGATCCTTTGAGTGGTAATGACAAAAGCAGTATGGGTCCACTCTCTCATGGAACCTGCTTCAGGAAGACTAGGTTAATCAGATTTTCACAGAACCCCCAAGTTTAATAGGGGTTAAACATACCACCAAGGAAAGGACCTGACATTCAAAAAGAGTTGTGAGGGTAAACAGTAAGAGACTTCATCAAGTCAGGAAGATCAGAGAAAGCACCCTCTGAACCAAGACCTGAAGAGGGCAACGTTTCATACAGAGGAGGACAGTTCATAACTTTCCCCAGGAGTGTGACCCTGAAGAGACCCAGGTAAATGGACTAAGGTGCTTTTGTACGGTTCCTATGGACAGAGGTGATTCTGGGTACACTTAAAGAACCACCCACAATTCCTGAGGTTCCACTCTAGCCCTACCTGTGGATGGTTTTGAGTGGGAAGAACACTGTGAGCTGTCCCCTGAAAATTTGTCCATAGCATAATAAGCCTGGTTGGAGCCAGAGGCTGGAATTTTGGGGACCTACCCTGCTATAACTTCAGCAAAGGATTCACAATACATGGCATATTGCAATGTATGCACAGTCAGCAGTCACAGCAAACCATCCATCACCACACTTCTATTGAAGCTGTCTTCCCTCACCTATGCCTTTTCTGTAAAACAAATGGTCTTTGAAGTCAAGAATGCCAGGCTTGACAGAAAGAAAAAAAAAAATAGAGGTTTAAAAAGCTCACACAGTTTTGCAAAGTTTCAACAAAGCACATTCTCTAAAAAGTTCTTCAATAGAATGCCCATTTTACATTGAAAAAGAAGCAACTCCATGTTGGGCATGCTATTCAAAACAACTATTTCTCCAGATTTCCACTGGGTAAAACTTGTGGAAGGTTTCTATCTGTGTGATAATATTTTAAAACAAATAACTTTTATCACACAGTTTTTGTTTCTGTGTCATTGCTGAGTGATCCAATAACTAACTCAATCTCATTATCTCCCTAGGAAAAGGAACTCACTTCAGGGTCTGAACATACTTACTTCAAGTTCTTTCTCTTTTCATAAAAATTGCTTAATTTCTATCTCCTGCTTGTACTTTTGTTCATGTTCTGAATATGAAAAAAACATAAAAATCCTAAATGCAGGCTATAATTTTGCAGCATCAGCATGGAAGATTGAATGGTGGAAGGCCTGATGGTGGGGTAGGAAGATAGGTGTGAACATCCAGGCTCCAATCCTAAGTTGACACTACTAGCTTCATAATCTTGGCATTTCTCTTTCTGTGCCTCAGGAAAGAACAGGCCCTTCTTCACATTGTTGAGGAAAGGTTTACACGTAAAACACTCAGCAATGCTCCAACACATGCTCGGCATGTATCAGCATCATTTTTACCCATATCACCTCTCGTACACATGGAATATTTGTACTGTGGGTAAGTGATTGTTTCCATGGTAACTTAACTTTCCTATTTCCAGGTTCTTAACCCACTATTTTCTTTTTTAAAGAGTTTATAGGCTACAATCTTCATTCTTAGCACTGCATTAGTAGAGTTTTTTATTTATAGCCCTGATATTTGTGTGTTTATTTTGTTTGGTTGGTTTTACTATTTTGTGGCTCTGATATTTTTAATGAGTCCAAAGTATGTTGTAGGGACATGAAGACAGCAGCTCTGTTCTATATTTTCAGATACTGTTTTTGGATGACATCTGTTTTGTTGTACAGTGGTGAGGAAAAAGTAAAGGTGGGACATAAAAGAACTAAAATCCTATGAAATTGTACTATAAAGCTGAATTTTGGAAACTAACCATTTATCCTATCATCCAAACAGTGATTTTAAAGAAAATCTTCTCACTTAAATATTATCTTCTCAGAAAAGCTAATTTTAAAGCAATAAATTTATATAAAATAAAAATTACCTATATGTTAAAAGTTTTCACTTACAACATGAGTATTGGGCAATCTCTATGACTTAGAGCAGCATTGTCCAACAGAAATATACTGTGATGGAGTAGAAGTGGACCATGGGTGGTAGGATACAGTTAGGGGCAAGAAATTCTGGGGTACTATTGCACAGAAAGGTGACTACAGATAACAATAATGCACGGTACACTTCCAAAAGTTAGAAGAAAATATTTTAAAAGTTTCCCATAAAGAAACAGTAAATGAGGAGATAGATATGTTTGCCCTGATTTAATCATTACGCAGTGTATACTTGATATTGAGACATTACATGGTACCCCATTAATATGTATAATATTTGTTTTTATGTGTCAGTTAAAATAATTTAAAGATATCTCTCCCACAGAAAAGAAATGAATATGCCCTGATGTTTATCTACATATATATGTGATTTTTTACTTCACTAGTAGCTATAGTAAAACAAGTACAAAAAATGTGAAATTAATTTTGATATTTTATTTAATCTCTTGGATCCCAAATACCATCATGTCAATATGGAACAAGTATTTTAAGTTGGTATATTTTATAATTTTTCATACTAAGTTTTTGAGATCCATTGTATATTTTATGCTTGTGCATATGTCAGTTTGAACTACCCACATTCAAGTGCTCATACCACCTGTAGGTATCTAGCTGATATATCCCCCTTGACCTATCCAAGAATTAGGAGATCTAGAATTTGAAGTCCCCACATCAACCAACAGTCTGTTCTGAGGAAGGGCATGAAACCCATTTTAATTCCATAGATTAACTTAAATTGTGGGATCAGAACATGTTTTGCCATATTTTCCAACACTCCAACGAATTAAGAAGGCCACCTTCTAAGACATCCAATGAAATACACCAAGGATTTTTCTGCCAAATAAAAATGAGGCTGATTGTTCTCAGTATCAAAGGAATGCCTGGCAGCCTGGGGCCCCAGGCAGCATTTGCAAAACATCTCTTTCATCTGTCCCATGGAAGAGCTGACATGATTTCCAAGCTGGGGAACCTCCAAGGGGTCTTAATCAGATGCTGAAGATGCAGGTGAGGGTTGTCCCTGCTCTGTGTAGCTGTTCTCTAAGGCTAGAGCTTCCTCGCATGGCCCCTCAAAGAAGTTTTCTCTTCCAAGTTTCATCAGTTTGTTCCAGACATTCTGCTTGCTGTTCTTCGTGGGATTCACTTTTCTTACAGCTTCTTGCATCTGATTTCCGTGATCACTGTCCTCAATGTCACCTAGACTGCTGATTTTTGTCACTCATTATCCACAGTAGAACCCAGGTTAGAAACCCTCTTTCTCTAGACCAAATCCGTCTCCAGGTCATGGTCCCTTGACCTCTGAACTCCCCCTCAGATCTGCCCTTCCAGACCCCTTTCCATTTTATTATTGCTCACCCAAATTGCTGCACCAGCCTCTTTACTTATCTGCCACATTGTTGTCAGGTTGAGCTTTCTAAACTACAGGTCCCATGGCGTCACTTTTCTGGGGCCAAGACTTACTGATTCCCCGCTGTTACCTACACAATAGATTTCAATCCTTTTGTATAAACAGAAGAACCCCAAGTGTTTTTCAATGAGGTGCTCTAACAAGCTGTAGGGTATAAAATATACAATCTAGCGCTTCTCTGAGCAAAGCAGGCAGAGGACTGAAAGCCTTCCTTAAAGACCTCCACTGTTCTGGGGCCCAAGGCAGCTCCAAGGAGTCCTAGAACTCTTCTAGACCTAGCTGGAACTGCTGTCCCAGAGGAGGAAGTCCATGCTCCTTGGCTTGGCATTCAAGGCCCTACAGAATCTAGGGAGGCCCAGTCCCTCTTTCTGCCCTTGTCACTCCCTATGCCCCAGCTACACAAACCACATACAACCTCAACATGCCATGATTTGGGGGGGTCCATGCATGCTGGCAATGCAGCTTCCTCAGCCATCTGTGTCTTCCTGCTCAGTCCTGTCTGCTGAAGTCCTAATTGTCCTCCCAGGTTTAATTCCCATGTCATCCTTCATGAAGACTTCACTTATGAACAATTCAGATAAAACCAATCCCTCTCTCCCCTGGGGACTCAGTTAAGGTGACCAATTAACCACTTACCACATCTGTTTCCTGGATGTTCTTTTCTAGTGATGCTATCTTTCTAATCCTGGCCCAAAGTTCCAATCAATAGCACTATATGGTTAAGACTATGTCCTTTACTCCATCACCATAGTGGTGAATGAGCCATGCATGATTCCATGACAAATTCTGAGAACCTTCAGAGGAAGCAAGAGGCCAAAGAGCTCAGAGCTGAAATATGAGCCCTTGGATTCTAATTTTGGCTCTGTCTTAAACTAAGTCTTCATTCAGCCCTACAGAGCCATCATTTTTAGTGCTCTGGACATAACGATAATGATTCCAGTGACTAATATTTATAAGGCAGCTACAACATGCCAGGCACTGCTCTAAGTGTTTTTCGTGGGTTAACTCATTTTTGCTTTACAGAACAAAGTCTGGAGCATTTTATAGATTAAACCCTTCTTCAGTTTCACTTGGGGCTGAAAGAGCCTTTACTGGTTCATCTTCTGCAGTGATGAGGGTGCCGAGACTTATGGTGAGATGACTACTCAGTGACTTGGTGGAAGCAGAGTTGGCTGGTGGCCAGTCTCCTGGCTCTTGGTGGGGGCAGACCAAGGGGAATATGCTTTCACCCACTTAACATTGCTTCTCTGTGACAGGAAGTGGCCTGGGAATTGGCCAGAGCCACACTTTATGCAAAATGTTTTACAGAGCTTCACCAGAGAGACATGCTGCTCAGCTATCAGCATAACTCAATTCATGTCCAGATATTTCCTAATTTACAAAAGCTAAATAACTCTATTTCAAATTTAGGTTAATGTTTTTAAATTTTATATCTCCTCATAAGGATTATAATCACATCAATTGATTTAATGAGTATCTGAGTGGCACCCAGAGACATTTAGGGTAGAAACTTCTTGTCCTCAGCTAAAGAAGTGCTAATGACTGCTAGGGAGACATCGTCCAGGTAGAGGTGCCTCACTGCTCCATCACTGCAGTTAGGCATATGAAGAGGCTTCAAGGACATGGAGTCCATGGCTCTTTGATTTACATCTGATAATATGTGTTTTATGATTTGCATCTTAAAAGTATGTATTAATTAACAGTGTATTTCCCGAGAGGCAGCATATCCCAGAAAAAGAAGTGAAGCTGAATTCAAAACTTCCACCACTGACCAAATGGTCTTTGGGAAAAGTTAATATGGCCAAGTTTCATATTTATCCTGAGGAAAATGTTATAATTTCTATTGGGGTTGTTGTGAAACTCCAAGGAGATATGGGTGAAAAGAACTGGAGAGGCAAAATATTCATTTTTATTTTTTAAGGTCACATTTGGAGAATATAACTTTTTCCTTTGTGGTCTCCTGTCTTAGTCCATTTGGGTGCTGTAACAAAATACCATAGACTGAGTGACATATAAGTATTTTTCACAATGCCAGAGGCAGAAAGTCCAGGACCAAGGCTCTAGTAGACTTGGAGTCGAGTGGAGGCCCCCTTCCTGGTCCATAGACACCATCTTTTCACTGTATCCTTGCATGGCAGAAGAGATGAGGGAGTTGTGTGGAATCCTTTTATAAGGGTAGTATGGATGCAGCCTGATATATCTGCAGCCATCTTGAGTTGTAACCACCATGATAGCTCCTGAATAATCCTACTTGGTTTTCTCCAAATATTTTCCCAGCACACTATAAATGAGTAAAACCATTATAGTAGTATATCGGGCTTTATAATCAAGGCCCTGGTGACATGAGCATTAGGTATGAGCCTGAAATCCCTAAGATAAACCAGGTACATTCTGACTTGGATGAAATCACTGTTGTACTGTCTGCTTCTGTTGTACCCCCTACTTCTGACCCAAATTATAGGGGTACATTCATTTTGCTGCTGCCCAGGACCACACTTCTGTCAGTAAGTCCCCAGTTAATTGTATTCCGTGAAATCCTGGATCTGACGACCTCTTTCTTCACAGCATCTTGGGGCTGGTTCTCATGCAGTGTGACCAGGTTGTTCTGGAACAAGGGCACTAATCCCATTTGTGAAGGATTCACCCATGACCTAATCACCTTCCAAAGTTTCCCACCTCTTAATACCATTATCAGCAATAATTATATTTTAACATATGAATTTTGGAGAGAAACAAACCATCAGACCATTGTAACCCCAGAGAAGGGAAATGACTTAACCAAGACCCATAGTACAGTTTGGACATAAAAGAGCCCAGGAGGTCACCCCTTTCTAGTAGTCCATCCTATACCTATGAGCATTCATCTTTTCTTAAGAATCTGTAGAAATTTTTGTCATCCCATATGTTAATTTAAGTTTTAAAACTTTTAGTGGAAGCTTAGCAGGACATCAAAATAACATTTATTGAATGCATTATGGTGACAAGCTTTCCATACAGTTTCACCTCATCCTCCCAACAGTCCTACACTGCTGCTATTATCAGTCCCATTCCCCCAATGGCATGGCACTTTTCCAGAACATGAGGGTAAATTGCCAAAGATCACAGGAGTTGAAAGTGACAGAAGAGTCCAACTCAAATTTGCCTAACTAAATCCAATGCTTTCCCATTAATCAGGGCGGTGCCTCAACAAGGACAAAGAATGGCACAAAATTGTAGAAAAATGACAAAACAAACAATAGTAAATGTGATTTTTGCATGGTGTTCACTGATAGTTTTTCAGAAATGTACACACAACATTCATGTTTTGACTAACGCAGGAATTGCCATACTTGGGAAAAATCAGAATTGTCTTTTTCCTGTGAAGTTTTAAATGTAAACATTAAAGCGTGTTTCGGACTTGCTAATTTAAAAAGCAAAAGGGTGGTGCTGCATATTAATGTGCTTCCACGGCTGCTTAATCCGCACACATTGTACAGGTGCACAGATAAGCATTCATCTTTTCTTAAAAGAAAGACTCCCCACCCACTCCCTATCATTGCTACAGCATTCTTTTCTGAGGGTGACGACTTCGTCAAGGCTTTCTTAAAATCCCACTACTTCAACGTGTGCAAGTTTAAATTCCTGCCCGAAACAGGTGGGGCTTACTACTATAAATGTCATCTGTGATTTCCTACAGACCTCTCTTCCAACCAGCTCCTCTCAGCTCCCTGCCCCTGCCACTCTGACCCCTCTCACCAAAGCCTGGTTAAATGGGAAGCAAGGGCTGAGAGCCGCGGGCTTCAAGGAGCCGGTGGCTCCAGGTGCATTGTGAAGTGGCCAGAGCGTCACAGGCAACAGGGACCCCAGGATCCAAGGGTGGAGTGGGTGTCCGCAGCGCCCCCTGGAGGCCGCGGGACCCTCGCGCAGACACTGGGCGCGCTGGAAGGGAACATGGAGGGCATCCGCCACTTCTCCCCGCGGCGCAGGAACCTCTGGGACACCTCGCCGCCGGGCGCAGAGAGCAGGTCCCCCATGCGGTTGGATGGGCCCGAAGCCGAACCGGCCTCGGGCCCCTGGGGCAGTAGGCCAGATTCGCGGAGTGAGGCCTCGGCGCCCTGGCTGCCGCCCGGGTGTTCACTCACTCCGCGGCCACGCCGGCGGTGGTACAACACCTCGCCGCTGGAAAGCCGCAGCCTGACTCGCGTGACCCGGAGGCCCCCAGACCGCGCCCGGAAGCACCGGTTGGGCAGCCGGCGCCTAGAAGAAGCCTGGGGGGAGGAAGGGACCAAGCCCAGTTCGGCCTGGCAGCAGCAGCTCCATATGCAACTCCAACAGACTCAGTCCTGCCAGCGCTGCCCTCCCACCGAGGCAGATTCACCCCCGCTGTACCCCGAGGGAGCTTCCACTCCCCCGAGTGTGGGAGCTTCCGGGGTAGAAAAGGCACAGAGTGAAGACCAATGGGCAGTGCCGATCTGCAGCCATGTAGGTCGCTGGTCCCCTTCCTCTGTTCACACAGACAAGTCCTCTGTGCCCTCCCAAGAGGTAAGGACGCAGTCAGCCTGTCTGTGCACCCAGAAAAGAGACTGTAGTGATCTGGTGGAGTCGGTAGCCAGTCGGTATTCCCAGCCCTCGGTCTCCAGCAAAGAGCCGCAGAACCAGCACACCCAGATTCTTAAGAGCAAGCTGGAAGAGGCGGTAATGTCCTCGAGGGACCAGAAGATCGTGTCCCTGGTGTTGAACCGACTCCAGAAGGCCCAAAGGATGCGGGAGCTGCAGCAGCAGGCGGCAGTCGCCTGGGAGGAGCTGAAGCGTTCAGACCAAAAAGTCCAGATGACCCTGGAGAGAGAGCGCCGGCTGCTGCTGCTGCAGAGTCAAGAGCAATGGCAGCAACGGAAGGAGCGCAGAAGTCGCCGGGGTCGCGAACAGCACCACCGGAGGCGGGACGGCCATTCTAAGAACGCGATCCAGGAGGAGAGTCGGTGGGAGTCTCAACTGCAGGATTCGGAGAGCCAGCGCCTGGAGAAGCTGGAGAGGGCGCGCGCGGAGGCCGAGCACCGCAAGCAGTGCCAAGTGCAGCGCCTGCGAGAGCAGGAGAGGGTGTTGCAGAGCTTGCGGGAACTGAACAACCTGCAGTTGCGGAAGAGGCTGGAGGAGGCCTGCCACAAAAGGCAGCTGTACTCCATGGAGAGCCAGAAGAAGGTCCAGGAGACCAACCTGAGCTCCCTCGTCAATTATCAGGCCCGCAAGGTGCTCATGGACTGTCAAGCCAAGGCCGAGGAGCTCCTCAGAAAGCTGTCGCTGGAGCAGAATTCCATGCGGTCCCAAGAGATCCACCAGGGCCTGATTAAGGAGCAGCACCGACAAGTGAGGGAGAAGGCCCAGAAGGAGGAAGAGCAGTTCCAGCAGGTCAAGTGTTGCGCAGTAGAGTCGGAGGAACAGAGGCAGATGCGCAAGAGGATATTGTTGGAGCAAGCGGAACAGAAGATCCAGCAGGCTAGGAGTCACACGCACAAGACCACCAGGGATAAGGCACAGCGCCTCCGGGAGCTCAACATCCTGCGGGAGAAGAATCATCACATTCTGAAGCTGAAAGCCGAAAAGGAGGAAAAATGCCACATTGAGGGCATCAAGGAAGCCATTAAGAAAAAGGAACAGAGAATGGAGCAGAGCTCCCGAGGGAAAGATCCTACCTTGCAAGAGTTTCAGAAGGTCTCCCTCACCTCCAGGAGAGAGAATAGCAGAGGGCTTCCCAACAGCTGCTTTGATCAGATGGCAGCAGAGGCCCAGCTGTGTGCCCATCAGCAGAGAGGGGGCTATTAAGAACTGAGGACAAAGAGCTTCAGCCCCAGCAGCCCAAGGAAGATGTGGCCAGGCGATTTGGGTTTATAATCTGATTATAATTATTGATTTTTAAAAATATATAAAATAGCTGCAATATCCTCTCATGAACTAGTTTATTGATTCACTTGTGTGGTTTAGAGGGAGAGAGAAATTTGAGGATGTGAAGAAAATTGCTTAGCTTTGTGAATTTTTATTTGACTAGAAAATATTCATGTAGCTCTCAAAAAATCTTAGAGACATACATTAGGCATATCTCTGAGGAACCAGAGAATAATCCACATGTGGGGATACAGTTTGTGCCATGTCTTAGTCTTTTCCTATCCCAGAACTTCCAAAAGAATAAGATGTGAACTACAAGTCATAAAAAATCTCCAAGAAAAAAAAAGTAGGGTAGGAGAATTTCTGTGAATAAGTAGATTTGGGAATCTCAAGAGGGGATATAATTCCCTCTTGAGAGTTTATAGTGCACTTTAAATTTTTAAAGGCTCTGAAAAGGCTTGAAGTAATGAAACATTTGTTTAATCTAGTGGTTTGTCTCAAATCATGGACACCCCACACCCCAGATCATTCCATGGAATGTGTTTTTGTAGAATGTTCTGTAAACTCTAGTTCCTCCCAGATAAAGAGCTGTTTTGGCCATCCCTCCTTGTGCTCATAAACCTGTTTATAATTCCAGCCCTGTGTCTTGACTGTCCCATCTGAGAGCTCACTGGAATATATTTCATCTGATTTTTGTTGTTGTTGTTGTTTCTATCCAGTCTTATGCAACAAAATTCTGCTGGAATCTTTCTCTTCCCCTCTAATTCTCCTCTGCTTCTTTTGAAGGAGGTATATGATGTCACTCCGGCTACCCACAATGTGTTTAATTAACTGAACCAGTCTCTCAATGAATGACTAAGCATGACTCAGTAACATGACATTTTTTAAAATAAGGAGCCAACAGCTAAATAGAAATTAACCCACCACATTTCAAAGTCTCTATTGAAAAGCTCTCTGTTTTACTTAAGAGAGACTCTAATGTAACATTTGTTTTAAGGGAAGGAGAAGAAAGGTGAAGGAGAGACAGAGACAGAGACAGAGACAGAGAGACAGTGACAGAATGAATAAGCCCCAGAAGTAATTTTTTTATACCAGAGATTAAACCCAGGGTGTTTATCCACTGAGCTACATCCCCAGCCCTGTTTATTTATTTATTTAGAGACAGGGTCTCGCTAAATTGCTTAGGGCCTCACTAAGTCACTGAGGCTGGCTTTGAACTTATGATCCTCCTGCCTCAGCCTCCCGAGCTGCTGGGATTAGAGGTGTGTGCCACAGTGCCGATTTATTAGTAATTTTGAAACAAGATTAAAGTTTACCTGACCAGGGATTTTGTGCAGAGGCAAGTGTGAGATCCACTTCCTCAGTCTAGCTACTGGAAACCAGGTCCTCTTGCCCATTATGTTTTCTTCCTCTACCCCAAGTCCCCTCTACCTGCTGTCCCCCAAAAAGGCTTGCTGTAGAGTCCTCATTCCTTCACTCAGAAATGTCAGGGATTCCCTGCTAAAAAAAATGTGAGGATTCATACATGATGCCTCAAATTCCAACTTTATTCTCTTCTACTTGCCCAAGTTAGTCAATTTAATGATCTAGAGAAATATTGCATGCAATCTAGGTAGTCTAAGGTTAATGCTTAATACATTTCAGATAGACCTTGGCATGAATCCTAGTGCTCCCTCAATTCAGTTATATTTGGAAAGTTGCTTTCCTGAGCCTCAGTTTCCTCATCTGTAATGTGGTAAATAATTGATACTTCAATGGCACATTCTAAGGAATGATTAAATAACATAATAAGGTGTTTGGCATAATGCCCAGAATCTAATGATACCCTATAAATATGGTAAATTTTATTATTCATAATACTGACCTTGTACCTTTGTCATTTCTATTCTCTCCATCTTGATGCCTTTCCACCAGCTTACTTGCCCCATCATATCCAACCCCCTTTTTTTTCCCCTGAGCTTAGTTCACATTCTGCTGCTTCTGTGAAATGCAGGACCTTTCTGGACATCCCATCTTAGTATCTCTCTTCTCTGATAAACTGCATGGCTTATGGAACATTTAGTTACTATTTTGTGTAGCATATGCATTTTGCAATCTACATCTTGGTTTCCTAACTAGACTGCAAGCAACCTGAGGCTAGAGTCATTGTCTGGGACTTCTTTACATTTATGTTTCATGTGGGTAGTCAATATACAGTCAAAAGCCTATCATGGGGATAATTTGACTCCACGTCCATATCTCATGCTTTTTATCCTATAGTTCTTTGCTCCAAGAGACTTTCATTCTTTTGTCCAGTCCTTAGTGAATGATACTGGCAGAAATGATCTACACAAACCAACACTGACAGAAGCAAAGTAGCCTTTTCCCTAGCCTTCCCTTAAATACAGCAAGAAACCCTGAACACTATATATGAAAGTGAAAATAAATAAAGTGACTGGAAACCTCAGGACCTGAGGAATCACACAGTAGTACATTTCCTAGGTTTTCTTCACATATCCTAAACCTAGAGTTGAAGAAACTGACAACCCCCAAACACCAATAAGTGCAGATAAAAGTCCCAATACAAGCCTAATCTCTCCAGCCAAAAGACTTGGAAAGGGCAACCTATAATCACTCTAGTCCATCACCATAGATAAACTTGTGACCTCATCCTTATCCATGCCAGCAAAGACCCAGCAGGAGTCTAGATTTCTACCCTCACCAGGTTGTAACGAGCTCCCTTCTCCTCCCTAGCAATGGTCAGCAGAGACCACACAAAGCCACACAAAGATTCTCAACCACTACCTCCATAAACACCTCCCCATCCTCCTCCTGGGTGTCACAGGAAGCCTAGTGGAGAGTTCAGTGTTTTATCAGCATCTATCAGTACACAAGTTGTCTAAGTTTCAACTGGAAATCACTCCACCAAGAGCCAAGAATATCTTAAATTGAATAAAAAAGAATCCACAAATGCTAATAGAAGGACAACAAACGTTAAAATTACCTAAAACATAGTTTAAAAACATCCATAGTAAAAACAAGGCTTCAACAAGCAATTGTGAACATACTTAAAAAACAAAGTCTCAGCAAAGAAGCAAAAGGTATAAAGAAGAACCAAAAGGCAAATTTGGAACTGAAAAATATAATAAAGAAAACAAAAGGCCTGATGGATTGGCTTCACAACAGAATGGAGGAAACAGAAAAGAATCGGTGACTGGAAGATAAAACAATAGAATACCTGCGAAATAATGAATTATCAGGAAAAAATGAGCAGAGCCTCTTAGATCTGTGGGACTGTTAACAAAATATCTAACACTGATGGTATGGGAATCCCAGAAGGAGAGTAGAAAAAGGACAAGGATGGAAAAATCCTCAAGGAAATAATGACAAAAAAACTTTGCAAATTCGGTAAGGAAGTTAAGCAAACCCCCTAAAGGGTAAACCATGAATTCTATGGGTAATCCATAAAGAGTAATCCACAGAAATCCATGAAATACCAGTCAAAATTCTAAAACTAAAGACAAGGGAAATTTTTCCATAAACCATAGACTGAAAAAAATATTTTCAAAATGTAGGTATATTAATATCAGATAAGTATTCAAAGAAAACTACCAGAGGCAAAGGAATGTAAACTTTGAGTCAAACCATCAAGAAGACATAGCAATTCTAAACACGTATGTGTCAAACAACAGAACTACAAAATGCCTGAAGCAATAACTAGCAACTGAAATGAGAAATAGATAAATCTATGAGTATAGTTGGAGACTTCAATATCCCCTCTCAACAACTGATACACCTACTAAACAGAAAATGAAGAGGCATACAACTTAAGAATGCTCATCAACCAACAGGGTTCTACTCAATATTTATAGATGTATCCAACAACAACAGAATATGCATTTTTCTCCAGTGCCTATGGAACACATACCAAGATAGAACATATCTTGTGCCATAAATCAAACTCTTCAAATTTGAAAGCACTGAAATCATACAAAACAATATAATCAAATTATAAATCAATAATGGAATGATAACAGGAAAACCTTCAACACTTGGAAACTAAACAAAGCACTTCTGTGTAATCTATAAGTCAAAGAGTAGGTCTCAAGGGAAATTTTAAAATGCATTGCGCTGAATGGAAATAAAACGTCCAGTTTGTGGGACATGGCTAAAGCTACAGTGAGAGGAAAATTTATAGCATTAAGTGCATACACAAGAGGAAAAGTCTCAGTTCAGAAATCCACACTCCCATCTCAAGAACCTGAAAAAGAATAAAAGAAACCCAAAACAAGCAGAAGAAAATAATAAAGACCAAAAATCAATTAAAGTGAAAACAAAAACAACAGCGAAAAATCTGTGAAACAAAGGCCCTGTACTTAGGAAGTTTTGATAAAATTGAAATACTTCTAGCAAGACTCACAAAAAAGATGACAGAAATTACCAATATCATGAATGAATCAGGTATATTACTACAGACTCCTCAGACATAAAAAAGATAATAAGGAAAGCAGGAGAATTGCAAGTTCAAAGCCAGCCTCAGCCTCAGCCTTAGTGAGGCCCTAAGCAACTACGTGAGACCTTATCTCTAAATAAAACATTTTTAAAAGGCTGGGGATGTGGTTTAGTGGTTAAACACCCTTAGGTTCAATCCCTGGTGCAAATAAATATATATATATATATGTAAAATATGGAAATACTGTGAACAACTTTACACACACACATTAGACAACTTAGGAGAATGAACCAATTCTTTAAAAAAACACAAATATCCACAACTCACTCATTATAAAATAGATCATTTAAATAGCTCCATAACTGTAATAAGATTAAATCCATAACTGTAACCCCCTCCACAAAATCTCCAGCCCAGATAGTTTTGCTCAAGAATTTCGCAAATACTTAAAGATTAATACCAATTCTACACAATCTTTTCAAGACATAGATGAATAAGGAACACTTTCCAATTCATGTCATGAAGCCTAGTACCAAACCAAAGGAAAAGACAGCATGAAATAAAGAGAAACTAAACCAGTGTCCTTCATGAATGCAGACATAAAAACCCTCAATAAAAAGTTAGCAAAGTGCATTCAACAATATGTAAAAAGAATTATAAACCACAACCAAATGGGGTTTATTCCAAGAATCCAGGTGGATTTAATATTCTAAATTCTATTCTAATTGATCACTATGTTAATAAGTCATTATGTTAACAAGCTAAAAAAGAAAAATTATATAAGCATATCACTTGATGGATAAAAGGCACTTGACAAAATTTGACCCCCATCATTTCAGAAAAATGGGAATAGAAGAGAAATTCTTTAACTTGATAAAGAGCATCTATAAAAATCCTGCAGCTACCTTCATACCTCATAGTGAAAGCCTAAATGTTTTTCCTCAAACCCAGGAACAGAGCAAATATTTTTGCCACTCTTATTCAACAGTGCTGGGAGGCCAGGAAAAAAAAAACACAGATTGAAGGGGAATAAATAAACCTATTCTTGTTAATAGAAATATAATTTATGTAGAAAATCCAACTAATCTACATACATAATGATTTCAGTAAGATAGGAGGATGCAAGATCAATATACAAAAATCAATAGTATTTCTATGTATTATCGATAAATGTCATTAAAATTTAAAAATATCATACTGTTTATAATCAGAAAAAAATACCCAAATGTTAATCTAACAAAACATAAATAAGACTTTTCTGCTGAAAGTCCTAAAAGACTGATCAAAGAAATCAAGGCAGAACTAAATAAATGGAGACACAGACTGCTCACGGATTAGAAGGATCAACATAATAAAGCTGTCAATTCTCCCTAAACCAAGATACAGATTTATTGTAATTCCTATCAAAATCCCAGCCAGATTTTTTTGTAGCTACTGACAAGATTATTCTAAAATTTATCTGGAAAGGCAAAGGAACTAGAATAGCTAAAATGATTTCAAAATAGAAAAGTGGGAGGAAGTAGTCTACTCGACGTCCTGACTTACTATTCAGCTACAGTAATCAAGACCATGTGATCTTTTTTAAAAAATTTTATTTGTAAATGAACACAATACCTTTATTTTATTTATTTTTGTGGTGCTAAGGATCAAACCCAGTGCCCTACGCATGCGAGGCAAGTGCTCTACCACTGAGCCACAACCCCAGCCTGACAGTATGATCTTGATAAAGAAATAGACTCATACAGCAAAGGAATGTAAAAGGAAAATCAGAATTAGAGACACAAAAATGAGTCTGACTATAATTTTTGGCAAAGATACAAAAGCATTTCAATGGAGAAAGACGACCTTTGTAACAAAATGATGCCGGAGCAAGTAGACATCTAGGGCAGATAGAAGTTTAGCCTAAGTCTCAAATCTTACATAAAAATTAGCTGAAAATGGATCATAGGCTTAAATGTAAATTGTGATATTATAGAACTTTTAGAAAAAAAACATGAGAAACTCTTCAGGATCTAGGGACAGGGAGTTCTTAAATTTGACACCAAAAACACAATCCATAAAGGAAAAATTGGTAAAGTGAACTTCATCAAAATTAAAAATCTTTGCTCTGTGAAGGAGTCTGTTCAGAGGATGTGATCACAAGCTACAAAGCAGGAAAGCGAAAATTTAAACCACAAAGAAATATCATTCTTCACCAACCAGGGTGACTGAAATAAGAGAGACACCACCAAATGCTGGCAAGGATGCAGAGACACTTATCACTCATATGTTGCTCCTGGGAATATAAAATAGCTTAACCACTCTGAAAAGCAGTGTGGTCATTTCTTTAAAAAACTAAAGATGTAAAAATGACACCACCCAGTAGTTGAACTTGTAGAATTTTTCCCAGAGCAATGAAGATTTATAAACTGGGCGTGGTGGTGCACAACTGTAATCCCAGCGACTTGGGAGGCTGAGGCAGGAGGATCACGAGTTCAAAGCCAGCCTCAGCAACTTAGTGAGGCCCTAAGGAAGTCAGTAAAACCCTGTCTTTAATAAAATATAAAAAAGGGATGGGAATGGGGCTCAGTGGTAAAGCACCACTGGGTTCAATCCCTGGTACCAAAAAAAAAAGAAAGAAATGAAGATTTATGTTGACACAAAACCAGCACATGAATGTTTATAACTGTTTTATTCATAATAGCACAAATAGGATTAACTCAGATGTCCTTACATTGCTGAAAAGTTAAACTGTGGTACAGCCTGACCACAGAATACTACACAGCAATAAAAAGGACCCAACTAAGCTGGGTATAGTGGCTCACACCTGTAATCCCAGCACTTAGGGAGGCTGAGACAGGAGAAATTGCAAGTTCGAAGCCAGCCTCAGCAACAGCAAGGTGCTAAGCAACTCCGTGAGACCCTGTCTCTACATAAAACACAAAATAGGGCTGGGGATGTGGCTCAGTGGTCGAGTACCCTTGAGTTTAATCCCTAGTACCAAAAAAAAAAAAGGACCCAACTATTGTCACAGGATGATTTGGATGAATCTCCAGGAAATTATGCACAGTGAAAAAATTCAATCCTGAAGAGTCACACAGTGTATAGTTCCATTTAAATATAGCATTATTGAAATGACAAAATTATAGAAACGGAGGACATATTATAGACTATTGATAGTCTATATGGACTAGAGATGTATAGAAGTAGATGTGACATAGAATTGAAATGTAAAGGATGTTCCTGGTGATGGAAATGTTCTGTATCTTGACTTTATCACCATCAATATCCTGTTTGATATAGTACTGCAGTTTACAAGATGTGATCATGGGGGGAAACAGGTAAAAGGCATGCAGGATCTCACTGAATTATTTCTTCACACAGCATGTGAAACTGCATTGATCTCAAAATGTTCATAAAAACAAAATAAAACTGCCATTACTAAAACTGCACATTGTACATTGTTGGGGGAAATGGCAAAAAAAAAAAATCTATTTTATTCTTGAGAACTTCAAAAATTGATTCCAGAAAAACTAGACTTGGTAAGAATTTGAGACAAAAAAAAAATCATTGCTAAAACCACAGATAGTAACATTGGTTACTGACTAAAATATAATCGTGGAATCAAACTATAATCGTGGAATCAAACTTTCTTTATAACACTTAGACCTTGACCCAGGAAAAGTGAGCTTGGTAGAAATAATTCTCATGAAGAAAAGTCCATAATGGCAGAGACTATAATTGGTCACATTTTGTATTGCCAAAAACACAGATCAATAAATGCAGTTGATCTCAAAGCAATTAATCTTTTGTTAGTAGAAAACAAAAACTAGAAAAATTTGGAAACAGCAACTGGGTAGTCTAGAAAACTGATTACAGAATTAAAATTTCTTAAAGGAGTTTGTATTAGAAAATAGTCTCTCAATAAAAAAATGTATCGACCTTGGTTTTCTGACTTAAACATTTGTATTTAAGTACATATCAGACCTGAACAAGAGGATCAATGCATCATACTCTCTGATAGCCAGACCTTACCAAAGGCTTATTGTATGCCAGACACATGACACCCACTAGGCTCTTTCATATTCGTTAATCTCCTTTATTTTATGAACACCCTATAACATAAGTATTATGATATTTCACAGATAAAGAAAAAAGGCATAGGAGTAAGAATGGACAAGATTTCTAAGATGCTGCTACTAGTAAGTAATATAGCTGGAATTTGAACCTACATCTCTTTGCCTCCCCAATGTCATTTTCATGGACTTTTAGCAATTGAGATAAAATAGGGCCCAGTGGTTAGGCTCTGTAACCACACTGCTCATGTTCAAATCCAAGCTCCACTGCTGAACTGACCAGAAATCTTGGGCAAGGTTTTTAATCAACTCCTGCATCAGTTTCTTTATCCATAAAAAGGAAATAAAGCATATAACTCATGAGGTTGTGATTATTAAATGGATGAGTACACATAAGAAATATCTTCTAGTACCTGACACATGATAAGAATTCCATGTTAGCTTTTGTTATAAAATATTCTCTTGAGTCTAATGCTGGATAAATTTTTTTTTTTTTTTTTTTTGGTACCAAGGATTGAGCTCTGGGGCACTCGACCACTGAGCCACATCCCCAGCCCTATTTTGTGTTTTATGTAGAGACAGGGTCTCACTGAGTTGCTTAGCGCCTCACCATTGCTGAGGCTGGGTTTGAATTTGTGATTCTCTTGGTTCAGCCTCCCAAAGTGCTGGGATTACAGGCATGCAACACCGTGCCTGGCTAGACAAATTATTATTGTTAAAAATCTTTTTTCAAGTAAACTCAGAATTTGGGAAGAATGAATGGCAATTGACCTAACTCTTGTCAAATGTTAAAATACTTGTGTCTTTTACAGTAGAATGTTAAAGACTGACAATGGAAGACCTCAGGAGTTTTAAAGAAGTTACTTGACTTTAGGGTTTTCTAAGTGTTTCACTACTGACTGTATAATTGAATTAATTCCACATTGGGCCCACTTTTATTAGCATTCTCCCTTCATTATGATCCTGTAGTGATTCTGCATTGAGGGGGAAAATACTAAGTCCATTGAGCATTCTCAGGCCTTAATCCTTCCTGGATCTGGTATGATACTGAAGTGATCTGGAGCCATATTCTTATCCTCTTGTGTTAGCTTGCATAATCAAGAGTTTTTCAATAGTGGGCTTTTAAAAAACTTTTGGAGACATGGTGCACTTGCCAATTTGATTGATTTTGTCTTTTTCAAAAATCAGAAAGTTCTGGGAATTTTCCAATTCTATGTCTAGTTACAACCAGACCCATTTCCTTTCTAATAGCACTTGAAACAGAATAGTTCTATTTCCAGTTAATTTTTCTGTGCTTCAAAAGGAGTTATTGTTTCACTCTGATGTTGCAGATGTTCTAACTCAAAGGAACTAGTGGGTCAAATTTACTGGCAAGTTTGCATTTTTTGAGGTTAAATAGAGGCAAGCTAATTCTCAAAGGATGGGAGGGCAAGCTAATTCTCAAAAAGTTCTGAATCTTATTTTCCTCATTGGCGTAATTGCCACTAGTGTTCGGTGGGTGATGGTAATTGCTAAAAGCCTTGGCTCTTTCACTGCCCTGTAGGTGACTAAAGAGGCAGAAGGTTTAGGTCTCAGTGGTGCCACAGTGAGGAAGTCCTCCTGCAGTCTAGATTTATATACTTCTGGTGACTAACCTTACTTCTTTATGTCATAAATATCTTCATTAGGCTTAGCTCAGAAATGGGTCCCTGTGTCAACCAAGCCTTAAGACTGACTCTCTCCATGGGGAATGGAAGATGGCCACCAAAAGCCTCCAGCTTATATGCATTCCATTTGCAGTCTATGAAAAGATACTTCTTTGTCTTTGCCTCCAATATGGAAAATCCCAGAAGGCAGCTTGAAGTGGGCCAGCTTGGGTCACAGACCTTCTCTGAGCACTGTGACCATTACGGCACTACAGCATACAGTATTATACTGGGTCCAGCCTGCCAGTTGGGCATTTTGAGGTTGTTAATTGAACAGTATAGAGTTGGCAAAGGTGTGCTTGGGATTTTGAAAAAAAGGGGAGGGGAGTACCAGACAAGCTTCATGTATATAAGATAGCCACAGAGCAATTATGAGATGAGATATAGAAAAGTATGTGCCATAAGAATAGAATTATTATGCCATAGAATTTATTGAAGACTGCTTTAATGGCAATGAAATGTTTCCACTTTTTCCTGGATTCTCATACTCTTTCCCTTTTTATTAATGTAAAAACCAGTTCAAACTTCTCACAGTGCAAGAGACTAGTTTTTTTTTTTGTTGTTGTTTTGTTTTCTTTTTTCCAGTGCTGGGAATTGAACCAAAGATGTTGCCCATGCTAAGCAAGCATTGTACCACCAAGCCACATCCCCAGCCTAAGACTAGGTATTTGAGGGCCTGCCTCTTTCAAAGCAGGTATCTCCTATATCTTATGGTTTTTTGCATTTCTGGGATTATGGAATAAAGAGAAGCCTCCACAGGGACACGCGCACACACACACATGCATACATGAGCACACACACAAATCAATACATACAAAGGCAGAATTACTCTGAGGACAATTCCAGATAACACCATGGCAGGAGAGAGAAGAACTGAGTTTCCCTAGTTTAGGTTAAGGACCCTGGAAGGAGACAACATTGGTCTAGGCTAATTGTGTCTCTTGATTCTGGCAGAAGCAAACACGAAAATCTATTCTGGAGACAAACATGCTTAATTTAAGCTCTTGAGTTTTCCATAGATTCAGATTAGTCAAATATGACCCCACGAAGGTCATTATACAAGGAAACAAATCATAATGAAAGGTGATCAGCAGAAATAAAATAAACTAGGACCCATACAGACTTGAGATATTAGAAGTATCAGAATCAGGAAAAAAGTAACCAAAACAGCATGTTTAAAGGAAGCAATGGAATGCTAAAAATGAATAAACAGGAGGGAATAACATACATAACTAGGCATATTTTCAAAAACAAATCGAACTTTTAGAAGTAAATATATAGTTTTTGCTATTTAAAAAAAAAAAAA
>PVHX01000994.1:58909-237365 GCA_004024805.1 Geosciurus inauris | reverse complement strand
ATAGATGACTGGATAAAGAAACTGTGGTATATATACACAATGGAATATTACTCAGCAATAAGAGAGAATAAAATTATGGCATTTGCAGGTAAATGGATGGAGTTGGAGAATATCATGCTAAGTGAAGTAAGCCAATCTCAGAAAACCAAATGCTGAATGTACTCATTGATAAGTGGTTGCTGATCCATAATGTGGGAAAGGTCATGGGAACAATGGTGGATCTCCGTTCACAGGGGTGTAAGGGGAGAGGGGGCATGGGGACAGCAAGGGTGATGGAATATGATGGTCATAATAACCCTAACTTTATGTAGGAGTGCATATATGATGTGATTCTATACAACTTACAACCAGAGAACTGATATGTTATCCTCTATCTATGTACAATGAGTCAATTTACATTGTCAACATGTAAGCCTAAATAAAACAAGAATAAAAATTTAAAAAAATAAATAAAAAATAAAATAAAATAAAATAAAGACTTGGAAGACAAAAGAAAAAAAAAGAAATATAAACAGATCTGAATAAATTAAGTTAAACAATCTTTAAAAGATAATGCCAGTTGAAGACAACAAACTAAATGCATATATTAACTCTCTTCTAAAACCTCACTAAAATGGCAGTAAAGGGACTTATTTTAAAAGATATAAACCTAATGAATGGCAGTAAAGGGACTTATTTTAAAAGATATAAACCTAATGAATAAAGTGAATGGAAGAAGAAATATGAGTACAAACATTTGAAACTGGAAAGCAGATGAATAAGTAGTAATCTACTTGGTGCATGAGAAAAGGCTGGATGGACCCAATAGTTTTTACTTAAAGCCACTGGACAAACCAAGTGAACTGTAAACCTTCCCAAAGAGTTTGAAGTGGTGATACCAGATACTTTAAGCAGTGGGTCAAGAAGGGGGACAATAACAGAAAAATTGGATGGAAATCCTCTGAAGAACAAGTTAGATTTTCAGATACTCTCATCTTTTTTACCTCTCTTTACTGATGGAAACAAACAAAAAAGCCCAAAATGTTTATTATTTGGAGGGTGCAAAACATCATTCTCTGGACTGGGGGACTGAAATATAGAGAGGAGACACCATACTGAAAATAACAGGATTGAGGAATGTTTATTTAATGAATATTATATGTTCTATACTGCTTCCTGTCTCCAGATTCTAGAATATTTGCAGCCAGGATCATATCCTCCAGGCATGAAATGAGAAAAGTCAGAGCTGAGTAGTACGATGAATCTAAAAGAAAAGACCTAAAGATATTAAATGTGGGTTTCTTAAAGAATTGTCTTAGCAAGTCACCACACAATTAAATCCCCAAAACCCATTCTGGTACTCAGAGCTTCTAGCTAATTTTTAGTCATTTACTTTTTTATACATGTAGCCAATATCTTAGGAAAGTCTCCAGTACGAAAGTGCCAAAACAAAACAAATAAAAAGCAAATTGAGAGGCACATTTAAAGGGAGAAGAAATTTTAAAAGAAAGAAAAAGTAACAGTACATTACTCAACAGTAACAGGAAATTGGATGCCTAAGCAAGACAATCTTAAATACCATTTTTCTTACTCATCCTACTCTCCACTCACATAAACAACAAAAAGCACAAAGAACTCATTTTTTTTTAAGGTCAATAATAGTAAAAGCATAGGTTCTGGAATTAAAAAGATGTGAACTTAAGTTCTATCTGCAAAGCTTACTAGTGAAGTTTCTCTCTGAACCTCAGTTTCACAATCTGAAAAACAGGCATGACAGCCCCCACTTTGTATGATTAAATGACATAACAACTGATGTGCCTTCACTATAGCCACTTAGACATTCAACTCTTTTCTCTCCTTTCAGAGATTTGATGTGATTATTTCATTTCAGTCCCATATATATTCATATATGTACACATGAATGTGTTAAAAGATGTGCTCTCAACTCTGAACTTTCAGGGGGAAAATATCTTTTTTTTTTTTTTAAATTTTTTTTAGTTGTAGATGGACGCAATATCTTTATTTTATTTATTTATTTTTTATGTGGTGCTGAGGATCGAACCCAGTGACTCACGCATGCGAGGCAAGCGCTCTACCACTGAGCCACAACCCCAGCCCGGGAAAATATCTTTTTAAAATTTATAGTCAGGTGTGGTGCACATCTGTAATTCCAGGAACTCACTGGCTAAGGCAGGAGGGTCACAAATATGAGTCCAGCCTTAATGGACCCTGTCTGAAAATAAAAAATAAAATGGGAGTAGCACAGGGGTAAAATGTTCCTGGGTTCAAAACCCAGAGGTACTACTAATAATAATAGTAGTAATAATTTATATTTTCCTCTCTAGATAGCAAATAGATACTTGATAAATTTTCAACAAAGAGATGTGATAATCATACAATTATTATTATATGTATCACTGCAAAAGTTTGATGGTTTTCAACCTTTTTTCAGTTCCAGTAGATTAATAAAAGGCAGGCTACCACTTGTAATAGCAGCTACTACAGAAAGAGATTTCAAAGTGTAGGTGGTTATAGGTATGGGTATTCTCCTATGGAGGCATAAGAGGACAAGGCAGCATGTATGATTTGGAAAATGAAGGAGAAGAATCTAAAACCTTTATAATATTGTTTTTATTGTCCAGTCATTCTTTCCACTACTCATTAGGGGCTCTCTAAAGTGCCATCTAAATAATGGTTTTCATCTGAGTGAAGTAATGCGTGAAGTAATGCTAACAATTAGCACCTAAAAAATTCATTTTAGCTAGTGGATGTATTTTTTAAAAATATTTTTTCAGTTGTTGATGGACCTTCATTTTATTTATTCATATGTGGTGCTGAGATTCAAACTCAGTGCCTCACACACTCTAGGCAAGTACTCTACCACTCATCTACAACCCCATCCCCATGGATGTATGTTTATTTTCAGTGTTTCACATTTTATAGACACTGATGAACTGAATGTCTTTATTTAACTGAATTAGTATGGGTATGAATATATGTTCAGCATGAGTGGCTTACTCCCATTTTCCTCTCAAATAGATATTTTAGGAGTTCCTGAGATCTCACAAAGATGTCACAGGACTTAAATATGCTATTAAGTAGGCATTTAACTTGCTTTTTAAATATATAAAAACTGGTTCATGTTTTAGAGTAGTACAACAGGATTATACTGAAGTAGTCTTCCTCTGAGGTAGGGTTTTTTTTTTTAACCAACAGTCTTTGTTTCATGCAATATTACTTTTTATCAGTTCATCCCTCCAACCTAAATGATCATAGAGATATGTAAATACAGTTTTATGATAATGAGAATGTCATGAAAATGGGAATTAACATAGCGTAAAGGACAGGAACACCGATTGTAGCCATATTGAAAGGGTTCAAACCCTGGCTGCTTATTGAGTACATGACCTCAGGCATGTTGCTTAATCTCATTAAGATTCACTTTTCTTCACTGTAGAGATACTAAT
This sequence comes from Geosciurus inauris, assembly GCA_004024805.1. Classification (NCBI taxonomy): domain Eukaryota; kingdom Metazoa; phylum Chordata; class Mammalia; order Rodentia; family Sciuridae; genus Geosciurus; species Geosciurus inauris. The sequence goes on along the minus strand of PVHX01000994.1, from coordinate 233,919 downwards.
GATAATTATAGTAACTTAAATCATAGTATTATAAGAACTGCGTCAGTTAACACATGTTAATCATTTGGTACAGTACTTGCCACAGAGTATTTTGTGTGTGTGTGTGTGTATGTGTGTGTGTGTCTATCTATATATCTATTTGAGGGCTAGGCATGTAGCTCAGTGGGATGCTCTTGCCTAAAATAGGTACAAGGTCCTAGGTTCAATCCCCAGCATCACAAAATGAATAAATGAATAAATAAATAAATATTTGGTAGTATGGTTGATTCTTATTTATACCTATAAATGCCATTACAAAAAGGACAATGTATTTTTTCAAATGTATAAATGTATGCCTCGTTATCCACCCACCCACTCACCAGGACCTGCTGTGTGTCTATTTTGTACCAGTTTCTATATATATAGTATTAGGAAGCAGGGACATCAAAGTACACTAACAACCCATTTGGCAGATGCTGATAGCCTTGAAAGGTTATTTTAGAAGTATCTGTCTGCCCTCTTCCACCTTACTCAACATCTTCACTTGATGTCTATTTATGAAATGAACTAATCACCCTCTATACTCAGAAAACCCCTGCTTCTTCCCAGGCTTTCCCACATCCTTAAGTCATTCCTCATATCCAGTTACCCAAACAAAACAAACAGGAAGTCATGTTTAATTATTCTTTCTCTCGCCCTCTACTATCCAATCTGCTAAGCAAGGCATATTGGTTCTAACTTCAAAATATATTCCAAATTTAACTCCTTTAAATTATCTATTACATTACTAGAGTTTAAGCCATTATTATCTCGTCTGTTTTATGCAAAAGCATACTATAAACCCATATCCATGCGTCTACTCCCACTACTTCACAGTTCTCTTCAACAGAGCTAAAAAGTTACTCCCTACTATCCCTCTACTCTCAAAATCCTCCAATCCTATCTCAGAATAAATTCAAACTCTTTACTTTGGTTTGTAAAACACCACTAGAGGTCTGGCCCCTTGCCATTTCTCAAACCTCCCACTTTACTAATTCCAGCCATATTGGTTGTCTTTCTATTCCCCAAGTGTGACATGATGCTTCCAGTTTCAGAGTTTCTGTATTTGCTGCTTCCCCTTGTCTAGAATGCTCCGTGACCAGAGCTTCCCAGGACTTAACCCACTTCATTATTCACATATCTCCATAAACTGCACCTTCTAAACAAAGCTTTCTCTGAACATCTTGTCTAAGAGAGCTTAATTCCCACTATTTGCTACTCCTAACTCTGCTCTATTTTGCTCACAGCATAGATCACTACTTTGAATTATATACATTTATTTACTTGTTTATGAACTATCTCCCTCACAAGAAATACAAAAGATAGGAAAGCATAGGTTTTGTCTATTTTGTTCCCATCAATAATCTCAATGTTTAAAACTGCCTGGCAAATAGTAGGGACTCAATAAGCTCTTGTTGCATATATGAATGAAGTGATAAGCTTAAAATGCTCCAAGTTCTCTAAAGTTAATTTTGCCTTAAAATGAGGGTAAGATTAAAAGTGGAAATTTCTTACTTATATATACCTGAAATCCTATTTTTATCTATTCCTTTTATCTACTCCTTTCCTCCATGTTTTTTCCCCTCAAATATTAATCAAGCATAGTATATGTACCTTAGCCATGAAGTATATGAACCATTTCAGAATGCCTCTTACTTAGAAGACTTTTTTAAAAAAGTGCAGCAGAGTACAATGGAGTGTTTTAGGCAACCAGGAGTAAAACTGAAAGTTATTGTCAATATTATTATTATTATTATTATTACTATTACGCTTTGGTGGTACTGGAGATTGAATGTAAGGCCTCATACAAGCTAGGCAAGTGCTCTACCACTAAGCTATACTCAGCTCTTTTTTTACATTTTATTTTGAGACAGGGTCTTGTTGACTTGCCTAGGCTGGCCTCAAACTTGTGATCCCCTGCCTCAGTTTTCCAAGTAGCTGGGATTACTACAGGCATGCACCACCACACCTGGTTTGAAATTTATTTTTATCAGTCAGCCATTATCCACTAAAAATCAAACATTTACTAAATGCCTACCATGTTCCAGGTGCTGGATACAGAGGTAAGCAAACATGTGGTTCCTATCCACATTGTAGTTACATCTGATGGGAAGAGGCAGCTGATAACAAGCAAGAAAATAAACATGTGATGACAAACTCAGAAAAAGGCTATGAAGAAGAGTGAATATTTATGAAATGAATAAAACTTCATACTGTAGAAGGAATTAATACTATAAGGGGAACTAATACAGTGTGAGAAACAGACATTAAAAGGGGAACAGGGCATGAAAGTTCTTAAAAGGAAGCTAGCATTTCTGAATATGATGAAAGTCAAGGATGCTTTGCCAAATTTTGAAGGAAGAGAAGGTTATGACTGAATGGGGAAGCACATGCAAGGCAGCTTATTGTTCAAAGGTCAGGAATAAACATGCCTGCACTGCAGAAGTGAGGAGACATCAAATTATCTATTAAGAATGTCCATGACTAAGATGTGAAAATAAGTTGAAAACAAACATCCTTCAATTAAATGATCTCAATTAAAAGCAATTCTCCTTGAATAATTTCTGCCTTTTAATAAGGGCCTCTATACCAGAGAATCAAAATCACCAGATTTTTGCCTATGGGAATCTAACGGGTACACTTTACTTATATATATTCCACTATGGCAAATTTCATGGCAGGCTTAAACTCTTTAGAGTGCCCAAGTTTTGGGTTTAAAAATTGTTTATTGATTAGATATCAGTGTTGTTTAAAAATAAAAACAAAGAAACTTTTGCCTAGTGTGAACAAGGCCCTGGGTTTGATCATCAGCATTGAAAGAAAAAAAAATGGAAAAGAGAATTGTTAGTAAACATTATTACTACTGCATTTCACTGGCTTTCAGCTTCATTATTTCTATGTTTAGGTGCACCTATTGGGTTCTCAAGATTTCACAATCCTTAAATTTTTAAATTCTGAAACAAATAAATCTGAAATAGTAGGAATGTGGTCATTAGCAGAATTTGGGTTTTTTTTTTTTTTTTTTTTTTTTTGTACCAGGGATTGAACTCAGGGGCACTTGACCACTGAGCCACATCCCCAGCCCTATTTTGTGTTTTACGTAGAGACAAGGTCTCACTGAGTTGCACCTCACCATTGCTGAGGCTGGCTTTGAACTCGTGATTCTCCTATCTCAGCCTGCCAAAGTGCTGGGATTACAGGCGTGCACTACCGCACCGGCTTGAGTGTGAGTTCTTAGCAAGTGATTTTTTTGATATGCATGTGTTACTATTTCTAAATCTGTTCTGCCTTTGGAAACTCTTGGCCATTCCTGCCCTGGAGGCTTAAAGTCAAAGGTTGGATGGGTACAATAGAGATCTGCCATGAAAAGGTAACAAAAGGCTCTTCAGGTACAACTGAGTTTCAATACACTCCCATGATTAGCACTCCTAAAAGAGGCCTCAGACAGCTCCCTTGCCCCTTCCACCATGTGAAGACACTATCTATAAAAAAGGAATTAGGCTCTCAACAGATATCTCTTGATCTTGGATTTCCCCTTCTAAACTATGAGAAGCATATGCCTGTTGTTAATAAGCTACTTGGTCTACTGTATTTTGTTATAGCAGACTCCACAGACTAAGACAGTATTATAGGAGTTCAGACAATCTAATCATTAATTTCAAGCTTAGACTGTCAACAGCTATGTTATGCCTAGAATGTATGCAGGAATTTTTTTCTTTCCCGTTTTTAAATTATAAACTTTGAATATTATAATATAGGGCATTTTTTTTCTTAGCAATAAAGATGAAAATTTAAAATTTTAAGTTTACAATTGCTTTCTTTGATAATTAGGTGCTGAATTTATTTTGTAAGCTCCTTTCATTTTTCTATTTATTATGGAGACATTAATTTAAAAAAAAATGATAAGTCAAGCAAGTCTGAGATGTCTTTTTTTCCCTTAACAAAGAAAACTCTGTATCTATGAGTGTAATTATAATTTTAAATGATGGTTCATGTTTAAAACAAATCACAGAACTAATATTGAGTCTGTCCTTTGATCATAAATTCTTTTTTTTTTTTTGGTACCGGGGATTGACTCAGGGGCACTTGACCACTGAGCCACATCCCCAGCCCTATTTTGTGTTTTATGTAGAGACAGGGTCTCACTGAGTTGTTTAGTACCTCACTGTTGCTGAGGCTGGGTTTGAACTCACAGTTCTCCTGTCTCAGCCTCCCTAAATGCTGGGATTACAGGCTTGAGCCACCGCACCCGGCTGATCATAAATTCTTTTGACAGTACAACAAAGGCAAAGCAGATCACCCTCACCCAGTCTCTATAAACATGAAACCATAATACTGAATATTAACCAAAAAATTAAACTTTGGGTCAAGCTCCTATCAGGCTGTGTGTATTATTAATCATGAACATTTGAATATAAGTTATAAAGAAGTATGTGTTAGCTATTTGTCCATAGGTAAATGAAAATTACTAGGGCCCGAGCTAGGCAAAAGACCATAAAATAAAAATGTCTTCCGTATCTCCAACTTCACTCTTCTTTGCCCAGCAGAACACATCTAAGATTGCCTCTCAAATCCTAACCACTTCTATCCCAGGACTCTAAGAAAAATAACCAACATTTTCTAGAACATCTGGCTTTAGTTTTCAAGTATATTTTGTAATGTAAACTCGTACTTTTTGACATGGCTTGTGATTTATTTGGAGGGCAGTATATATCGGCATCTCCAAGGAAGTTTTATTAAACACACATTCCAGATGTCCCTTTACCCTACAAGATTTTTATATACTCAGGAAACGAAGACAGCTACATTTTAAAAAAGCTCCTTAGTAATTCTACCTTCTATCTTCTCTGAACCTATCTCTGCCACTTCTTTCATATAAAGACTATGTGTGTGTGTGTGTGTGTGTGTGTATGTGCACACACATATGTGTATGTATATATTTCTCACCTGCTTAAGAACTATTAATTGTATTTTTCTAATTCTGATATAAATTTCTGAAGAGACTCACTAGCTTTTCCTAAATAGCAATATTGTTGTAACAGCTCTGTTTCCTGTCTTCTTACATGTCAAATGGCCTCCTTACAACCCTTCCTCAAATTCTGCTTTCAAGAATATTAATAACCCAGGCAAATCTGATTTCTGTCAGATATAAAAGTACAGTTTCTATTGTGAAACATGGATATTCCCTAAATCATAACAGTTAATTGCTGGCAGAAAACTTCTGGTTCTCCATTTCCTAGCATTTTGGCCCAAGTAGTGGTAAGGTAGTAAGGCAGAATATTAGAACTATCTTATTAACTTTAGTCTATGAGAACTAATTTTTAATTTTGCCTCTGACCCCTAGACAAAACTTTTGTGTCAATCAGTGAAGGTACTCTGCTGTAAGGAAGAACAACCACGATCTTTCTAACATGCCTAATTTTGATAACTGTGATTGATGACTCAGTCATTAACACATACATTAAAATCTTATCTTGTTTCCCTCACTTCCAAAACTCTGTCATGATTTTCTCAGTTTAATCAGAGTACTACTTAATTCTTATTGATCATGTACTACATGCCATGTTTTAAGCTAAATATTTTACATACATTATCTAATTTAATCCTCATACATCTATAAAATAGATACTATTATTGCCTGCATTTTACAAAGAATTAGAGCCATAGAGATTAAGAAATCTTGGGGCTAGGGTTGTGGCTTAGTGGTAGAGCACTTGCCTCACATGTGTGAGGTACTGGGTTTGATCCTCAGCACCACATAAAATAAATAAATAAAGATATTATGTCCATCTACAACTTAAATTAAAACAAACAAACAAAAAAAGAAATCCGCCTATGTTACATAGCTAGCAAATGGGATTCTAACCCAAGTCTATCTGTTCCTAGAACTTGTGCTATTAGCTGCTATACTAGGATGTAAGATATGTTCCTTTTTTCTTTCATACTATCTTTGCCTATTTTATAAAAAAATTTTTTAGTTGTTGATGGATCGTTATTTTATTCATTTATTTATATGTGGTGCTGAGAATTGAATCCAGTGCCTCACACGTGACCCCAGCCTTTCTTCGCCTACTGCCATGTGTGTCATCATGTTTCCCTGATGTTGTCTACCACTACAAGTGGCTGCACCCTCACAATTCCATCTATCATTCATTCACTCTTCCATTCATGTAGAGATGCTAAAAGGAATAACATGTTAATGGTAGTACCTACCATGTAGGGTTGTTGGATTGTTGTGAAAATTAAATAAACTAACCCACATAAAAGGTTTGGTACTATTAGAGTTTGGATCTGGAATGTACATCAAAGGTTCATGTGTTAAAGGCTTGGTTAATTACTAGCCTGAGGCACTAAAGGGAGGTAGTGGAACCTTTAGGAGGTGGGACCTAGTGGAAGGAAGTAGGCTACTTGGGAATGCCCTTGAAGAGATATGTGACCCTGGCCCTTTCTCTTCTCTCTTTGCTTCCTGGCTGCCATGAGGTAAGCAGCTTCATTCCACAACATGCTCCCTATAATGTCTGCCTCACTACAGGCCCAATAACAATAGAGACAAATGACTATGGACTGAAACCTCTGAAACTGAGCCAAAATAAATCTTTCCTCCTTCTAAGTTAATTTTCTTAAGCATTTTGTCACAGTAACAGAAAGCAGTCTAAAACAGGGACAGAACATGCACAAAATAAGCAATCAATAGTTCTGTCTCGAAGAGTTTACAGATAACATTAAATGCTAGGTATAGCACCAAATGTTTTACTTACATTATTTCATTTCCACAACAAACTCTAGGAGAAGGTACTATTTCTTTTAATGATTTTATAAGAAAAGTAAGTAAAGTATAAATTGTCCAGTCATCATAAGTGCTAAATCCAGAATTTGGCCCCAACATATATGCCTTCAGAGTCCTTGTTTTTAAGTCTTATGCTACAGTTTATAGCTAATGAATAAAACAGACAGGTAAATAAAAAATAGCAATAGAGAGTGGTAAGTACCATAATAAAAAGATGCACAGGATACCACAGAAATCAGGAGAGAACACCTAATTTAAATAGGGTACATTTAGGAAAACTTGAAAAAATCTATATCTAAGATGAATCCTAAAGGAGGAATAAAAGTTAAAATAAAACGAAGAGGAGTAAGAGCTCAGAGCAAGAGAAGGAATTGTTAGCCCTAGAGAAACTTCATGTAGCTCATTTATAAAATAAGAAAACTAATACTTCCTCACAGCTTGCATTGGTTCATTTTTCATTGCTAGAATGAAATACCTGAGGCTGGATTACTTACAAAAAAACAAAAACAGGCCTGTTTAGTTAAGTTTTGGAGGTTGAAAGTATATACACCATGGTGCTGAATCTGGTAAGGACCCACCTGGCTGCATTACCTCATGGCAGATGGCATCATACGGAGAAAAAAAGAGATCAAATGGTAAGGCAGGAAGCCAGAACACTAGGGTTCAGGATTGCTCTTTATTACAACCCTCTAATGAGAACTAAACTCAAGGTCCCATAAGCACTATATCAATTCCTTCCAAGGGTGATACCCCCAATAACCTCTAGCTAGACTCTATTCCCTCTTAACATCACCCCACTAAGAATGATGATTCTGACATACAAATCCTTTGGGACAAACCACATCCAAACCATAACAGGATGTTTTGACAATTAAATGAGATAATAAACATACAAGTGCTTAGATTGGCACCTGGTACCTAAGTCCTTAAGACAGAAATTATTCATTCCATAAAGCTAAAATATGGACTGCTATCAAGGAATCAGCAAGAGATAAAACTTGTTGAAGCATTCTTAAAGAGGTGACTAGCAGGGTCCAAATAGGACTTTCAGAGAGTTCTTAAAATAAAATCCCCGTGCCTAATATATAAACATTCTCAGTAAATCTCTTTAGAATGTAACATATGACATAGCCATATTGTGACTTAAATTAAATACAGCAAAGCACAAATAAGAAAACTGATGTATGATGCTTCCTAAGTGATTCTGAATGAAAATGGTGGCAGCCAGTCTCCAAGGGCTCCTCAATGATCCCTGACCCTGGTTATTTACACCCAGTGTAGCCCACTCCCAAACTGTACCAGGGTTAATCTCTAAGGCATATGGCAAAAATGATGGCACAACACTTCAGATGTTAGCTTATAAAAAATCTATTGCTTCCATTCTAAGCACCCTTTTTCTCTAGGACCTCTGGCTCTGGGAAAAGAGGAGCAGCTGCCATGAAATCTGCAACCCTATAAAGAGGCCCAAATGGCAAAGAAATGAAGCCTCTGGCTATCAGTGGGTGAAGAACTGAGAACTGCCAACCACATGAGGGACTGCAGTTGGTTGACATCTTAGGGATCTCTGATGAGAAAACCTGAGCCAAAACCAATAACAAAGTGACCCCTAGACAGCTGACTTTCAGAAACTGTCAGCTAATAAACATCGTTTTAAGTTGCTAATAGATAGCTAATATAGCAATCAATTAAAAAAAGCTATAAATAAAAGACTTAATGGAATACTTAATTTTTAAAAGTAAAATATACAAATATCTGTACCACTGTTTCCATCCGAGACAGGCAGCAGTTTTCTCCTGGACTCAGGCAAGCTGCTTCATGTCATTAGTTATCTACTCAAATTAACTGTCAGCATAATTGTTCTCTGTACAATACTTCACTCTGTTTTGCTACTTAATCTTGTGAAGGAAACCAGACTCTGTCAGTAAGATTAGTATAAATCCCTCTGAATGAATAATATTGACAGAAAAAGTAGAAACTGTGAGTATATTCTAAATGACCTTTCATAATTAGCATACATTTCTAAAGCAAGCTTAAACCTCTCCAGAGGGGCTATGAAGTCACATGCTCCTAAAAGAGATGCTGATTATCCAAGTAAGTACAAGGTCTCCAGTGCTAGTAGAAAACTTAAGAATAGGGGAAGTGGAAAGCAGGAATTGCTATTGTTTTCTGAGTATTTTAAGGAATATTATTGGACCTACATTACAGGAAATGTTTGTGCATTATCCTAAGCCAAATTCTAAGACTGTTGTTTTGCCTTGCAAAAGGAAACTAGAACAGAAAATAGAAAAACTTTTGGCAGGCCTTGAACTTTTTGATAGTTCTTTTCCATTTTACTTCACTGGTCCTTTAATACTGATATTCCTCCCTATCCTCTTGCCAATATATATCCTAGCTGAGCAATTATTATGGTTTTTTTTTGTTTGTTTTGGACCAGGGACTGAACTGAGGGGTACTCGACCACTGAGCCACATCCCCAGCCCTATTTTGTGTTTTATTTAGAGACAGGGTCTCACTGAGTTCATGAGCGCCTTGTGGCTGCTGAGGCTGGCTTTGAACTCGCGATTCTCCTGTCTCAGCCTCCCAAAGTACAGGGATTATAGGCGTGCGCCACCACGCCCAGCTATCATGGTTTTAACCGTATCTATATTACTTCTAAATGTACATTTCTTTCTTTTTTTTGTTGGGGGGTGTGATACTTGGGATTGAACTTTGGGGTATTCTACTATCAAGCTATATCCTCAGCCTTTTTTATTTTGAGGCAGATCTTGCTAAGTTGTTTGAGGATCTCACTAAGTTGCTGAGGCTGGCTTTGAACTTGGAATCCTCCTGTCTCAGCCTCACAAGTCACTGGGATTGTAGGCATGTGCCACCACGCCTAGCTTAAATCTGTATTTCTGACTGAAACTACTTTTTTCAAGTTCCAGATCCACATTTCTAACTGGATACTAAACGTCACCACGTGGATATGTTGCAAACACCTCAAATATAACATGTTCAAAAATTACCACGAACTCATTACTTTAGTCACCAGTCAGCTATGATTCCTTCAATATCCTCTTTGGTTAACTGTGCTATCAATCACCTAATCAGCACAAACCTTAAAATTATCCTTATTTATCCTCAGTTTCATCCAGGCTTCTAATATTCTGATTTATCCTTTTACTTTTAAGATTTTTGTATCTTTATATCTAAAACTGACTTCTTGTAGATAGTATAGAGTTGAAGCTTACTTTTTATCCACTCTGATAATCTCATTTAATTCAGGTGCTTAGGTAATTTCCACTTAATGCAATTACTAATATGGTTAGTTCAAATCCTTTATCTGCCTCATTTATTCTTTTTTTTTAAAATATCTTTATTTATTTATTTTTAAATAAATATTTTTATGTGGTGCTGAGGATCGAACCCAGCGCCTCACGCATGCAAGGCAAGCACTCTACCACTGAGCCATAATCCCAGCCCCTGCCTCATTTATTCTTTATTCCCTTTTGGACCAATGTACAAAAGCAAAACAGTGGACAAAGGATAGCCTTTACAGCAAATGGTGCTGGAACTGAACATCCATAGGCAAAAAAGGAAAGAGAGTACCATCTCACACACAAGCATGTACACACACACACACACACACACACACACACACAGAGCAGTGGGGGTGATTAACTCAATGATGATGAATGGAATGTGAGTAAGCCAAAGCCAAACTACTTATTATTCTAGTATAGCTAAAAATTTGCAGAAGATAATCACTATTTCATAATTCAGTATATACCTACTAACAGGAAAAATGCATTTTTGTTAACAGTAAAATGAAACAATGGAAGGGTTTTATCAAGTAAGACTTATGCTCTTGGCCAAATTATGTTATATACATGTACAAATATATCACAATGAAATCCACTATTTTGCCAGGTGGTGGCACATGCCTATAATCCCAGTAGCTCAGGAGGCTCAGGCAAGAGGATCATGAGTTCAAAGCCAGCCTCACCAATTCAGCGAGGCCCTGAATAAGTCAGTGAGATCCTGTCTCTAAATAAAATACAAAAAGGGTTGTGGATGTTGTTCAGTGGTTAACTGCCCCTGGGTTCAATCCCTGGTACCAAAAAAAAAAAAAAAGAAAGAAAAAAAAAAAGAAATCCACTGTTTTGTATGATTATAATACGGCAATAAAAAGAAGAATTGTGCTCATAGGATTTGACAATGTCTCCCACTAATAATTAAAAATGGTTTATTTTAAATACAACGTACCTTATGTAGCATAATTACTTAAGGCTTATTTAGTGGCAGTAATTCTCTGAACAAAAATACTTTTTGTCAGACTTATCTCCGGGAGGTACTCTAATGGAATCCCTGAAAAAGCCCTTTCTACATTACAAACAAAGGCAATTAATCTCAACTTTTTCTTCAGATAGTAGTAGTATATATCTTAGATGAGACTTACTGTTTCTGACCAAAGATTAATTAAAATTTACATAGTAGTAGATGTGAATGATTTTAAATGTTTTAAGACACCAAGGTACATTTTCCTATTTTATAAATTTATCTAAGTATACTTTTATAAACAGAAAAGCACTTTTCACTTTTTAAAAAAAATATTAGTCTTTAAGAATTGACTGCATCCCAAATAGGTTCACGCCAGATATATCATATGGTACTGAGGCTTTAGTAGTTTACATGTGTGTTCATGTCAGAAATTTATTCATTCATTTCTCATATTCTTTAGAATAAAAATGGGCTAAAATCACTTTGAGAAATTTATGGTGAGGCACAGTTTAAAAAGGCACAGTAGAAACTGTTCTATCTAAGAGCACACAAAAAGAAAAAGCAGCATTCTCTTCCAAATTTTAAAGGTATTCTTCTGATTTCAACTATACAAAGCATTACAGCAAAGACTGAAACTAAAAATGGAAAATAAAAACTGATTTATAAGATCAGTTTTGTTTCCTCATTTTATTGTTTCTCTTAACTTGTAAGAATCTTAATAGTGACATCTTTCCTAGATTATCATTCTAAAATTTTTTCCCACTGGGTGCAGTGGCACACGGCTAAAATCCCAGTAATTTGGGAGGCTGAGACAGAAGGATGGCAAGTTCAAGGCCAGCTTCAGCAACTTAGCAAGGCCCTAAGCAACTTAGCAAGACCCTGTCTCAAAATAAAACATAAAAGGGGCTGGGCATGTAGCTTAGTGGTAAAGTACCTCTGGGTTCAATCTCCAGCAGCAAGAAAGAAAAAAAAGTTAAAAAATTTTCCCATAGGGCTGGGATTGTAGCTCAGTGGTAGAGCGCTTGCCTCGCATGCGTGAGGCCCTGGGTTCGATCCTTAGCACCACATACAAAGCAATAAAATAAAGGCATTGTGTCCATCTACAACTAAAAAAAAAAAAAAACCTAAATATCAGATTAATTTAAAAAAAAATTTTTTTTTCCCATGGAATGATGTCATACATGTAGAGTAGGTCAGAGAAAGGTGGAGTCAAGGTTCCAGCTAGACCAGTAGGATTGGGTAAAGATCATGTGTCAGAACATGAGAGTTAAGGCTAAGGGTTGTGTCTTTTAAGGGCAGACAGAATCTGAAGGCTGATTCAAAATTAGAATATCATTATCACAGAGAAAAGACAAGCTGGATATTAGTACATTTAAGACCCTGGATGCTCACCCAAGCATAGGTAGGACAGAAGACAACTGAAATAGGCTGTCTCTGATATTAAGGAGAAGAAAGTTCAAACTCTTCAAAGCATCAAAGGGTAAAAAACAAAGCCTAGTTACTGAACAGGAAGAACAGAAGTCAGGGTGGGATCTGACTTGAAATGAAGCCATTGAACTGGGGCTCCCTTTTTAAAAAAAGACAGCTACTTGCTGTATTTAGGTTTGAAGAATACTGTCAAGAAGCCAAAAACCAAACAAAGTTAAGTGTTGCTACTTTATGAGGTCTCATGCAAAACAAAAATCAGAAGTAGATGCACAGAATTTTATCAACTGTAAATGCTATTTAAAATTTTCCAATTGCCATGAAAATTCTGGGAACATGAATCTACTGAGTGAATTTATGGGAGATGAAACTGGAAATATAGACTGAGGAAAGCCTTTTAAAGATGTTGATCAGTTAAAGGCTAATTTCCTGAAACAGTCACATGACTCATTTCTTCACTTTTTTTTTTTTTAAATATTTATTTTTTTTTGGTTGCAGGTGGACAGAATATCTTTATTTTATTTTTATGTGATGCTGAGGATCAACCACAACCCCAGTCCCCATTTCTTCTCTTCTTTCAAGTACCTGTTCAAAGCTCCCCTTATCAGCAAGGTCTGCTTCTTCTTCTTCTTTTGTACCAGGGATTGAACCCAGGGGCACAACTTACCTACTGAGCCACATCCCCAGTCTTTTTATATTTTATTTTGAGACAAGGTTTCACTAAGTTCCTTAGGGCCTCACTACATTGCTGAGACTGGCTTTGAACTTGCAATCCTCCTGCCTGAGCCTCCTGAGCTGCTGGGAGTACAGGCATATGCCACCATTCCTGGCAGCAAGGTTTTCTTTGACATTCTGTATAGAAGAGTAAAAGATCACCCTCCTTTTCCTACTTGTATTTTTCTTCAGAGAACTTATCACCACATGATCAACTATATAACTGCTTATATACTGACTGCTTGTCCTTCCCATGTAAAATATAAACTCTAGGATTTTGTTTTATTCACTGCTATATTCCCAACATCTGGAAAAGAATCTGGCATGCAGTTGGCACTCAATCAATACACACTATTGAATAAACAAACAAATATCACTGCGAACAGATGAAGATAACATAAGCAGGAAGAGTATGTTGTGTGCTGTTTTGTTGTTTTGAGCAGTGCTGGGAATCAAACTCAGGGCCCTGACCACTGGGCTACAACCCCATCACACCATGAAAGATTTTTAATGTGCCTATCCTATCTATATTCCTAAGTATATGACCAGGACAACAATCTAGCAACCTTTTTTTGGTCAGGTCAAAAGGGTCCACATGTTTAATTAAGACAATAATATCAACAAAAGGTTGGGCTTTAAAACAGAACTAAATTAGGCTACTGAAATTACTTTTTCTTTTTTTGGTACTGGGGATTGAACTCAGGGGCACTCAACCACTGAGCCACATCCCCAGCCCTATTTTGGTATTTTTATTTAGAGACAAGGTCTCACTGAGTTGCTTAGTGCCTCACCATTGCTAAGGCTGGCTTTGAACTCACGATCCTTCTGTCTCAGCCTCCCTAGCCAGTGGGATTACAGGTGCCACTGTGCCCAGCTGAAAATTACTTTTAAAGACAAAAAATAATAAGCGTCTTCAGATTCTTTCCCTATTTTTCTTTTTTTGGACTGGATGGTTAACTTTTGTTAGTTTGTTCTAACAGATTTCTTTCTATAAAATGCACCATTTAAATACTATATAAACTACAGTACAAAAGACTGATATTTTCTTCCTATTTTATAATACTGTTGTTAAAAAAAAAACTAGTCAAACCTATATCTTCTTTTTCTTTTTTCCCCACATTTTTATTGGTGCATAATGATGGGATTTGTTGTTACATATTCATACATGTACACAATATAACAATGTAATTTGGCCAGTATCACTTCCCAGCCATTCCGTCCTTCCTCCGATTCTCCCACACCCTGGTCCCTTTCTCCTACTGATCTCCCTTTGATTTTCATGAGATCCCACCGGCCCCCACCCCCCCACCTTTCTTTTCCTTTTTCCTAACTTCCACAAATGAGAAAACATACGACCCTTGACCTTCTGAGTTTGACTTATTTTGCTTAACATAATGGTCTCAAGTTCCATTTATTTTTATTCATGGCTGAATAAAACTCCATTGCATATATATACCACATTTTCTTTATCCATTCATCTGTTGATGGACATCTAGGCTGGTTTTGTAGTTTGGCTATTGTGAATTTTAATGCCTTAAACATGGGTATGTATGTATCACTGATGACTTTAATTCTTCAGGGTAAATATCAAGGAGTGGCGTATTTAGGTTATATGGTAGTTCCACCATACCTAGTCTTTTGAGGAACCTCCATACTGATTTTCATACTGTCTGTACTACTTTACAATCCCACCAACAGTGTTAATGTGTTCTTTTCTCTCCACATCCTCTCCAGCATTTATTATTGTTTATATTCTTGATGACTTGTCATTCTGACTGGTGTGAGATGGAACCTCGTGTCATTTTGATTTGCATTTCCCTAACTGCTAATGATGTTGAACATTGAACATTTTTTTGTGTATTTGTTGGCTATTTGTATTTCTTATTTTGAGAAGTTTAATTCATTTGCATTTATTCATTGGGTTATTTGGTTTGTTAAAGTTTTTTTGAGCTCTTTGTATATTCTAGATATTAATCCTCTGTCAGAAGAGTAGCTAGATTTTTCTCCCATACTATCAGTTCTTTCTTCACATTTCTAATTGTTTTCTTTGTTGTGCAGAAGCTTTTCAATTCAATGCCATCCAATTTATTAACACTGGTATTATTTCCTGGCTTCAGATGTCCTATTGACAAAAGTTGTTGCTTGTATCTATGTACTGGAATGTTGACCCTGTTTTCTTCTAGGAGTTGCATAGTTTCTGGTCTAATTCCTAGGTCTTTGATCCATTTTGAGTTGATTTTTGTTGAGGGTAAAAGGGGCTAGTATTATTCTTCTATATATGGATAATCAGTTTTCCCAGCAGCATTTGTTAAAAGGCTTTCTTTTTCCAATTTATGTTCTTGGCAGCTTTGTCAAGGATGTGTAGATGTGTAGATTTGTCTATATGTCTGTTTTCATGCAAGTACCATGCAGTTTTTGTTACTACAGAGATCTGTACTGTAATCTGTTAAGTCAGATATTGTAATGCTTTCCAACATTACTTTTTTGGCTTAGAATTGGTTTGGCAATTATGGGTCTCTTATTCTTCTAAACAAATTTTAGGATTTTTTTTCTAGTTATGTAAAGAATGTCATTGGTATTTTGGTGGGAACTGCATTGAATCTGTATATTGATTTTGGTAGTATGACCATTTTAAAAATATTAATTCTGCCTGTCCATGAAAGTCTTTCCATTTTTTTGAGGTCTTCTTCAATTTCTTTCTTTAATATTCTATAATGTTTATTGTAGAGGTCTTTCACCTCCTGGGTTAGATTTATTCCTAGGTTTTTTTTTTTGTTTTTTTTTTTTGAGCTACTATGGGAATGGGATTGTTTTCCTGATTGCTTTCTCAGCAGCTTCACTGCTGAAAACCTACATCTTTTCCTTAAAACTTCAGACCTATGTAATCCTAAGGAAGCTTTTAGTACTCTATTATTTTATCATTCTTTCTTGAGGTGCTGGGAATTGAATTCAGGGCCTTGCACACACTGCACAAGCAGTCTACTAGTGAGCTACATCTTCAGCCCTATTATTTTTCAAAAGTGCTTCTGTTTTTTGTTTGTGTGTATGTGTGTGCTACTGGGCATTGAACCCAGGGGCATTCTGCAACCGAAGAACATCCTTAGTCCATTTTACTTTTTATTTGGAGGCAGAACCTTGCTAAACTGCCCTGGAACTTGTAATTCTCCTGCCTTACCCTCCTGAGAAGCGAGGATTACAGGTGCATGCCATCACATGGGCTTTCCTAGAACTTTAAAGGTGTCACTTTATTTTTTTTTAAACCAGGTCTGGGAATTGAACCCAGAACATCATGATCTCTACCACTGAAGTACATTCCCCAGCTCATTTTAAATATTTTTCTTTGAGGCAGGGTCTTACAAAAATTGCTCACACAGGTCTCAAACTTAAATTTTCCTGATTCAGCCTTCCAAATAGCTGGGATTACATGTGCACCAGTGTACCAGGCAGGAGTCACTCTTTAAAATGAAGTAATATTTATTGAAATTGACATACCTAGAGTTTCTTTTAGAATAAGCTAGAAGCTACCTCCCTCCTCTCTTGCCAAATTGCCATCCTAATGACCCATTAGCATTTTTTTCTTTTTAAATATTTTTTAAGTTGTTGATGGACCTTTATTTTATTCATTTATTTATATACGGTGTTGAGAATCGAAGCCAGGGCCTCACACATGCAAGGCAAATGCTCTACCACTGAGCCACAACCCCAGGCCTCATCAGCATTTTTTGAATAATCCACATTTTTACTCATTGTTTTGAAGTGCTAAATTACTGTATATTAAGTTCCCTGAGGTTTTAAATCTTTAGGGTTCATTCCTTGGCTCACACTACAAATTTAAACATGCAAGTCTACCTATGACCTATTAAAAGTCTGATAATTTTCTGGTTTATGTGAGGGTATGGGGAAACAGGTACTACTGATAGAAATGCAAATTAGGAGGGGAAGAATTTTTCTTAAAAATGAGACTGCTAGGTTATATAACCTACATATAGATTTCTATAGGCAAACAAAGTTAAAAGGGCATTCATAAAAATTTATTGGAAGCAGGGCGCGGTGGCACATACCTGTAATCCCAGCACTTTGGGAGGCTGAGATAGGAGAATTGTGAGTTCAAAGCCAGGCTCGGCAAACACAAAATAGGGCTGGGGATGTGACTCAGTGGTGGAGTACCCCTGAGTTCAACCCTGAGTTCAATCCCTGGTACCAAACAAAACAAAACATAACTACTGGAATCTTAACTGGATTAGCATTAAATTTATAGATTTGTTCCAGGAAAACTACCTGTTACCTATTTGAGTGTTCTTTTATGGCCTTTTCTAAATGTTTGTAGTCTTGCTTTGTTTTTATCTAGACCCTGAACTTTGCCTATTAAGTTTATTTCTAAAGTATTCTGCTAATTATTGCTCTAAATTGAGTCTTTTTTTTTTTTTTGGATACATTTTCCAGCTGACTCTTGTTGATATAAAAAGCATCTTATCTGATTAGTACCAGTGCACTGAAAAAGCTGAACAGGAAGTAATTTTTAAATGATACACATAGTTCCTCAAAACATTTTATTTGAATTAAACATGTAAAATGCACTTGTTAAAAAAAATTTCTATATGTAGGGTCAAGTTGTTTTTTTCTTTTTCTTTTGTCCTTTTTTTTTTTTTTTTTTGATCAGGGTTCCAAGTTTTTATTCTTCTATAAATCACACCAATAATGCATGTTTAGGATTTTCACTATGTGTGGGGTGAGGAAATGAAGGCACTTGCTGCAAAGAAATCTGGGAACCAGAGAATCGATTTTTCTAGTTTACGCTATCCCCTCACATCTTTTACAGATGTACATACACATCTAATGCAGTGACAAAATTTTCAGAAACTTGCCTCTGAGTCATTTCAAAGCACTGAATTCGAAATTTATTTATTGTCTGTTTGTTTATTTTTGCACACTGGGACTGAACCTAGGGGTGCTCTACCACTGGGCTATATCCCTGGCTCTTTCTATTTTTAAAGACAAGATCCCACTAAATTGCCCAGGCTGGCCTTGAACTTGTGATCCTCCTGCTTCAGCCTCTCAGGTAGCTGAGATTACAGGCATGCACCACAATGACTGGCTCAACTTGGTTTTAATAAAAACAACTGTTGTTTTGCCCTTATGTGTCATAACATTACACTAATATGTACAACTAGTAATATAAATCTAGAAGCAAACATGCCTGAAGTTTTTATATGTATATAATTTCATTAATGGGAGAAAAGAATTCAGGTGTATCAGAGAATAGGTTTCTAGACACCAGTATTCATCTTTCAGAAGCATCCTGAGAGCCATCCTACTCAACCTCCACCTTTCAGTAATGGATTAAAAAAAAAAGTCAATAAATGCTTATTGAAATAAACTGAAGATACCTGAATTTCTGAATCATAAACTATGCAGCAAGATGTTAAATTTAGATGTGCACATGCCTATAACCCTAGCTACATGGAGGGATGAGGCAAAAGAATCGTAAGTTCTAGGCCAGCTTGAGCAACTTAGTGAGACTCTGTCTCAAAATAAAAAATAAAAAGGGCTGGGATGTAGCTCAGTGGTAAAGTACCTGCCTAACATGTTTGAGACCCTGAGTTCAATTCCCAGTATTGCAAAAGTAAATAAGTAAAAATAAAAAGATGTTAACTTTACTGTTAATAGGAGAACCATGTTCTAAGGATTTGAAAGAAACATATATTTTATTCCTCTGTATAAAATTTGGTACAATACTATGTACAAATGCAAACAATTTTTAAATCAATGAAGCCTGAAGCTAAAAATGAAGAATGGGTGTCATACTATTTTAATCTACAGATGGATGGAAATTCCTGAGATTAAAGTACTGTCATAATAGGAAAGTGTTTCAAAAACATTTATAAAACTTACATATATTTTAAAAATCTCCTACTTGTTAATATTGACCTAAGCTATGAACCAAATTTCTAATTTTTCTGTCAGGAGAAAAAAAAAAAAGGTTGGAAGCTACGTGTATACAGTAGGAAAACTTGAGTAATGTAAAGAAACTAGAATTCTAGTTCCAGCTCTGTCAATAATCAACTATGTTTAAAAATCTTAGGAATATGTTTCTCACCTGTTCAGTTTCCCTAGTTGTACTTGAGTGACTGGAGAAAGAGCAGAATGAAGAAAATAAATAACACATTGTAATGTATGCAAAGCTACTTGTTTTCTGAAATTTAGAATCCAGTGCTACTTCCAACATTGGAGAATACTAACTCTAAGGTGTTAACTACTAAACAAACTCAGAAAGACTGTGTCTATGTCTGAAGATTCAAGTCTGCTGTGCATTTTCAGTGTTAAAAAGGCATGCAAAATGTGTCAAAATGGCCACTTCTCCATCTTGTATATATAAAGCACAGAAACTATACTTGTCAAGAAAATGAATCTTAGTCTTATATCTTCCTATAATCCTCTTTATCTCTGTAACACTAAGGTATTATAGCCTATTTCATCTACAATAATATCTTTTAGAATTTTATAATCAAGACTATTTTCACTTAATTTTGTTCTGAAAACCAACTGTAAGGTCAGAAAGGCATGGTATATTTATTCTACAGTTCAGCATAGACTACCAAATGTAAAGCCCTTAGAAATCAAAGGTTTTAGATTTCTAGATCAGAATACTTCCTACTCTCCCTTTCGGCATGCACTTACTGAGTTGTATTTCTTCATCTGACAAACATACATTAGGGAACTGGGTTGGGTACTTATCCATTTTCTACTTCTGGCTTCATTATTCTCTATAATATCACTCACTGTAATCCTAGACAAGTCACAACTCTAAATTCATTTCTTCATCATTTGTTCTGTCATTCAAAATTTGTGTGAAGATTAAATTAATAGAAAGCTAAGAACTGAAAAGAATTCCAGAGATATAATTCAATACTCTCCTTTTACAAATATGTAATAGTTAATTATCTGTTTGAAGTCACATTAACTTTTAATAGCTGGAATTAGAATCCAGGTCATTTAACACATTTATTTTGGTTCTTTTCATTATATACTTTGCTGTTTCTAAAGTAATGGAAATTTTTTGAAAACTGAAACCTATCTTGTCATTCTCAACTCTAGGAATTTAGAATACGTCTAGATTATTCCATTTTAATGAGAATGGAGAAAATAATCACCCAAATAATTTTCTGTAATTTTGGCTGAGAAAGGTAACATGTCTATACTTAATGGGACTGCACTAAGACACTGTTACCAAAATTAGCTCTAGCCTTCAAGATCTAAAATTTGAAATTTTTTATTCAGTTGTAAAGCTCTGAAGGCCCTTTACTGTACTGGTAGACTTTCATCTCTATTTTGTACAAAAATCCACTGATACACATTGTACTGCAATTATTTCTTTGTTTTTTAATCTTAAGTAGACTGCATGAATATGTCTTAAAAGCAAGACAAAGTAGACTGTAGAAGTACAAAAAGGAACTGGTGATACTGAGAAAACTCCACAGGACAATATGATAGAGTTTTAAGAGGTGGTGCTGAGGGAGAGGGAACAAGTAGAGATAGGAAAATAAATAATAAATAAGGACAAGGAACAATTAAAGTGTAGTAGAGATAAATGTGCTTACTCAAGCTTTAAATTGTACACCATAATAACATTCCTGCTCCTCTTAATTTCCTTTACCTTCTTTGCTTGAACCTGCTTCAACCATCATTTCCAACCACTTTTACTTTGCTCATTAATCCTTATTAATAATCCTTTAAATCTTTCCTCTTCTACTCCCACCCAACTCTACCAACAGGTTTAGTCCTTTGAACTTGGGTAGATGACTAATGCTCCAGTAAAAAGTAACAAAGTATTATCTGCAGTAATAACAGGCAATTAAATCACTTCCAAAAGACATCAACAGACTTATAGGAATACTAAATTTGTAAAGAATGTAATAAATTTTCCAGGTCTAAAAGATCTTTTCATAGAACATATATTCATAAATATATTTTGTCTACACAAATTAAAAATGTTCATTTATCAAATTGAAATGTTTTGTTTCTAAACCTAAATAGAAAATGTATTGTAAATAAATTGGCTTCAAAAGAATTCAAATGAGAAAACTGCTTTTTTCATAAGTGTAAATTAGAAAAGAACCCAGAAGACTCACATCTCACTATGGCAAACATTTACTTCATTCAAAATTAGTAAGAATAAGCAAGTGCTCTACCAGTGTTACATCCCTAGTCCTCTCTAACATTTAAAAATACTACTGCTCAACATTTTATTTTGAACAGGAACAAATTTATTTTTAGTTTAAGTTTCACATACCCTCTCATCCTTTTCATTTTTTATTTTTTGGAACATCCCCTATTCACTGTTGTTTTAGGTATTACTCTAATTATAGCCTTCAAAACTTTTAATGAGACAATAATTTAAGGTTTTGATCAAATCCACAGTCATCCCATCAATTTCACAGTAAAAGAATATGGGGATGAAAGATTATTTGAAAGGAGATATCTTTTAAAGAAGAAAACTACAGAAATATATAGGATATACAGGAAACGCTTTTTTTTCATTTAATCTTTACAGTACTACAAAATAGAAAATTCTTTTCTCATTAGACTCTTGGCTTAAGCAAAAAATATTTCATATACATTTTTTTATACAGCCTGGTTTCAAAATCAGAAATTCTTAAACACTAAGAATGAAAAATTATTCGTTATACCTTAAAGTAAAAAACCCCCAATGTGGCAGCTTAAACATTCAAAGTATTCAAAGAATCAGAATCAGATATGGAAGCAGGAAGGGATCTTTGTATAGTTTCAACTACCCTCTTGTTACAGTCAAGAAACCAGACTCCTAGAAAGGTCAAATGATGGCCTGTCCAGCTTCTCTGATTCTAATACTCTTTACAGAACACTTCCACGCTTTCCTATTTTATATACATACATACATACATACACACACACACACACACACATACATATATATATATTTATTTTTATTTTTTAAAGTCTAGAGTCCTTCTAGTTTGTCCATAAAGAAAAACTTTCAAAATATTTCACAGATATTTCCAGATACTTCAGAGAAATAGCCTGCAGGACTTGTTGATCCTACATTTCTTCAGATCTGATTTTCTTATCTGTTTTAAGTCACAGTGCTTGAGAAGTTCATAAAGGTTATGAAACCAGTCCCCAACTAGGGCAGAGGTAGGGGTCAGCCTATACAAAAGGGTTTCAGAGATTTCAAGGTCCCCAGTTGCAGATCCTGTACACCAGGACTGTCAAACTTATTCCAGTATTAAACCAAATCACCACATATAATTAATCTACTAATAAATAATATGTTTCCCCAGAATCACAATTTGACATTTGGTGGTTTTCCTAAAATAAGGGTCAACAAGAAATGGTGTTTCATAAGTAAATATTTCTGTCATTAGAAACATTCTGCATTAGTGCACATGTAAAGATTTATAATATGTTTCTAAAATAAAGCAAAGTTTTTCCCTTGACACTCTGGAATGATTTCTTTAATTAAATGAAGACAACATAATCTACCATAATCTACCAAATATTTATATATACATATGGAGAAAGGGATTGAGAGAGAGAGAGAGAGAGAGAGAGAGAGAGAGAGAGAAACACAAATGTGGCAACTTCCCTTATTCTCCTTTTTTAAAAAATTTTTAATTTTTTTAATTTAAAAATATTTTTTTTAGTTGTAGATGGACACAACATCTTTATTTTATTTATTTTTATGTGGTGCTAAGGATCGAACCCAATGACTCACGCATGTGAGGCAAGCGCTCTACCACTGAGCCACAATCCCAGCCCCCTTATTCTACTTTTCTCTACTATTATTTCACATGCCTTCCCATCCTTCTTTCTCCCCACTAGCATATGGCTTTAATTCTTTTAATAATATATGAATGTATTTAATGATTTTTTTCTGCTTTTTACAATCATTTATTGCATTCAAGATGAATAATTTTTAGAATAAATATGACATATTTAGAATAATTTCTCACATTTTCTATTCTTTCTTTCACTCACTCGTTATTTATTTATTTACTGGAATGCTAAGGATTAGACCTAGAACCTCACACATGCTAAGCAGTACTCAACCACTTAGCTACATTCTCAGCCCCTATATTTTAAATTGTGAACTCTTCTACACCGATTTTTAAGAAGAAAAAAATCTTTTAAAACTGAAGTATGATTTACTTATCATAATATGCTAAAATCTTATATATTTAGTTCCATCAGTTTTGACAGTATATTCTTAGTTTTGTGTTGTGTGGTTTTGTTTTTTGGTACTGGGGATTGAACCCAGGGACACTCTAGCATTGAGACATATCCCCAGCCCTTTTTTATTTTAAGACTGTCTTGCTAAATTGTCAAGGCTTGCCTCAAACTTGCAATCCTTTGTCTCTGCCTCCTGAGTTGCTGGGATTATAGGTGTGCACCACCACACTCAAGCTCACAGGTTTTAACTAAATCTATACAAGGAACAGAAAATTATGACCAAAATAAATTGTATCATTTCAATCCAAAATTATTCAAAGTATGACCTAAATGAATTATTTCATCATAGATGCAAAGGCTCTATTTCCAACAATTTGAAGACAGAGCCATTTATTCTGCCCTTACCTGCCAGCCACCATTTTAAGCCCTAAAGCTTTCCAGGCAGAAAAACTTCCTGCTCTATGAACTTTGGTTTTCAAATAGTTTCCAGATATGCCCTTCCCATTTTAAAATCATGCCCTGTTTTTCTTGGGAACCTTTTTCTGTTTTTTACTTAGGGGCTATACCCAGGAAGGGGTTATTTAGGGGTGCTCTAATACTGAGCTACATCCTCAGCTCCTTTTTGTTTTTTAAACAAATTGTCCAGGCTGGCCTCAAACTTGCAATCTTCCTTCCTCAGCCTCCTAAATCCTTGGGATTAAAGGCGTGGGCCACCATGCCTGAAGACAGTATATTCATTTTAAAAATTATAATTTTTAAGTTCTCTTCAGAAGCAAGAAGAGAATAAATGTATAATTAGTTTATTCATTCATGAATTGATCTGTGACAGTCTAGCAGGGGGCAACTGGAAGACAGCCTAACTAGAAATAGGGAGATAAGATAACAATTGTAATACTCATATAGATAAGAGTGACTGGGTTTTTATTTTAAAAAATGGCAGTGAGAAGGAAAAGGGGGCAGGATAAAACTGACATTACTATCAAGACCAGCACTAGCTGGAGGAGGAGAAGAATGGCTGAGAAACCCACTTTTCACTTTATTTATACTGGTGTTCAATAAAGTTTTACTCAACAGTTTTGAGCCTAATTTTGAATCAGACATGGGCAAATCATATTCTCTGCCTACTCGAAGCCATAGTCACAGTAAAACCTAGTCAAGAACTCAAGTTACTCAAATCCTTAAACTTATAACAGTTAAAATTTTACAGAATATCCTGTGATTTTTTTAAAAATTACACAACTGAAAGATTTAGACTACTACTGCACTGATACATAAAAAAAATTTACAGGCTAGGTTATTCGCTCAGTTTCTTAAGGTGTTAAATTTTAAAAAGTGATGAGTTGTACATTGAGATTTACTATATTTCAAAGTGGTTGCTTATGACAATTATATTTCAAATAAGTTGTACATGTATATTACTGCAACAATCCTGAATAAAATGTCTTTACCACTTCAACTTCTGATTCTGATTTTCTTATTTCATTCTCTCCCCAAAATCCATACAAGAACTGATTCCCAGACTTCTAGAAATGTACAGATCTCACATTAAAATAATAGTTTGTCTGAGCCTCTCAAATAGAAAAGAACATATTAAATATATTTAATTCCCTGGATTTGCTGAACTCTCTTTGTAGCTAATTATTTTTAAAAACTTAACCTAAGGATTTTTCAAGGTATCAGATTTCACTTTGGCTCCTTTTAGGTTAGAAGTCAAATAAACTAATTCAAAAAAAACCCCCAAAACCAAAAAAAAACAAAAAACAATCAGCATTCAATTATCTTCATCTTGTTGAGACAGCCCCTCTGCTACTGCTCTTCGTCAGTAAAAACAAGTTTCAACAAAATTCAAGTTTATTGATATAATTCATCAGCAAACATGTCTACTAAGGTCAAGAACTATGTTAAGAATTAGAAACAAGGATATATTAATATATTAATAATAATGAAAAGCTTAATTTACAAATAGTGATCTATCCATTTTAAGCACCAATAACTCAGACATGAAAAAACTACAAATGAACTTTTAAATGAACATAAAGTCAAGTGAATAACAATAATATATAGAAGAGTATTCCAGTATAGAATTAATTCTTTGAGAAAGCTCTATATTCAAAATGAAAGTAAAAGCAGACAAGGTCAGGGCATTATTACTACATACATTGCATTATTTAAAGATGACTAAAAGGAGACTGTAAGTCTGGAAGTACCTACTAAGATTTTTATGTTTTTCTAAATTATTAACTGAAAATTTTTTTCCAGTGAGAATACAAGTTTATTAACTACTTCTTTTTTCATTATTGCCCAAAGTTTCTATCAGCTTTCTAATATAAACACATACATGTTTTTCCATACCAAAAGTAATACAAAGAAATTCAGACCCTCAATATTTTAAGTCTATTGGTTATAAATAACTCATGTTTTTGTGTTTCATTTGATTGTAGATGAATTTCCTAGTCAAAAACAATAAAAACAGATTACAATTTATCAACAAACAAAAGTTGCTGAGCATGAAAGTAGTTCAAATTAAAAAGGTACAAAACAGTACACAACATGTTACTGTAACTTTTTAAAAGTTAGCTAAGTAATTTATGAAGGAAAGATAAATTTCTCTTAAGTTCCTAAAAGTAAGAGTTTTGATCCAAACTGAACCAAATTAAAAAATACTAAGAGTAAAATACAACTGGATCTAGCCTTTTTGGAAAAAATTAGGGGGTAGAGGTATAGCTTAGTGGTAGAGCATGTGTTTAGCAGATTTAGACCACTACTGGATTTAATCCCGGACACGGAAAAAAAAAAAGTTTAAAACAAGAAAAAAAAAAGTATGTTAGTCTGATAGCTTCAGTCCTTTGGGAAATAAATAATATTTACATCCAATTACTGTAACCCCACCATATGTGCTTCTGATTTGGTGGGTTTTAAGATATGAATATACCAGCCAGGTACAGTGCCACATGCCTGTAATCCCAGCTACTCTCATCCTCTTGCCCCAGCTGAGGCAAGAGGATGCTAACTTCTAAGCCAGCGTAGGCAATTGAGCAAGACCTTGTCTAAAAATAAAAATAGAGCTAGGAATGTAGTTCAGTGGCAGAGTACTTGTCTAGCATGCATGAGACCCTGGGTTCATCCCTAGTATTGCAAAAAATAAATAAGCATATTCTAAATATAAATACATAGCAAAACCATTTATGGGAAAGTTTAAATGAAAATAAGATGTTAAATATATTCCAACATTCCTTAAAGGGGACTTGGGGAAGAGTTAGGGGAGCGCAAACATAAAATTATGAATCTAATATTTAGCCAAGTAGTAGAATTCATTCTCCAAAAGTTATTTTCATCAATTTAAGGGAACAATTTTGTTTAAAAAAATATGCACCTTCACTTGTGCTTAAATCATGGGTAAAATAAGATTAGTACACCAAAATCAAAGATAAACTTTTTTTGGGGGGGGGGGGAGGAGAGCCTTAGTCTGGAACCCAGGCCTTAATAAGCTAAGCACATGTTCTAAACACATGCTCTACCACTGAGCTATGTCTCTTTGCAAAAATAAATATTCTTAAATTTCTTCTTTGGTGAAAGGAGTAATTTAAAAATTGAAATAACTCTAATATTAATTCAGTTTTATAGGAAAGAAAAATGTTAGCAAATTATTTATCAAAAACTAAAGAGGGGGCTAGGTATATAGCTCAGTTGGTAGAGTGCTTGCCTCACATGCACAAGGCCCTAGGTTCAATCTCCAGCACCAAAAGAAAAGGGAAAAAAAAAGCTAACGAGACACAGGATTAAAGCAACTCACAATCATACCAATTAAGATAAATCTTAAAAAGTAGAAAAAAACAGAAGCCAAGAGTGGAAGAACTGCCACTGATTTCTCAGTTAAATCCTTTATATATAAAGGTTAAAGGTCTCTCACAGTCATTAAACAGTTCTTTAAAATGCCTTATTAAGATATTACTAAAAATTTGAATTTGACACACCCATATAATTTTTATTTCTAAAAAAAAATCATATCCCAAATACAAAAGCAACAGAATAAGAGAAACAGGCTCAAACTGTTTTTTTTTTTTCCTCTCTCAGTTATTACTACCCAAGCAAAGCAAAACTAAAACAGCTCTTGAGAGGTTGCCAGACCCCCAGAAGGCATTTCTGCATAAAAGAGTTAATGAGCAGTTGGCTCAACTAAACTAGCCAGTGACCATTTGCAAGCCTCCTAGGTATATTCCCAGCAGAAACATTATCAGATTAAAGGAACTGCAAACAAACTGGGCTGAAACCTTTCTTTGTCCAAACCCAGCCTCTTCTTCCTGTGATGTCATATTACAAATCCAGCAAGCCTTTCTTTTTCACTTCAGAGAAAGCCCATCTCACAATACAGCTGGCAACTGTGGAAAAGGCCTCAATTCAGCAAGAGCTAACTTGCTTAGGAATTTACTTCAGAACTTTCAAAAGATTCTTCTACTTGCCGCCATCTAGAATCCACAGCAGGAATACTAGAAAGGAAAACATCATTTAAAAGAAACAAGAAGGAAAAGAGGACGAATTGGGAATGTTTAAGTCTCTGGAACTCTGCATTGAAAAGCAAAATAAGATTAATAATTTAAGCTTAAAGATTCTGGAGTGTAAAGGAACTCTGATTCTGAAATATTTATCTTGATTACTGAAATACAAGTTTATAAGACGAGTAGCTGTATACCTGTCTTAGAACACAACTTTTCTTTTCATTTGCAATCCTATGGGTTGGCTTCACTGACTACGTTTTCCCATCAGTAAACAAAAGCCTGGATTCATGGATTTTCTGGAGACTAGAAAATGAGAATATTTTTCTGTTGAAGAATCTACTGGAAACTTTACAGCATCGAGTTTCATGTTTCGTTCAGAGATTTCAGAGAAAAAGGAAATATTTATAAAACCTGCCCAAAGATCCAAATAATTTGCGAATAAATTGGATGTTATAGTGGTCACAATCTGAATACCAAAGGAGACTGCAGCCCAGCCCTGGGACCAAAGGACTTCCTTACTGTAAGTTGGAAGTGCTTTTATAATGGTAAGCGCTAACAGCTCTCAATGCCCCTATGATGACTCCTTTAAGTACACTTTATATGGGTGCATGTTCAGCATGGTGTTTGTGCTTGGCTTAATATCCAACTGTGTTGCCATATACATTTTCATTTGCACCCTCAAAGTGCGAAATGAAACCACCACGTACATGATTAACTTGGCAATGTCAGACTTGCTTTTCGTTTTTACTTTACCCTTCAGGATTTTCTACTTTGCAACACGGAATTGGCCATTTGGAGATTTACTTTGTAAGATTTCTGTGATGTTGTTTTATACCAACATGTATGGAAGCATTCTGTTCTTAACCTGCATTAGTGTAGATCGATTTCTGGCAATTGTCTACCCATTTAAGTCAAAGACTCTGAGAACCAAAAGAAATGCAAAGATTGTTTGCATTGCTGTGTGGTTAACTGTGATCGGAGGAAGTGCACCAGCAGTTTTTTTTCAGTCTACCCACTCTCGGGGTAACAATACCTCAGAAGCCTGCTTTGAAAACTTTCCAGAAGCTACTTGGAAAACATATCTCTCAAGGATTGTAATTTTCATCGAAATAGTGGGATTTTTTATTCCTTTAATTTTGAACGTAACTTGTTCTAGTATGGTGCTAAGAACTTTAAATAAACCTGTTACATTAAGTAGAAGCAAAATAAACAAAACTAAGGTTTTAAAAATGATTTTTGTTCATTTGGTGATATTCTGTTTCTGTTTTGTGCCCTACAATATCAATCTTATTTTATATTCTCTTATGAGAACACATACACTTGTTAATTGTTCAGTAGTGGCAGTGGTAAGGACAATGTACCCGATCACTCTCTGCATTGCTGTTTCCAACTGTTGTTTTGACCCTATAGTTTACTACTTCACATCGGACACCATTCAGAATTCAATAAAAATGAAAAACTGGTCTGTTAGGAGAAGTGACTACAGATTCTCTGAAGTTCAAGGCACAGAGAATTTTATTCAACACAACCTACAGACCTTAAAAAGTAAGATATTTGACAATGAATCTACAATATAAGCTGCCTGAAATAAAACCACTGGAACTTCACTGGGACAGAACCTCCAAGTTCATTCAACTGTGAAAAGTGTTCTCTTGGAAAAACTATTTCTCCTGACTTCCAAAAGACAACACATGGACATTTTAATGTTTTTAAAGAAAATTTGTACTCAATGTGTTAAGCATTAAAATATACTCTATTCTTGTATATACATTTTATTTTTCTGAGCCACTTTAACTTGTTCCTTCTTCATTAAAAAATCTCTAAAAAAAGTTATTCAAAGTCTAAAAGTGATTATGATTTAAGTCATGTGGTGGCCATCTGCACATTGATTTTTATACTAAATGATTTACTCATACTAGAAGTTTTAAGTATTTAGTACTAAATATTTCATTTCTATTTCATTTTGAATTAAAACTACTAATCACATACCTTAAATTATAAATGAAAAAAGAGAATAATTTAAAATAAGTTTTTAGAGGATTTCCTCAAAAATAGTTAAGAATGTAGTCTTCTGTAGAATGACATACTAACACTATTTGAAGATACTTAAGTAGTGACACTTATAGATGGTATTTAAGGGTTTTATCTTCGAAGGTAATTCATTAACAGAAGATGCTAACTACACAGGATGCTTTAAAATTATTACTTTGATTCATTTTTCTGGATATAAAATCCAATTTCAAAATGATATATGCCACAAAAATTGAGAACAAAAAACTAATAAAATGTTATTTTTCTAAGTAAATTTTTAAAAAAGTAAAATGCTATTAGAGGTATATTTTAAAAGTTCATTTATGTTACAATAAAGAGCTTGGGTTTTGAGTATGTTAGATCAGAGAAACACCAGAGGTAGTGAAATACAGTACTTAACACTTAGAAAGTGATATATATATTCAACATATTTTTTATTTCCCTTCCCTCTTCTGATCATATGAAGCCAAATATGAATTGTAGAAAATGTTGTTTCAAGTAGCAAAATGTTAACGTATGCCAAAATAGTGTATGTCAAAATAATTAATTATTAAGGACACAGTTCTTATATAAAAAGCAACAAAACAACAAAGCCATGTAACAAAACACAATCACATTTTCATTATAAAACAAAAAAGGCAAGACTTTGAGCTATAATTCAGGTAAAAAAGCACCAACTACACAAAAACTCTCAGTTTTCAACATATCCTTTCTTTTTTTCCCCCCAAAATTCAATTCAAAGTTAACTACAACAGACTATCTTTTATGTGAGAAAAAGGACATGTTAACTGAATCCATCATTCAACCTACCTGGTTTTCACCATCTTACTCTTTCAAAATCTGGATATGACCTAGACAGATTTTAAGATGTACATTTGGTTTTTACTACTCTCTGGGTCTGGGCCACATTGATTTCTGACAAATCACATTGATTTGCTAGATTAATAAGTTCATTTTCAGTAAACTAATTGTGGGGGATTTTCTTTAGGGACCTGGTTTCCTATAGGTAAACCTAAAGCCAAACAAAACTAATGAAGAAATTAAGCGTGGTCCTTTATATTCCAAAAGAAGTGTGTTTGTGTGTGTGTGTATCATATAAGGTTCTTTAATTTCACACCACACTCCAGAAAAGAAATACATTAAGGACTCTTAAATGTGTATTTTTGATTTGAAAAGCAACTAACAGCCTACCCATCTAGAAGAAACAGGGAGTTATATAAGTTTGAGATTTCTCAGAACATTAATTCCTCTGTTTAAAGATCTGTGAGTAAAAGCTAAGGTAAGATCACAAAGCATGAATATTACTTTAAAATACTGGCAAAATAGTAACCAGAGAGTTGTTAATACTATGTTATACTAGAGAAATTTTTGTTGCCCTCTTGTCAATACGATGATACCTGAATCAAGTTCTTAAGATTCTTCATAATTTAATACACAGCTGATAATGAGTTTTCTCATCTGGAGCATCAAATATGGAATACATTTTCTTATCTATATAGACAGAGTACTAGAACAAAATTATTTTCCTTTGTTAGTGTTACACTTTAAGGGTAATTATATATTCCAAGGGTTTTCTCTTTCCCCTTTATTCAGAAAAAATCTATAGTAATATTTGAACTGAGAATTTTACTTTTTATCTTAAAAATGATAGTATGAGCCCTTCCCTTCCCCTGAAAAAAATGTCACTGCTTTTCACATCTTCATAAAAGTAGCTGATTAGCTAATCTTCCTTCCTATGTCAACTTCCTTCAGAGGAACAAAATAAGAGAAAGTTTTTCTGCTTTACAGCATCTTAATAATTGGTTACAAATCTAAAAGTCATCTTTTCTTAGAAAATACCAACTGAATAACTAGTTTCCAAAGTAACTCCTGTGCATAATATATTGGTAGGAAATTAAAGAAGAAACTGAAGACCCAATCAAGGAGTTATCAGCAAACCTTGATATTTACATTCAAAATACAGAAAACAAATTTGAAGTATAAATAATAATCATAGGTACTGGTAATTAAAAGAATTAGCCACTCAGTTGAGAAACAGAAAATAGAAAATGATGCCAACTTCATCGTTCCAATTGAGAAACAATTGATTTATGAATGAGCCTATTAAGAGTCTAGAGCAATCACTTTTTGATCCTGCAATCCTGGACCCCTGATGAACCAGATACTTTGTTTTTTGTTAATATATTAAATTACTATTGTCTAGAAGAATTTTTACTACCTTCTAACACTCAAAATTTTAATGCCTATATGCCAATTCAACTGCAGATGTCAAAAACGAGGGAAGATGTAACCTGGTGTTCTTGGTTGCGAATAGATTTTTGCATAGAAATAATTTTATAAACAGTGCTTAGATGTAAATAAAATCTAAAATAATCCTAAAGTAAAATGTTTTCAAAAACTCAGATTGCCATGAAAACTGAATTACCTATTTATAACATGACTTCTAAGGAATAAATTCTTAATTGAAAGGGACTAATGATACAAAACATATTTAAAACAACAATTATTTAATGATCAATGATACTTCTTTTTTTAAATATTGTTTTTAGTTATAGATGGACACAATATCTTTATTTTAATTTTTATGTGGTGCTGTGGATCCAACTCAGTGCCTCACACATGAGGCAAGCGCTCTACCGCTGAGCCACAATCCCAGCCCCAATGATATTTCTTAATTAATAACATTTCCCAAAGATCAACATGTACATAATCTTAAAATCACTAAAATTTCTATTTTATCTCATCATTTTTACTTGATGTCTGACCATTTTATAAGAGAACACAGAATATCAATTAAACAAGGCAATGAGTCAGATAATGAAAAAAATAAGAAATTAACTTATGGCAAAATTCTCTACCAAGTCCTTTCCCCTCTCTCCCTATCTCAAAAAGATTTACTCCATATCTTTTTAAAACAAAGATATGAAATTATCTCTTTCACCTGAAAAGCAGTGGTAAGAGCAATACAAGAGACAAGACCCCAGATGTAGGGATAATTCAAAAATTTATAAATCAATTTTTAAACTCAAAATTTGCTTTACTTGTGTAGATTCAATCAAGTGACTTTTTTTTTTTTTAAATGTGTCCCTGGGATTGAACCTGGGGCCTTATACATGCTAAGCACAAGCTTCATCATTGAGCTATGTACAACCCCAGCCCTGATCTTTGAAAATAATTAAAGTTTAAGAAGATGTTAAGAATGAGATACAAATATGTACTATATACTTAGAGCTGAGTCATAGTTAATAGCCATAGGTTGAAGGTGCTGACTTCCATTATCTTCCTATCAAAATGGCTTCTGGAAAATTTACAATTTAGAACTGAAAGGGCCTGGAGGTCATTTGTACCTTAGGTTGAAGAAACTAAAAAGCTAAGTAACTTGCACAGAGTCACTTAAGAATTTAAGGCAGATACTGGGTAGGAACTCAGTTGTTTTGACTGATTTAGGTCTTTAATGGTGGCCAGAGCAGTATCACATTCAAAGGAAGAGAACCTGGTATACTGAAAGGATTACAGCAAAGTGAAAGCATCTGGAGTTATAGGGCTGAGCACTTACATGTACTTACAGGCCACATTAAGACCATGTTAACAGCTGAGGATATTTAGGATATCAAGTAGGAGACTTGAATAGATTTGCATTTCAAAAAGGTCCCTCTGATACAAGGTTGATGCATCTGTTTTGAGCAAACAAATATACTCACAGTAAGTTATATTTATATAATTTAAAGGGCTGTCCTTAACCTTAATTAGGTCCTTTCTCCCTTACTAAAGTGGAAAAATGAGAGAAATTCTTTTTAAAATGATGATAACCATAGATGCAGAGAATATTTTTACAATGTTGTGTGGCACTAGTAAGTTAGCCACTCTAGTGGAGAAACTGGTGCCTTCATACATCACTGGTGGGAACATAAAATGGTACAACACTTATAAGTGGAAATTTGAAAATATCTAACACATACACACATATTTACCCTTTGACCCAAGCATTCTAACTTATAGGTATTTACCATAAAGATACAATTTCTTTTTTTTTTTGGTACTGGAGATTGAACTCAGGGGCACTCGACCAGTGAGCCACATCCCCAGCCCTATTTTGTGTTTTATGTAGAGACAGAAAGATCTCCACAAAAGGATATGATTTCCAGAAAGTATCATTAAATGACAAAAGCAAAGCTCAAAAGAATGCACAAAGTATACTATCTTTTATGTAAGAAAAAACCAAAATAAGAAAACATGTATACCTTAATTTAAAAAAAAAAAGGAAAGAAGGACAAACAAAAACAAGCTATGGGGTGGGGTATAGAGGTCATGGGATATCAAAGAGTATGATACTTTTCTGATTAACCTTTTTGTACAGTTTTGACTCTGGGGAAATGTTAAATGCTGTACATCAGGAATCAGCAAACTTTATTCCCAAGAATCAGTAGTTCTGCCTTGCAGTCTACATATTTTTTGTAACTTCTCAACTCTGCATTACACTTCAAGAGCAGCCAGTCAGTGAGGTGGCTGTGTTCTAATAAAACTTTATGTACAATGAAAGGTGGTTGGCCTATGAGAGGTATGTGTCACCTGTTCTAGTCAAAGCCAACCAAGATGAGAAAGAGAAAACCTAAACAAATAAGTAAATAAATAACCTAGACTTTCATGTATATTAAGTGTCTGGCACATATAATAATTATCTGTTGAATAAATGAACCTTAAAGTTCTATTAAAAGAGGAAAATGAATTCTAATAAGGGCTTTGCTACAGGTTAGTGCATCTTTAGTTGTCATTTAAACCCTCTATGTTGACCTCTTCATTGTTAGCTAAGGGTTTTGGACTAGATAAGATGTAAGGTACATTCACTACCCTAGGATTCTCGATCTACTCACCTATACCTTTTACCCCTTCCTTCCTTTTAATAACCACTGTCAACACTGTTCTTGTGTCATATTGGACTATTGCAATTACTCCTTCATTCAACCCATTCTTACTTTCTTCCTTTCAATCCCTGCAGGACAATTAACCAGATTCACCCATTAAATCACCACTTCACTTGTCATTTTATGTGGTTTTAAAAGCTGTTCGAGGGCTGGGGTTATGGCGCAGTGGTAGCGTGCTCGCCTAGTACGCGTGAGGCCCTGGGTTCGATCCTCAGCACCACATAAAAATAAAATAAAGACATTCTGTCCACTTACAACTAAAAAATAAATATTAAAATAAATAAATAAATAAATAAATAAAAGCTGTTCGATTTCCCACCGAAGATGAAGGGGAAAGCCCATTGCAAAAATTCTTCAAAATATGGCCCTAATCTACTTAATATTTTGATTTGCTTTCTGTCTTCCAAATAAGACTCCTCCACTAACTTTGGTCTACCACTTTTCCTGTGTTCCTACCTCTCGCCTTCTTGACTCTAGACATTTAGCTATACCATGAAGAGATGAGATCTTGCTATGTTGACTAAACTGTTCTTGAACTCCTGGGCTCAAGAAATTCTTCTGCATCAATTTCAAATAGCTAGGACTACAGACATGTACCACTGTCCCAAACTGGTAGTTACTTTATTATATGAGTTGTGCCATAACTGCCTAGATACATCAAGCTTCTTGAGGAAAGGGACTATGTTTTATAATTCTTTATATTCTCTACAGAGCCTAACACAAGACTGAAATTGAGATTGGAAGGAAGGGGTCTACAGCAAAGAAAAAATTAGGTATCATCTGCCTTCCAGGTTAATTTTAAATAACTAATACCTATTTATTTACATAGTACCTATTCTAGGTATTAAAGTATATTTTAATGAAACTTCTATATCTACATACGCAAAAAATGTAAATAAATAAAAGGCTGCCTTTTCTTTACTAACCTGATGGCTCATTTAATTCTTCAAAAGCACTCACTAGGGCCGGGGTGGTGGCTCAGTAGTAGAGCGCTTGCCTAGCATGTGTGAGGCACTGGGTTTGATTCTCAGCACCACATGTAAATAAATAAATAAATACCACACACAATAGAAGCAAAATTTTCTTTTGTCAATATGACTACAAGAATTCAACTCTTGCAGTTATCAACGTTTCATTTATCAACTTTAAACTGCATCTGTTTAAATGAGATCTAAAAACTGCTAAAAGAAACCACTTTGTCAGGTGCCCACACACCTGTAATGCCATGACTTGGGAGGCTGAGGAAAGAGAATCACAAACTCAACAACACCCAAAACTTAGCAAGGCTCTAAGCAATTTAGTGAAACTCTGTTTCAAAATGAAAAAATAAAAAGGACTGGGGATGTAGCTCAGAGGTAAAGCAACCCTGGGTTCAATGCCTGGTACTAAAAAGAAAAAAAGAGGGGCTGGGATTGTGACTCAGTGGTAGAGCGCTTGCCTCACATGTGTGAGGCACTGAGTTCGATCCTCAGCACCACATACAAAAAATAAAGATATTGTGTCCACCTACAACTAAAAAAATATTTTAAAAAATGAAACCACTTTGTTCTTAAAGACATTCTTCATGGAACTACCTTATTTCTTATTTGGAAGAGCTATTTTCCTAGATGTGCTGCATTCTAAGATTTTTTTTCCTATTGATTTCTCTCTGAACTGGCATGACAGTTTCACTTTTTCTTAGATTTCATGACTTCCCTTTTCTTGGACCCCTTATTCATTTGCTAAAGTGTATTCTCTAGTAATTTCATTTCAAAAAGAATAGTAAAAAAATTATTTCATTGTGTCCTCAAATATTTATCCAGTATACAAATGAGATGGCAATGGTGATCTGAATCTTATTCCCCAGAAAAGAATTTATTATTTCTCTCTGGAAACTTTTGCAACTTTTTCATTACCTTCGGAATTCTGAATTCTCACCAAAATATATTCATTCATCATGCTTGAATGGGCCCTTTCCATCTGAAAACTCCTATCTTTCACTAACTCTGGAAATTTTTGTTGTTACTTATTATTTCATTTTGTCCATTTTGTCTGATCTTTTTTTGTGGGGATGAACAGAAAGATACTGAACCAAAGTGCTCCAAAATATCAAAATAAGGACCATATAGCCAAACAGCACAATAGTTTGTTGTATTTTCCAACTAGGATAAACTATCTTTCCTCTTTTAAAAAAATTTTTTTTCCAAGTTTGGATTTACTTCAGTTTCTGCACTCTTTCTCTCTATGGCACCATCAGGAAACCCTGTGTTGTTTATGTATACACAAAATTTGGGGTGGGGCAGGGTTAGGCATATACAGAAGGGCTCTAACTTACAATGATTCAAATTATGTTTTTTCTTTACTATGTGTGAAAGTAACACATATTCAATAGAAACCATACTTCAAATTTTGATTTTTGATCTTTTCCCAGGTTAGTGAATGCCCTAGGATACTCTTTTAATGCTGGACAGCAGCATCAAGTCACAGCTCCCTGACAGGCATGTGATCATGAGGGCAGACAACTATCACTCTACAGTACACTATGCTGATAAACTATCACATTCAGTAGGGTAAGGTATTAAATGTATTGGCATTTTCAACTTCCAAGGGTTTATTGGGACCCAACCCATCATAAATTGAGGATCATCTTTATCTGTACAGTTTGTGCACTGCACAACAGTATGGGGCTTTAGGCCAAACTCTGTATACCACGCTTAGGGCTGCTGTGTCTGGAGAAGCATTATTTTCTAATTCATCAATTTAGAGAGAGGTACATTTTCCTGATTGTTGTTGGCTGACATGGCCCTTGGCGAGGCATGGGTCTGGGTGTTTCATGTTCTTAATGTGTAGCACCCAGAACAGCAGCAGCAGCATCTCCTGGAAACATACTAGAAACACAAATTCTTGGACCCTGCCCTGGAAACTTGAGGGTTTTTTCTAGCAATCTGTAATCTGTTTTTTTAGAAAGCCTCCAAATGATTCTGATGCATGCTCAAGTTTGAGTATCACTGCCAGGTAGTACTTTGGAAAACTCCTGATTATTGCCAAACAACATATTTACTACTTGGAGCTTGGAGATTCTCTAAGACTTCCAACTTCCATCAGAGTCTTTTCCTCTGTGTATACCGTGCTGTGGTCCACTCCACTGTCACATCCACCAATACAACCCTCATAAATGAATCAACACCTCCACTTCCCTACAGTTTTTCCAGGACACGGTCCAGGCACTGCTGGGTTTCACCTGTGTGCGGACACATGTGCTAGGGTTCCAGGGGAAAGGAGATAAAGGTATGTGGTAAGTACTCTGCAAATAATTTTTAACCAGAACAATTCTCATTTTTAAAAGTAATTGTTATATAAGAAAAATCATACTATTTTAAAACCCTTTTACTGCAGCTAAAAAATTACAGGGTTTTTTTTAACAAAACAAAGCAAATATTTGTATTATAAAGAACATATCCTTCTATTTAAGTTTCCTTAAAAGAAGATAATTTTCCAGATAATTTTACCAATTAATAATCATTGGTTCATATTTTAATAGACATAAAACATAATTATTTTAAAATTAAAAATTTCCTTAATTACATGAGTATAAAATATTCACAAGACTAAAATATAGGCTTTTCAGGGAAAGAGGTTTTATGTATAGCACTTGATGAACACAAGAAGCAGTTTATTTAAATAAATGACTACTTAAGGGGCTAGGGTTGCGGCTGTGGTAGAGTGCTTGCCTAGCATGTGTGAGGCGCTGGGTTCGAGTCTCAGCACCACATATAAATAAATAAAATAAAGGTCCATTGACAACAACAACAAAAAAATCTTTAAAAAATGAGTACTTAAGACTTAGCACTAAAATAACCCCATTTGGCTCATATGTCACATATATAATTTTTGCCGACAGCCAAAATCACTGGTTTCAAGAATTCTTAGGCAAAAAATGCCATATTTTACATTGTGGTCTCAAGATTTCTTCAGATCAAAAAAGACTAAAATAAACATAATTCAATATAATCTAGTCACTGAAAACAAGGAAAAAATATATGGACATGTGTCTTAAAAAAGAGAAAAAGATGTCTGTTTTCTCACAAAAGATTATAGAGTTCCTCCTAGAGAAATAATTACAAAGGTCAGGGATATAATTTTTGCATTATTATGGCGATTTTTATCATTCTCTATCTCCTACATGCCATTAATTCTTCATTTGGAACACAGTTTTTATGTGTGGTACTGGAGGATCAAACCAAGGACCTCACACATTCCAGGCAAGCTACATATCCCCAATCATTTAATTTTATTTTGGGAGAGGATATTGCTAAGTTGTCCAGGCTAGCCTTAAGCATGCCATCCCCCGTACCCTTGCCTCCTAAGTAGCTGGGATTACAAGCAAGAGACACCATGCCCAGCTCTTTACTGAAACTTAACTGTAGAAAACTATTTTCAAAAGACTGTTTAAATATGTGTGTTGAAATAAATTAGTCTAAAATAGTATTCAAAGTGTCCAATATTTCTATTAGAAAGATAATATAAAAGATTATATTTTAAAAAACAATCCGTTATTGGGAATCCTTTATTTATTTTGTTTATGATTCATATATTAGTAAAAGACAAGTCATTTCACTTCTCCACCTTTCTCATTTCAGTGGTTAGAAGAAAAAATATATAAATAACAATTTTTAAAAATTAGCATTACTTAATTGTAAAAGAAAAAACAAGGACAAATCGTCTTAAAATATGAAAAGGGAATAATGCTAAGAATTTACTACACACTGTAATTCCAAAAAGGAAAATGAACTCAAAAGGTAGTAAGATTTATGTTAGTTTTTGAAGAATTCTTAAAGAGCATAATAAAAATCTCAAAAAAAATTATCTTCTGCACTTTAACAAAAGAAACATTAAAACTCAGCAAGGGTAAGAAACAAACCCAGCTGTTTCCTAGTCTACATTGCCTTATCATGTTCTAAATTTAGCATGTACAGGAAGACACCAAAAATACTTTTGACATTTGGTCATTTCTGACAAAAGTAGAAAATATTAAAAACAGTAAATAAATTAATAAACCCACACACGCAAGGGCCACAAACATGCATGTTCAAATGACTGGATTGTGATAGCTCAGAGTTTTAAAACCACACCATAAATATTTAGCAAAGAGAAATGCCAAAAATTGTCTTACTTTAAAATTAAGGTAGATAAACTCAGATGATTTAAGAACAACTGCCTTAGAGTGGGTCTAAAATTTTACTAAACTTACTAAATTATGACAGTTTCCTACTTCACTACAGAAATTCAGATAGTCTATATTTTTCCTCTTTTCTGCACATCCAGAATTCCAAAGCCCATTCACTACCCCAGTTAAGAAATGAATACAAGTTTAGAAAGTGAAAATTCTAAGACTAATTCAAGTAGTTCTCTAATATCACAACTGTGTACTAGGCCTTCTGAACAGAGTATGTGTGCTTCCATGCTCACAAGTTAAGCCCAGAAAATATTTCCTAGCTATTCTACAGTTGCTGTCTCCCTTCTTGTTTGTACTTGCATAGTGAACTAACACTGCCCTCAATGTTACCTACTGACATGAATCGTAACTAAAGCAATGTAACAAATGTCAACTGCAATGTAACAGCTAACATTGCCTATACTTTGACAACACTGGAGTTCAGTGACACCTTTTTTCCCCTGAACTTTTTCCACTTTGAGAAAGCAATGGGGTGGAAGAGCAAGAACAAAAGTTCTCCATACATATAGTAGCCAGGATAAACAGGTCTAATATTGTTTACCTGTGTTCTCTGTTCTAAAGAAATCACTGCATGGTTGAGGAAAGGAAATGAAGTAAGGGGAAATAAGAATTCTGATATATCTAATTACTGTTTTCATAAATGCTCATTTATTGCTCACAAGAACTCTGAATGGTAAATGTTATTGTTCCCATTTTACAGATAAGGAAATGTGAGATAGTGAGACACCTTGCTCAGAACCACACCAAAACAAATTACATGGTATCTCTGAACCTCAGGTTTCTTTCTCTTTAAAACAGGGTTTACCCTTCCAGGATTCTGTGGTGATTAAATGAGATCTGGTGATTCAAACTCCAGCTTCTTTTTGCTACAGACAATAGAACTCACAAAGATGAAAAGACAAACACAGATAAAACATGAGGAAAGAAACTAGTCATGACAATGCAAAATTCAAACAGTGAATTAATACACACCAAGAGGCAGCACAGAGGTTGAGTACAGACTTGTTGACAAGGGAAGGTTTCTCAAGTTTTCCGTACTTCAATTTCTTCATCTGTGAAATGGTCATAATGACAGTATTTCACAAAGTTTTAAGAAGTAAATCAGTTAATGTATGTAAGCACCTTTTTTAGTGCCTCTACATATGCAAAAGCATTACCTATTATTATTATTTACATACTGAATGCAATATGCCTAAGTGGCGGTCATTTTGGTGCTGGTCTATATGACAATCAGGAAAAATTTCTAAAAAGTAAGCAAGTGATGAGCTTTTTCTAAGCACTGATTCTATGAGCTACCTAAAGGATGTTCCTGAGTTGCTGGATTTTTTTTTTTTTTTACATGTCTGAATTTCTTTAGTTCTTTGTGCCAATTCAAAAAGAGATTGGATAACATGTATAGCAGACTATGTGGTGAGGAGGGGCAACATGAATGGACAAGTAAGTCATAAATACTTTTCAACAGTCAACTCCAGCAATTTTTCCTGTGTGTCAGTGTTTTAAAGATTAAATAAAGGGACAAATCCATAGAGAAAAGGATAGACGTAGGGTTACACACAGGGTGCGAGTACTAGAAGTGTCTTGAGCAAAGGTTTGAACATGGAAAAGATTTTTAAAACCACGAACTTGGGTTTATATAAGCATTTAACACAAGACCTACATTTATTTATTATACTCATCTTTGTTTATTTCAGTTTTCTGGGGTTTTATTTTATTTTTTTTTTACAACATG
Source organism: Geosciurus inauris (assembly GCA_004024805.1). NCBI lineage: Eukaryota > Metazoa > Chordata > Mammalia > Rodentia > Sciuridae > Geosciurus > Geosciurus inauris. The sequence goes on along the minus strand of PVHX01000994.1, from coordinate 192,116 downwards.
AGGAACCACATAAAAACACATCTAACATCGTATTGATCCTTAAGAATTCTAAAGACAAAAGTGATTTTATTAAATTGAGCTTTATCCTCAACCTTTTCCAAGCAATCATCTACTTACATCTCAGTGGATAATTATTCAAAGAAAAAAAGAGGATTATTCATATGAACTAAGTTACTTTCCTCATTTTTGTTCATACTTGTACTTCATATCTATATTTTAAAAAATTCTCCTTTAGAATTTTCTTTACATTTTAGAACTTACTCTTTATATTCCTCCCTGATGTGCTACTTCATAGGCCTAACTACATATTACAGTGGTAATAAAAACAGTGTGTGAATGGTTTAACAGAAATAATGTGGCACAGCAACAGAGTGCTTTGCTAGAAACCAATATGGAATTTGGAATCAAAAGAAGCTGAGTTCAAATGCCTACTGGGTGACCTGACATAAATTACTTAACCTTCCTGAACCAGTTTCTACTTTTGGAAAATGAAAATAGTATCAAATTCACAGGATTATTATGAGAATTAAATTAAACACTTTTAATGCATAGCACACTGTAGCTACTCAATAAATGTTAGATTTCGGGGCTGGGATTTTAGCTCAGTGGTAGAGCGCTTGCCTCGCATGTGTGAGGCCCTGGGTTCGATCCTTAGCACCACATACAAAGCAATAAAATAAAGACATTGTGTCCATCTACAACTAAAAAATATATATTAAAAATAAATAAATGTTAGATTTTCCTTTCCATCCATTACTAATTAGTTCCTGGGTAGGGCACAGATATTCAGTGACTCTCTTTCCTCACATGCAAGCTAGAGTCATACCTAGACTTTCTCTCTTGCAGAGTTAGTGTAAAGAACCAACAGAGAATTTCATTTGAAAGCCCTGTAAGAATACATGTTCATCTAGGACATCAATGCCCTGGGTACATGTATGATTGCACATATGGTGTGATTATATATTGTGTACAACCAGAGAAATGAAAAGTTGTGCTCCATTTGTGTACAATGAATCAAAATGCATTCTGTCATTCTGTATACCTAATTAGAATACATTTAAAAAATAAAATAAAATTATTTCTGAAAAAAAAAAAAGAATATATGTTCATCTAGAATCATTTAGAATTCAGTTACTCTGAAGGGTGGCCCACAGACTAGCAACATCAGAATCATCTAGGAGCTTATTGGAAATGCTGGATATCAAGCCCCAACCCAGACCTACTTGATAAGAAACAATATTTTCACAAGCTCTATAGATGATTCCAATACACATTAAAGTTTGAAAAGCATCACTGAAAAAACAAACAAAAAAACTCCCTCAACTTGAAAGAAAATGGGCCAAATACCTCAAGGGACAAAGGGCATGTACTGTAGTGCATATTGATTTAATTAGTTTAACAGAACAAACTAGAGACAACAAATGTTATACATCTATAAACACTAAAGCATTGAGAAATAATAAACCAACAGAAAAGAGGGAGGAAAAGTAGGGGAAATCACTAGGCAAAAAACACAAACTTCTCTAGAGGCAAAAGAAGAGTCCAGTTCTTAATGTTTATAATGGGATCCTAGTTCAAAAAGTACTTTCAATATGCCCTGCTGAAGAAGAAAGGAAGCACATACTCCATATTTCCAGATTTCCCTCAAAAAAAGTATGTGAGTGCACACACACACTTTTTAAAATAATTAGTGCATTAAATTATCTGGTACATTCACTTTTGTAGAATACCTCCTTTACCAATAGAGCTACCTCTTCATTTTTAACAAAGTTAAAAACTCTAATAACATAACTTTTAAGATTACTTTTAATATTTATCTACCATTGCACATTTCTAAACCTATTACAAGTCTTTTCCCATGTACATGTGACTACTTTTGACATTCATGGCTTATCCATTTTCACAATATAGCCCAGTGATTCACCTATCTACTAGACAAGCTCCTTTAGGACTAGGCACTGTTTCTCATATCATATATACCTCATAGGGACAAGTACAGTTTCTTTAAAATACATGCTATCAAGCATGACCTAAGGAGAACTGAGCTAAAGGAGAACAAGAAAATGAGAACTCTGCATTGTATTTTTTTTGAAATAATTTTTCTTGATTATTTTATAAACCATGAAGCAATCCAATGGAATACAGATTCACATTCAGTAATGACATTTAAATAGTTTTGTAGAAAATATATTCAAGCTTGAAAGACTTGAATCATTTGGTCTGTCTCAATCTATAAGGCTCCAAGTGTAGCTCAGTGGTAGAGCATATGCTTAGCATGCATGATAGTCTGGATTCAATTCCTAGTACCACCACCACCAACAACAAAAGTAAATGTCTCATTTTACGAAGGAAGAAATTGAGACATAAAGATATTAATTTGTACGTGGAAGGGCTAGGAGACCTAAAACCAGGTCTTCTGATTCTATGTTCCATGTTAGGCCATGTTGCCTCTCTTTGAATAAACGTGGTCTGCTCCAGAGATGAAAGAACCCTTTGACTATATTAAATGAGGAGTATGGAGGAAGGGAAGGAAAGTAAAGCTGTGAAAACAAAGGCAGGGTTTTTTCTATATGGCAGTGGAAGTTAACTGCAGTTTCTTGAACAGGAATGTGCATAAATAAGCATTTAGGAAGATTAAGTTGGCACCAAAGTATAAGTTGAAGGTTAGTGCCAAAGGTGGGAGATTAGACAGAACAAGATGGTGATGTGATCTAGGGAAATGTAAATGAAAACATTTAAAAAATAATAATGAAACAAGTCTGAGAGGCATGGTACAGGGGTTTTCCATGTGGTACTAGGGATTAAACCCAGAGGCTCTCTACCACTGAGCTATATCCCTAGCCTTTTACATATTTTTTGAAACAGGGTCTTGCTAAATTTCTGAGGTTCACCTTGAATTTATGATTCTCTTGCCTCAGCCAAGTAGCTGAGATTACAGGCAAGCACCACTGCACCCAGCTTAAAATATTTCTAAAAATTCACAGACTCTATACCAAACTACTGAGAAAGAAAAAGAGCAAACTCAGCATGCAAGCCTTGGAAACTTGAAAAGTAATGGAAAAACAGACACACTGGGAAGTAAAGTTGTATTTTGGACAGCAAAATCAAGTCTTGTAAATCACTTGAGAAGCTATTAGTTACCTGTGGAAGTTCAGGGCACAATATTAGGAGTAAACTGAGTCAGAGTGAGAAAGGCTAAAGTCTTTGCCATGTTTTCAGAAAGAATAAGATTTTTTTTTAATTAAAATATTTTCTTGCTGGGAAAAATGTAAATACACAATTATTTTAAAGAACTCATGAGGAGCTTTTAAAACACCACATAATTTTTCACTCTAGTATCACAGCTATTGTGTAACTTTAAATATGGCATCACACTGCTTCACTGTCCTTACCCATATTATTAAAAAAGTATTAAATGTGGCTTAATCATTATCTTACAATTCACTTGCCTTCCTGAGAAATAGTTCTCTGTAAAATATAACTTGAAAAAAAAAACCACAAAAAAAACAATGTCTCATGGTAAATACTAAAACCTTTGTGCAAAGTGCACCAGAGGTTAATGATCTACCATACAAACAGACAACAGATATCCTTTCTGGCTTATTCAGAGCCACAGGCTTTTCTCCCTTTTGTGTTCATTTCCTGTCAAGTTTGACATTTCAAAGGAATACCAAAGAAGCTTTAAAAATCTGTTAGGACTCCAAAAATATAAGCTATTCATTACAATGGTACTCAAAATAGACTTTCATTTAAATTTTGGAAAAATAATTTGAAAGAAACATTTTCAATCTTACATAAAAGTAAGATTGATATCAATGTTGTACATGGCTATCCATGTACAACCAGAAAAACAAAAAGTTGTACTGCATTTGTGTACAATGAATCAAAATGCATTCTGCTGTCATATATACCTAATTAGAATAAATTAATTTATTTTAAAAAAGTATGCTGTCCAAAATTTATGTAACTACATGAAGAAACTTGCTAATTTTTGGTGATCATAGAAAAGTAATATGACAGAAACAAATTAAATGAGTAAGCTACAAAGGAGATTCAACTTTCTTGAGACCTAGGGAAATTTAATACAAGGAAACAGTTAATAACTAGTAAGTATTTCATGTTCTCCAGCTAGTATAATAACCCCTCCAAAACAGTAATTGAAGACCCAATGCATTTAGAAAAAAAGATTAATTGATGGTTAAAACAGAAATAATACTAATGTATTATAGGGTTTATAATTTATATTGAAGTAACATGCATCATAAAGAATACTGTTCTAACGTGGCAGGGGGAGGTGGGAGGAAGGAAAGGGGAATGGGCATAGTAATGATGGTTGTCTGAGATGGTCATTACTACCCCTGGTGCATGTATGAAGACTCTAATGGTGTGACTTTATCTGGTTTGCAACCAGAGAAATGGAAAAACTGAGCTCTGGTTATGTACTATGACTTGAAATGCATTTAAATAAAATAACTAAATAAAAAAAAAAGAATACTGTTCTAAGGGCTTTTTTTGGTTGGTTGGTTTTTTTTGGGACCAAGGATTGAACCCAGGGGCGCTTAACCACTGAGCCACGTCCTTACCCTTTTTATTTATTATTTTGAGATAAGGCCTTGCTAAGTTGCTGAGGTTGGCTTTGAACTCACAATCCTACTGCTTCAGCCTCCTAAATCTCTGGGATTAAAGGCATGTGCCACCACTGCAGTGGTTGGCTTGTTTTTGTTTTTGTTTTGAGATGGGGTCTTATTATGTTACCAAGGATGGCTTTGAACTCCTAAGCTCAAACAATCCCCGTCTCAGCCTCCCAAGGCATGTGCCACTGGACTCTGCTCTAAGGTTCTTAATACTGTATGTGAAATGGTGCAACAGCATTTAAAGGTAGACTGGGAAGTTAAAGATATATATTATAAATCATAAAGCAACAAATTACAAAATAAAGCAAGTATATAGGTAGTAAGCCTACAAAGAAGATAAAATGGAATAAAAAATATATAGTGCCAAAGAATGAAAGAAAAGGGGAACAAAGAAAAGATAGGACAAAGAGGAAACAAGTTAGATAGAGAATTTAAACCCAACCATATCAATAATCACAGTAAATATAAATTAAAAGGCAGAGATTGTCAGACTGGATTTAAAAAATGAGACCCAACTATATAGTACCTGTAAGAAACTGCTTTAAGCATAAAGACACTAATTAGTTAAACATAAAAGAATTGGGGGAAATGACATGGTAATACTAATGAAAAGAAAGCTGGAGTGGCCTGATTAATATCAGACAAAGTCATTTTCAGAACAAAGCACATCACCAGTGATAAAGAGTCCCTAGTTCACATTCCTCCATGCTACCATATCCTGGGTGACTGACCCTTTCTTAGCCTCTTGGTTCTATGACCTCTCTATTCCTAACAATCTTCATCTCCATACCAGTTCAGTCATGCATTCTCAAGGACCTTTCTTCTTAGAATATAGAAAACTTTCCAGAAACGTTATGTCCAGATACTTAAATGAAATCTCTGACTAAATCTCCCTTTGCACACTCACTGTCACTTCAACTGCACCTACTGAACTTCATTAAATGTTCCTCTTTCTTGAAACCTCTACTTTATCAGTCTCTTCTTATCGGCTCTATGCAGCTGAAACTGTGTACAGTCTAATCACTCTAATATCCTCAACTTCCTAGCCCCATTATCATTCTGCTGTATTTGCTTAGCCATAATTCAATGGCCTAGTTTTATCAACCTGGTCACTTTTCTAATCTTACTCCTGGTTGCTAGGTGATACTGGGAAAAAATACCATCACACAAAGCTACTGTGACACTACAAATTCATGCTTCTACCCTCAAAATTGCCTTTATTGCTGTAGGGCAATTCTTTTATCTTTTACCAGTCAGATAATTCTATTAGTTTCTACAACAATTCCAAATTATATCAGGGCTCCTCAAATTTCCAACTATACCATTCGGCACTCCCCACCTATCAACACTCAGCAAATTATTGCAGTTGTTTCTTAAAATAAGCAAGATGGACAAAAAAAAAAAATCTTAAAAACCATTAAATGGAAACTTCTTCAATTTCCTGACATGGCCATGTACCTACTAACTTACTTGCAACTGCTCTCCTTTCCATTTTTGATACATAAGTATTTCCCATTCCACATGCACTTTTAAAATGTGACCTTGCCTCTCCTCAGACAAGCAATGGTATTTATTTCCCCATCCCCTGAATCTGTGACTGATCTGACCAACAAAATATAATTTCCAGCTATGGTTCTTCTAGAAGCCTTTTAGAAGACAGCTGCTATCTAAGAAATATAATTACCCTAAAAATAAAAGTGCCATGAGAGGCACAGCTTCTCACGTGAAAGGGCTAGGAGGATAAGACACTGCACAGAAGAGGGAAAGAGACAGGATGGGAGGAAGGGAGAGACAAGCATACACAGGAGCATCAAGGTGTCAGGGTTGACAGTGAAAAAGAACCTTGGAGGGCTGGGGTTGTGGCTCAGCGGTAAAGCGCTTGCTTAGCATGGATGAAGAACTGGGTTCAAATCTCAGCACCACATAAAAAATAAATAAATACAATAAATGTATTGTGTTCATCTACAACTGAAAAAAAAAAAAAAAAAGAACTTTGGAAGTGGATCCTCTGGCTCCAAAATCTGATGACACAATACGGTCAGAGACGGACTGTCCAGTCAACCTCTTGCCAAATTTTCAATCACCACAATCAGAAGCAAAGTAAAATGGTTGTTTTAAGCCATTATTTCCTAGGGCTCTTTTCCACCAACATTTACTCCCTATCTTTTCATTAAGAAAAAAAATTCTTCCCTCCACCTCATACTCCCCAAGCTATATCTTTACTTTTGCTATATCTGTATTTCCCTTCACAGGCAAAATTCTGGTTTAAAAAAAAAAAAAAGCCATCTATGATCATTGTCTCCACTTCTTCATCTCTCATTCACATCTCACCCTATCATCACTTCATCCAACAGGTCCTTGCTACTGTCAGCAATGGCTTCTTTGTTAGAACTTTTCAGTTCTAATTACTTCTACAGTGCCTGAAACAGCAAGCTCTCCCTCAGACTTTGAAATGCTCTCTCTTCACAAAATCATTTCGGTTTTCTCCTTTTTCTCTGGCTGTTCTACTCTGATCATTTCTATAGGCAGCAGATTTTCTTTTCTATGCATCCTTTAAATGTTGGGACTCCTTAGGATTCTGTCTTTAAACTTCTTGTCATACTACATTATCTCCTTAGGCCACTTTAGCCATTCTTCCAACTTCATTTACTCAATAAGGTACTGTAATTACAGTTTTGGAGTCAGAAAGACGGGATCAAATCATAACTCTGCCACATGGCTTGTGTGGTCTAGGGCAAGTTATTAAACTTCTCTAAATATTAATTTCCTTGTAAAGAATATTACCACCTCATCAATTATTATGAAAATTCAATGATACTGTTTAAGTGCTCAAACTGCTTGATATAAGATAAACTGTCAATAAAGTGTGGCAATTTTCATTATAAATGTGTGACAATTCTCTAATCTACATGCCTAGCCTAGATTTCTTTTCTAAGCTCTTTCTAAATTCCCAATAAAATAAAATGGTTGTTTTAAGCTACTACATTGTTTTCCAGCAAAGAACACTCCGAGTAGCTCTTTTCTATAAACATTTAATCCTTGTCTCTTTCATAAAAAAATAATAATCTTCCCTCCACCTCACATATCCAACTGTCACCTGACAACTCTATTTAATTGAGAGGAACTTGTCTTCCCAAGAATATCTCATCCTGGAATTTTAAAAAACAATTAATCTTATTTTCATAAACAACACTATTATCCACTTATTCAAGCCAGAAACCTGGATGTTATTATGAACTGATCTTTCTCTTGTCTCTTACTCATACTTATGTAATTACCTGCTGTTATCTACTGATATAATAATAGACACCATTTTAAGTGCTTTATATACATGAATTCATCTAATGAATCTAATGTAATAGAATATAAGGCTTATAAATGACTAGTAGGTACTACAGATAATAAACACAGTAAGCCTATAAAGAGGAAAGAATAATTATGAACTAGGATGCCAAAGGAAAAGCAAACTGAAGTAGACCTTAAAATGTAGTAAACAGGGCTGGGGATATAGCTCAGTTTGTAGAGGGCTTGCCATGCATGCTCAAGGCCCTGGGTTCAATCCCCAGCACCGTTTAAAAAAAAAAAAAAGTGGTAAACAAAAAGGCAGCAAACATATTTTAAAACTCAAGGACTGGCAGAAAGAAACACAGTTGTATGAGTTATAGTTGAACAGAAAAGATTGAAAGAAGAGAATATAGGCAGAATTTTCAACCTTCTTGGACTTCAACCTTTTTATATTATTAAAATTACTGAAGACCCAAAAAGCCTTTGATCATATGGGTTATCTCTCTCAATATTTGCTCCATTAATAATTAAAGCTTCAATTTAATTTAATTAAAGCCAAAAAGTTTTACAAATATTTTATTTAAACCAAAAACAAATCCATTATATGTTAACAGAAATAACATTTTTTATGAAAAATAACCATATTAATCAAAACAAAAACCAAAACACTGGCACTGTTTTTACAGTCTTACCCATGTCTTTAATATCTGGCTTAACAGAAGATACCTGAATTCTCATATCTGCTTTTACATTTATTTTGCTGCGATATGTTGCTTTGGTTGAAAAGACATGAGAATCTGGCCTCAGTTGGAAAAAAAGTACTTTAATAGCCTTTTGAACTGTCCTTATTCTACTTTGATACTGTAACAAAACTCAACAAGTGGTAGTTTCTTAATGTTAGTTGCAGCGTGGAATCAGAATCAATGATCAGAAATAAGCTTTTTTTGTTCTAATAATTTAAAATCCATTGGTATATCTTCAACTTTTAGGGAATCTCTTACCCATGCATGATTTTATATGATGTATTTAGTCATTTGCAAATATTGGTTCACCAGATTACATAGCTCTTCCAAATGTTAACAAATCTCTTTATATAACAACAACAAATCACAGTCCCTGATAAAACTGATAATTTAATCAGAAAAATCTTTTCAGTATTGGAAGTTGTCAAGATTACAGTAGTGGATACAAGCTTTCCAAAATTCTAATTTTCACCTGAAAAAGTAATTTATCATTGGCAACCAGCACTGTCAGTTGTTTTCCTTCAAGTGACATGCTGAGTTTGTTCATTTTCAAGAAAATGTCTGCCAAAGATCCAAGACTGAACAAACAATTGCTCATTAGTCTTACAAGTAAAAGATGTATTTCATGAAGAGTAACTAGCTCAGTTCGCAATTCAACCAATACACAAGATTTTCCTAAAGATAACTTTTTGTACTTTGGTATGCAGCTGGAAAGAAGCCAAAAGCTAAAAGAAAAAAAAAAGTACTCAAGTGGAGATTTAATAAAATACTTTTCAACTGCTTTATCAGGGATATTCTGAAATGAAACTGATACATTTTGTTTTTTAACTGAGAGTGTGTAGTAATGAATGCAATGATTACTAGCCATTTTGGAGCCATTGCTTTATTTCAGGCAAAGGTGCCAACAGCTTTACATCATCAGTTTAAATGTCAACAGACTGGAAAAAATAAATAACATTTTAACAGTAACAATAAAACAGCTTTTACTGTGCAGATTCCATGAAGTGGTTTCAGCAATCACCAGGGAATCCTAATTTATGTTTTGAACAGCTGATTTAAGAAAAAAGGAGACAATACTTCTAACAAACAGTCTTTGAGCCAGGCACAATGACACAGTCCTGTAATCCCAGCAACTCAGGAGGCTGAGGCAGGAAGATCACAAGTTTGAGGCCAGCCTCAGCAATTTAGCAAGGCCCCAGTGAGACCTTATCTCAAAAAATAAAAAGGGATGGGAATGTGGCTCAGTAGTTAAGCATTCCTGGGTTCAATTCCCAGTCACCCCCCTACCCCCCCCCCACAAAAAAAGCCTTTCAGGCATCAAAGAATTGGCCTAAAGCTCTCATTCTAAAAACATGCACTATGTTCCTCTGACCTTCTTAATATGCTGGATAATTTTAGAATTATATCCTTTGCACCATGTTATATTGTGAAGATTCTGGGTTCTGTTATTTTTCTCAAATGAGAATTTTTTTTATGTGTCATTTGTTTGATGTTAAGGCTGACCTTGAACTTGTGATCCTTCTGCTTCAGCCTCTTGAATTGTTGGGATTATAGGTGTGTGCCAATGTGCCTGGCTATTGCTTATTTCAAAAGGCAATTATCTTTGCTGAACTTGAACTGTACACACCATTAATTGGGAAGCAACTCCAGTCTCAGTTCAGACCTTGTTTTTCATTCAGCTGCTCTAAATCTGATTCAGGTTTCAGTGGGTGGACAGAATTTGGTCACCCTTTCTCTTGCAAAACCCTTCCACTTTCTTCAACATCCAGGGTTTCTTCAGCTTCAGTTTTCTAGTTTCCCTCATCAGAAAGCCCTCTTCCCAAACTCTACTGTCCTTCTGCATACATACTGCACTCAGTCCCAGACTAAAACCCACGTTCCTCCACAGGCTCATAGCTCCCCTCATTTCCTTTCTCAACTAGAGTCTGTCTGTTCTTCCTGTCCAGTGATTTCAAGATGTTGCTTTTTGTACTCTGTACAGGTTGTATAGGGTCTTTTTTTTGGGGGGGGGGTACTAGAGACTGAACTCAGGGGACCTCAACTACTGAACCACATCCCCCAGCCCTATTTTGTGTTTTATGTAGAGACAGGGTCTCACTGGGTTGCTTAGTGCCTTGCCATTGCTGAGGCTGGCTTTGAACCCACAATTCCCATCTCAGCCTCTTGAGCCGCTGGGATTACAGGCATGTGCCACTGTGCCCTGCCAGGAGGGTCTTTTTCCATCATCACCTGATGAATATGATTTCCACAGAGGAATTAGCACTATAATATATGCAATTATAAGACTTCTCTGCTGTGACAGAGATGGTCTCAAGTAGTAGATGGTAGATCAACAGGAGTCCATAATAATTCAGAAAGAAAGACCACTGAGAGAAGGTACCTGGTGTACCTTGGTTTATTGAAAAATATTTAGTAAGTTTAGAAGACTCTGAAAATAAGATACCCAGATCTCATTTCATCACCTCCTAGCATTATGAACTTAACAGATTTAATAAGTCCAAATGTCTGGAACTTAATCTAACCCTGGGGTATGGAATATTCTAAATCATCTCTAATTTCTCATATTTTCAGAGAATGAGATTTTCCTAAGTTTTTCAATAGCATGCCCCAGCATTATACACTTATATGTTGCCTGCTAACCCTCCTAGGATGAAAAGAAACAGAAGGGTACTCTTTCCTTCTTGATTCCTTATTTCTCAATACTGTTAAGCAAACATGCTGAACCTGTTTCCCCACAAGATCATTAAAAATATAACCATGTTCTTCTTTAAATTATTAGGGGCAGGGACCGCAGGTTTAGCTCAGTGGTAGAACACTTACCTAGCACATGGGTGGCCTGAGTTCAATCCCCAACACACACACACACAGATTATTATGGGGAAAAAATAAGTAACACCTTACTTGATGTTTCCCCTAGGTCAACAACACTGTATGAACGTTCTCAAGGATTTAGAGCACTGATGAGAAATTTTTATTGTGATATAGAATCAAAAGACTATAAAAGCTTGCTGTGAGTCTTGATCTGGGTGTTTGTTAGAGAGGTGTATTCAATTTGCAAAAATTTTATCCAACTGTCATTGAAATATATACTTTTCTATATATATGATTGATTTTGTTTGTTTGCTTTATACCAGGGGTTGAACCAGGGGGCACTTAACCACTGAGCCACATCCCCAAACTTTTTTCTTTTGTGACAGGGTCTCGCTCAGTTGCTTACTGGCTTTGAACTCACAATCCTCCTGCCTTGGCCTCCCAAGCCACTGGAGTGTACCACCACACCCAGCTTTTATATATATTTTTTTGTAATATATATATAATACATACGAATACCTATATATATAATACATATATACACACACATATATAAAATACTTCTATTTAAAAACAAGTCTGTGAAAGCTTTGTCATGGCCTTTCTCTAGAATGCCAATTATTCCCAGAGGAACACACATATATCCTGTTTGTATGGCATGACTTATCTTCACAAAGTCATCCACTACCACTCTAGTATTTTTATAACTAATAAGTAATATAAAATTCAAACATTAGCAATACATGACTAAAACTCCTCTAGTTTCATCTACTAGAGAGATCACAATTAAAATTGAATTGAAATTTAGAGGCTTATGGCTTCTATATCATCCCATCATAAATAAATTATACTCTTTTCCAAACTTCGGGCATGTTATTTTTTTCTTCAAAAATTTCCAAAATTAAAGTAATATATTCAGAATCTTTGAATGCCAGTAATTAAGCTAAAAAGGCTTGAACACAAGGAATTTTTGAAAAGGTAAATTTCTGTTACTTTATCTACAGTTTTCAGAGCCCTCATCCTTTTTTGTAACCTCACAATGTTTACCCAATGCAAAATACACAGTGAATGTTGCATAATTATGTGCTGATGGAAATAAAATTAATTATTTGAAAGAAATAAGAGCCAGGCACAGTGGTTCATGCCTGTAATCTCAGTGACTCAGGAGGGTGAGGCAGGAGGATCTCAAGTTCAAGGCTAGTCTAAGAAACCTAGTTGAGACTCTGTCTCAAAATCCAAAACAGAAAGGGCTGGGGAGGGTTAGCTCAGTGGTAAGTAAAGTACCCCTGGTTCAATCCCCAATACCAAAAAACAATAAAAAAATAATAGTTATAGTAGCCTCTTTCATGATAAAGTAATATCCTGATCTCAATTTCTGAAGGAGAGAACACATAGGTTCTGAAAAGCACTTATTTTTTTTAATCAATTCCTTCATTTTTGATATTTCAGTTTAATGCCCCAGATTCCAAAAGTTTTAACTACTCCTTTTCTTACCAAATGGAAATCTGTCCTATAAGGAGTTACCAAATCCAGTAATTGCAATGTAATATTTTTCTACCAATTTTTTTTTAAATATTTTTTAGTTGTAGATGGACACAATGTCTTTATTTTATTGCTTTGTATGTGGTACTGAGGATCGAACACAGGGCCTCACGCATGCGAGGCAAGCGCTCTACCACTGAGCTACAATCCCAAACCTCTACCAATTTTCTTTACTTCTCTCTCTATCCAATATCTATGTGACAATGCTAAGAAAACACTAAGAAATAGGCTTTCAATCATTTAATAACCAGAACATCAAAAAATTAAAACTAAGGTTACATGTACATATTAGGATTCTAATGTAAGAAGTCTTAATTTTCTATTATCATTTCTATAAATTGGTATAAATTAAAAAGATACATGCATGTGGAGTCTTATCTCAAATGCTTCATTTGAGAAGTGTTTGAAATTTTGGAGTTTTTCAAATTTTGGAATATTTGCATAGGGTTTACTGGTTGAACATCCCTAATCTGAAAATCCAAAGTCTGAAAATGCTCCAAAACTTGAAACTTTTTGAGTTGCTGGAGCTCAACTTGTATATGCTTAGCATGTAATACAGTTTCAAAATAAATGAGTTATTAGTCTACAAATCTGATGATTCACAAAGTATAATCCAACCACACAGATTTGAAGGGCATAACAGAACTTCAAATAAATATTTTAAAATCACTGCATAGAAAATGTCACCTTTATTAAAACAAAATATTTATCAATACCTTGTATGCTATAAATAGAATACTTAGAGAATATGATTTGTGTTGCTATAATGCCTTAAACAATACCTATAATTGAACTATAAAGTAATTTTTATATTATCTTAAATAATGGGACAAAATTACTCCTACTAAATTGAACAGGAAAAATGTTCTTTTTAATCATCTAAATAGCATAATCCCAAATTCTTAATTTTGTTGAAATTTAAGAGCATTTACATTGTCAATAATAACATATGTATTTTAATAAATTAGATACTTTAAAGACTTCTTTTTTACTTTAAAGTGCCATGTTTTAAGAGAAACTACTCCTAAATAAATCACTACATTACATGCTCTGGGGAGCTCAAATAAAACTCCATTCTAATATTCCACTTGATTCCTGGGCTATCTACACTAAAATAACATTACTCATGAAATTGAATATGTGCTTTTAAGGCAGATGTTATGAAATATGTCTCACTAATAGATAATTTCATTATCCATACACATATGAAGATTTTTAATTATTTTAGCTAGTTACTTACTGAGAGCCATGCAAGGGATTCCATGATTCGATGTTCACATCGTTCTAAATGTTTTATCATTTCTCTTGTCAAGTTGGCTTCTGCTTTGATAAAACTTTCAATCACTTTGTAAAAATCAAAGGCTTTTAAATTAAGTACATTCAGAATCCATGGGAAGGACAAATCTGTTCCAGAATCAAGATTCTGAGATGTACTTCCTAAAAATGAAAAAAAATGTATAGATATGAAATGTTAAGACCTGAACTAAGTATTTTTATTTGGAAGGTCTTGTCAAACAAAAAAGTAAGTAATTTTTATTTAGAGTGGAATTTTTTATTCTGGAATCTATAGGCTCCCAAAAAATAGGCTCCCAAAATTTTGAGTGTATGTGCACACATGTTTTTTCTTGAGAAATGGCTCATAGCTTACATCAAGTTTTCAAAGGTTTAAATACTCTAAATTCCTATCAGGGACAGGTTTATTATTTTATCAGCAATTCAGTAGCATATACATTTCAATTCTCTCATTAATCCTCAATGGAGAGTAGGAAAGATGTTTTAAAATTTTGCTGATTTCATTAGTTAGAAAATGGAATCTCTTTAATGTGCATTTGGGGTTATTAATGAGGATTCACAGTTTTCCATGTGTTTATTAATTCAAGTTCCTCCTTTTTTAATTGTGTATTTGTATCCTTAAATAAATGTTCTGTTTCTGCAAGAAAAACTTTTCTAACATTTGCAACACTATCTACAAAATAATATAATTGAAATTATATTTTAAAAACACTGTTATTGGCCTTTGTTCTGTTTATCAATAAATTACTGAATTTTCATAATTTGCTTAAAAGCAGGCACCAATTAAAAAAGCATTCACTCTGGTGGATTCCAGTCTAACCTTTGCTCTAGGGACCACAGAGGTTTTAACAGTGCTTTCAATTAGTACTGTCTGCTCTTTAAAACTCCTTCGGCACTTTACAATCTTACAGGTTTTTAAGGGATTTCAAAAGGTACCTCTTAAATATGTTCAGAATAGGCTAGTGAAATCCAACCCCAAGATGGCCTGAAAAAAATTCAGATAAGCTATTTAAATAGCTTATGACAACCAATTACATTCTTCAGTATATACTTATCTAAAATATACTTTTCTTCTCCTTACCATATACCCTCTCCAAAAACAACAAAACCAAAAACATAACACACCTGAAGTATTTTTTTTAACTTTAAGTTCAACTAAAACATGTATTTACTAAAACTTAACTTACTGCTATAGGTAGCCATTACAACTTCAAGAGCACACGCCAATAAAGACATATGAAAGATGTTGTCATTCAGAAGTTTGCTAAAAAAAAAAAAGGAGAATGATTTTAAAATATTTACTTTTACAAAAAGAAGAAACTGTTGACTAAAACTAAAAAAATTACCTAAAATTTTGAATGGATAATCGTTCTTCTTCCTAAAACAGATAATTTTTTAAGAAATTTAACTGAAACTTTGTGTCAGAAGTGAAATTTTTTTCTATTATATTTTTTTCAACTTACAGATTTAAGCATGGATTCCATTACTCGGTAATATAATCGGACTCCAAGTTTGTATCGCTACAACAAAAAAAAAAAAAGAGAAATAAGACCTTCCAATTTTAGAACATTGCAACAATCACTAATTTTTTGTAACAATCTTTTCTTCAAACATTAATTCTGACTATTTTAGAAATATGGCTACCAAGCTGGGTGTGGTGGTGTGAGCCTGTAATTCCAGTGGCTAGGGAGGCTGAGAGGACCACGAGTTCAAAGCTAGCCTCAGCAAAAGTGAGGTACTAAAAGCAACTCAGTGAGACCCTGTCTCTAAATAAAATATAAAATAGGGATGGGGATGTGGCTCAGTGGTTGAGTGCCTCTGAGTTCAATCCCTGGTACCCTCCCCGCAAAAAAAAATTAAAAAGAAAAAAGAAACATGGTTACAAAAAAAAAATCACAAAAGCTAGACTACCTAAAACTCAAAACTTAAGTATACAGTAATGGCTCACATTCCCAGTAAGCTATAAACAGGGTAGGTCTATTACCAGACTTGCCAGCACTCCATTTCAGTCTACATCATTTATACTAAGGGTAGGTTATGTGTCCAGTACTATATTTTAAGCACTTACATACCTGTTTCTTATAATCTAGAACATTTATTTTCAGAACAGCTATTTAGGATTAGAGAATAGTTTCTAATCATAAAACTCAGTAAACCTGCCACAGGCGAAAGTCAGACAAAACTAAACTTATTAGGGCTGCGGATATAGCTTAGTTGGTAGAGTACTTGCCTCGCATGCACAAGGCCCTGGGTTCAATCCCCAGTCACCACAAAAACAACAACAACAAAAATCAATTAAACTTATTAGTAAAATGTTTCAACCAAATAACTAGTTCCTTTCAGTTGAAAGAATAACAAATATTTTTAGTTAAGTGCACATATATACATGTACAAATAGTCCTTCATTCCAAATTGCGAGCACAAATGTCATATACAACCAAAAAAGAACTTTTAAGTACAGTTGTTTAAAGTACTATGGCATAAAACTATAATCTCATGACACTGAAATAAATGTGTAGAATGGATTACAACTTTCAAACTTATTTTTACAAAACTGCCCTCATTAATGCCACACAATAAAGCACAACAAATATAGAAGCTGAATCTCAGAGATGTTAAACATGTTCAAGATCACACAGGGCAAGATCACAAATAGAACCAGATATAAATCCAGGATATAATTCCATAATCCATACTCTTAACCAATATATTGGTTTTAGATTTTCTGAATAATATCATTCACTACAACCAAGAATTGGCATATATAGTATATCATTTACATAAATATCTGTATACATGAGTATTCACACATGTAGAAGTTAAAGTATATACATCAAAAATTTAACACCAGAGATACAAATTTTTTGCTTACTTATATTTTCTAAATTTTCCACAATTGGTATTTGCACTTTTCTTTTTGTAATGCAATGGGGAGTGATTTCTCTCAAGGTTTCTTATAAATAGCAACATACACAGGCAGCTGGACTATATAATCTGCCAATATTTTAGACAAATACTATTGTTTGTCTAGTATTTGTACAATCCGGACAGATGCTGCCTTTAAAATTATTGCTACAGACAGGCACTGATCAAAATGAACTCAAATTACCTGTGATCCAATTTCAACACATCCCTGTCCCACAGCTTTGGCAAATTTCTCTTTAAAGATGTGTCCGACATCTTTCACTCTTTTCAGAATATTTTCTTTTGGATTCACAGTGCAGTTCTTTAAGAAACATAAACAGAAATCAGTATTAAGAATAGCATTTAATCAGAATTAAAATTTTCCATTGCATACCAAATGACTGAGTTTTTGAGTGTTTATAAAAATATAGAAACACTTCTACAATAATTAGGTAAACAAAACCACAGAAAATAAGCAGAATTTCATTGGATATTAGTGTCCAAGAAATTTTCAAGCACAACTAAAAATCCCTATTACCTACATTTTCTGCTGCTAGGCTAAGGGACCTCAAATTTGTTAGCCTTTCCATTCATCACGTTCTTATAAAATATGTTCAATTAAGAGTTGTATTTGGATGTTTGTCACCCCCTTCACTGAAAAAGCCAGTGGAAGAAATAAAACTAAGATTTAAGTTCAGTATAATTTCCTAATTTAAAACTATGATTTAGAAGAGTTAAAAATTAGCCAAATCATTTAATAACATTTTCAGTAAGTAGTATGGGGAAACAGTTACAAAAAAAGTTATAGTGCTCACAAAAACTGGAATGATAAAAAGAAATTCCAATACACGTATCATTTGGGGTGAGGCTGTATCAACTTTAATAATTAAAACACATCACAAGATGGCATATTAAAAGCAGTATGATGTACTATTCTTTTTTTAAAATATTTTTTAATATCTTTATTTTGCTTTACTTGTTTTTATGTGGTGCTGAGAATTGAACCCAGTGCTTCACACTTGCGAGGCAAGTGTTCTACCACTGAGCCACAACCCCGGCCCTATGATGTACTATTCTATAAATCATATTATTTTACAGTAAAAATATATCACTGGGTATAAAAATATATTCGCTGGGTACAGAAGCATCAGCCTGTAATCCCAGTTACTCAAGAGGTTAAAGCAGGAGGATCATAAGTTCAAGGTCAACCTCGGTGACTTAGCAGGATCCTATCTCAAAATACAAAAAGGGCTGGGAATGTAGTTCAATTGCAGAGCACTCTTGGGTTCAGTTCCCAGTGTGCAAAAATGAATAAATGGATGGATGAAAAAATAAATAAATATAACAAAGCTCAAGGCTTTGGACATTTTGAAATATATAATAAAGAGGTATTTCCTGTCCTAAAATCACTACTGCCAAATGTAATTAAAATATACCCAGCTTCTAAGATTTTACACACAGAGAAGATGCCATTAATTTTAAAAAGGAAAAAGCCTGAACTTATAATAAAGAAGTAAAATCAAGGAAAAATGTAATGATCTTCAAGACATGCTCACTCTGAGGCAAAATGTCATCTATATAAAACTGAGAAGTTACAAAGTTACATTAAAAGTTAAGTTTTAAAATGAGCTCTAGAGAATGTCTTTGAGGCAGAACTTTCTGCCCAACTCAAGTAATTCAAAATAATAAAAAAAAGAGCTCCAACATGCTCCACAAGTTGGAAGAAGTATTTAAAATGGCATTTGAGAAGAGATTATCAGTCTTTTAACTTCTATCATTATCCCTTGCTAAAAGTTCTAGGTAACTAACTGGGTTGCTATGTTTTGACAAATAATTCTTCTGCTACAGATAACCCATAAACAAAAGTAACTTTATAAAAGTTGGACAAACAAAATCAGTTCTACACCAACACAATTATGAATTAAAGAAATTACTTTGGGGCTGGGGTTGTGGCTCAGTGGTAGAGCACTTGCCTAGCATGTGTGAGGCACTGGGTTCGATTCTCAGCACCACATATAAATAAATAAAATAAAGATCCATTGACAACTAAAAAAATATTAAAAAAAAAAAAAGAAAGAAATTACTTTGTTAATTCCTGGACAGGACATAGCAAGAGAAGACAATATATGACAAAGTCACAGCTAACAACTATAGAAAATAATGATCAGAGTAACCCAAAATTTAATAAGTATCCTGGCCTTGTACTATTTCCACAGATGAGCATTTTGGTTGGTCCCAACCCTCACCATCTGAGTTTAAATAAGGAGCAATGGAGCAAGCCAGCAATACAGATGCTAGTTTCATTCTTTCTTATTCTGTCCCCTTTTGAAGTGGTGGTCAGTAGGGGCTTTCATGTATCAAACTCAGAGTCAATCAGAAATTGCAAAGTGCATTGCACATAGAGCCAGGCAAGAATTATAAATGAAAATGGATTGAAAGTAGGACTAAAAAAAAACAAAACAAAAGACTGGGGCTGGAGTTGTGGCTCAGTGGTAGAGCGCTTACCTAGCATGCGTGAGGTACTGGGTTCGATTCTCAGTACCATGTATAAATAAATAAAATAAAGGTCTATCAACAACTAAAAAAAATATTTAAAAAAAAAGACTGCAGTGCTACAGTGAGTGTTAAGTCCTACCTAACGTTGTATTCAAAGAAAGAAAAGATTTAAGATTTACGCAGGCAGAGAGAAAAGACAGATTAATTATAAAGGAACAACAGTAGATCTACAGAAGATTTCTTAATTATTCACCTTGGGAGCCAAGAAATAGTAAAGTAATAACATCAAAACAGTAGTTATTTTAACTTCTGAGAGAAAGTACATTCCAACCTAGAATTGAAGATCCAGGTAAACCATCTTATAAAAAAATAAGAGTTAATACAGTTTTGGACCAAAAAAAAAAGCACCCTGTACTTTTACCCCAAACTAACCTCACTAAAGGAATTATTAAAGAATATATCTGAAAAAGGAAGAAAATGATCTCAAAAGTGAGGTCTAAATTTCAAGAAGGAATGATGAGCAAGGCAAATAGTAAACCTAAGAAAATGAAAACATAGCACTGTCTAAATAAGATAATATTAATAATATCTAATTAGTAGGGTGTAAAAAGCAAAAAATAAGATAATGGTTAAATACTTTTGAATGGGATATAAGTGTTTTTAAAAATATTTAGTTCTTTAACTTCTAATTTCATATTTCTTTACTAAGATATCACAAAAAATAACATTTCATATGTGGCTTACATTGAAATAGGAAATCAGATTTTCTGATGGCTGATCACTTGCTGAATTTAAAATCATCATTAATTGTTGGATAGTATTCATAACAGTCCTAGAGGGGGGAAAGGAAGAAGCATTAAGTAAAGAAGAAAAAGAACAAATGAAATGTACCTATGTCTCAAGTTCTTTTGACATCCTGTCTCTCCCATTTATCTTTACAAAGTTCCCTGAAATAAGATTTTACGGGGGGAGGGGTGGACCCTTAGTGTACTGTGATTCATAAGAAATTATGTTTTGCTTAAATCTTTAACAAGTATTCATAATAAGCTTATGATTATAGAACTGATATACTTACCAATAAAACTAAGTATCAATAAAATATTAATTGGTCAAATTTATGACATTGTTTTTAGGAAAAAATATATGGCATCATAAATTTTTATATCATATGGAGAAAAACTGATATCAAAATAGTATTCTTTCAAGAAAACATTATTACAATTAAAGTTTTTGAGTATGAAAAACCTTTAAAAAGAGACACTAAAATATACAATAGACAACATCTTCAAAATCAATTTTTGAGGTTTTATAAAACATGTAGCAATATTCTTTATAACCACTTTAAACATCATCTAAAGATAAGACCTGATTGTGTGTTAGCATATTCTAAATTTTGGTAAGCCTAGATATACAGCAGTGAATGAGGATCAGTGTTTATTTTTTAATTAATTATTGGTGAAGCAGTTTTGAAAATACTATTACCTTAAAAAATTTACATGTTAACTACAAAAAATGCAAATAAAATGCATATTTATGTGAATATTTTTTGTAAATGCTATTGTGGTTTTTTATAGTGTACAATTAAAACAGACTTTGAATCTCTTGGTAGTAGACATTACAAGGCAATGTTTTGCTTATATAATTAAACATTAAACTCTCAAAAACAGTAAGATATTTAGTAACTCAAGTAAAGAATCAAATGATTCTCCTTCATGGAGAACTTCAAAGAAAGTATATTTAAGGTCCCTGAGTAATTTTAAGTCACCATAGTTAAAGCATAAAATTAGATCAATCTCTTAAAGATTCTTTAATTCTCTAGCATGCACGTGCATGTATGTGTGTATGGTGTACAGGAAGATTAATATTACAATTCTGAAGCAGCAGTACATTTGAGACATTGTTTAATTATGAAAAAAAAGTGTAGAATGTTTAGGGCTTAAAGGTTTCTCAAATATTATTTAGTAAAACATGTTCAGTATTTTTAGCCAAACCTCTCTAAACTGGTATCTATATTTTACCTTACAAATACTGCATGTGGCTTCTATGCTAGTTAATCTATTTAAGCAACAATGACTAAAAACCACAAACAACCAACTGCTAAACTCAAAAGTTCTGACAACTGACTTCCTTGAAGCATTTCTCCTCAAGCACTTGTGCTTTCCTGTAACCAGAGCCCTCCCTTGGCTTTCTCGATGTCTCCCTCTAGTCTCCCAAACCACTCACCCTCTCATTCTCTAGAATCTAGTTTCTATCCAATCCTTAAATGTTAGCATTCTTTAGATTTCATCCCCTGCCACCCATGCTTGCCATTATATTCCATCATGTCAGGTAATCACATTTTTTTAAAAAACCAAACTTTTATTTATTTATTTTTTATGAGGTGCTGAGGATTGAACCCAGTGCCTCACACGTGCTAGGCAAGTGCTCTACCACTGAGCTACAACCCCAGCCCCTAAACACATCTATTTTTTATAGGTTTAACTTTCTCTGATGATTCCCAAACCTGTAAGAGCCTTATATCCTACTGCTTATTAGAAAGTGTCTTCATAAATGCTTCAATAATATTCTCAGTATGAATTCATCAAAATTGTTCCTGCTCTTTCATTCCCACCACTACTGTCTTTAGATCTTCTGCATCTCTCAACTGAACTACTGTAATGGGTCAGTCCAGATATTTTCACTCACCATCTGAAGTAGTAAGGCCTAGGCAAGTATACTCCAAAAAACTTCCTCAGGTTATTTTAATTTGTACTCTGGGTTAAGAAGTTCTGTGACAGGTCTATTTCTCACTTTGTTCTGTCCTCTTCAGTCCATTCTTTCACAAACTACTAATACGTAAACTTATAAAAATCAAGTCTGACTTCATTCTTACCCATGCTTATCACCCACTTATAGCAGAGGTGACATCATGCACAAGCTAAAGTCTGTACTTGAATATGGCATACAAGGCCCTTCATGTCTAGTACCCACTCTCCACTCCTGCTGTTTCATCCCTTCATTTTACAATCAATATAGATCTTCTAACAGTTCTCCAAATACACTGTGCTGTTTCACACTCCCATGCCTTTTGTACATGTTATTTCAACTCTCTAAAATACCTGTCCTGTGAGACGAATGTTTCAAAAATCAGTTCAGACACTGCTTCATAAAATCTATTCTGCATCATTTCATTAACTTGTCCACAAGTATATTACAAATTTTATATTAAAATGTGTTTATATGCCTTTACAGTTATTCAAAACATGATTTCTTACTATATACCAAGTATTATGCTAGGCCTTAGTTGTTAAATGATGAACAAAAAAGGGCATGGTCCATATGGCATGATATTTAAAGGCTATTATGGGTATTGGTTGAAAACAAGCAAATACACAAATTAATTTATAATTACAAGCTGTGATACAGGCTATGAAGGAATAGAACAGGATGCTGTGACAAATAATAATAAAGAAAAATACTTCAAAGAGAAATACATTTTAAAAATGCAACATTTGTGCTGAACATGAAGAATAACAGTTGGAAATCCATCCCCCAAAAAAAGAAGTTTCAAGAAAATAGAGTAGTAAGAATAAAGGTCTCCAGTACAAAAGAACTCGAAGAATCCAAGAAAATGAAAGAAGACCAACAAATAGCTACTGCAGGGTGAGCAAAAAATAACATGAAGCTGAAGAGGCAATAGAAACCAGGTCAGATAAGGTCTTGTAGGCATTATTAAAGAATGTGCATTGTATTCCAATTGCAAAGGGAAGCAATGAGAGGACTGTCTATTGGTTCTTTTTAGTTATACATGATAGTAGAATCCATTTTGACATAATTATACAAGCAATGAGAGGATTTTAACAGGAGGGTGAACATACATGATATTAACATTTCTAGAGTATTGTTCTTGGGGCTCTGTGAAGATTTGTTTTTATGGTGAGAAAAAGATCAGTGGTAAGAGCAGAAGCAACAAGATCAGTTAGCAGTCTATTGCAAAAGCCTCAAGATAAAGATGTCTTAGACAGTCTATTGCAAAAGCCTCAGGATAAAGATGTCTTAGACAAGGGTGGTTAGAGTATAAATGGAGAAAAGCAGGACTCAAAAAATACTGTGGAATCAGAATTCAATAGTACTTGATAACAGGTTTAGACATGTGAAGTGAGTAAAAGCAAAGACATAAAAAACAGTTTTAATCCTTCAAGGTTATATGCAGATCAAATGGTGATACTTTCTTTTGTCTTTTATCATTACTAAGATGGAACACATGCACATTTTATATTGTGTTCCTTAAGGACAGACAGACTAGGTTTAATGATTGCAACCTAAGCAAACCATTAAATACTTGGGATATAATGAGCACTCCATACACATTTGCTACATATATGTACAAATATAAAAAGAAACAAATGAACAAACCTGAAGCATGCTAAAGCACTGAATAAACAATTATAATGAATATTAGAAGAAGGAAAATCTCATACCGAACTGGAGTGTGTGGAGGAATCACATTCACCTCTTCATCGGGGTTACTTTTTCGAGGTGTTCTTTGTGTGTCAAAACTAAATGATAAGCAAAGTCATTCACACTTTAAATTTGCAATTTGTGTTTTATGGGTCAAATAAGCAGTAAAATACTTCCTGTTGCTTCATAATATCACACAAAGTGCTAAGTCAATAACAGAAGTGATAGGAAATAGATAATCCAACTTCTGATTAAATGAATTATTTTCTTCAGCACCATTTTAAAGTGTGGGTCTCTTTCCCCTGGGTTTATGACAAAGAGATGTACCCACCTTTAAGCATCTTTTCAAAAATGAAAGATGTTTTCTTGCTGGTGATATTAATAACAAAGCAGTTCAAGTATTTTAAAACATCAAAGCTCAAGTTTTACACAGCACTATGCCTTCTAAAATTCTGTCTACTTAACTTTAAAACATTTTACTCTATTTAATTTCCAAATTACATGTAACATTATAATTACTCTTGACCATTCCTTCCTAAAAATTAAAGAAAATAAACTTGGTATTAACTTTTTAAATAAATGAAGTAGGCAATAATAGATAAAAAAGATAAAAAACAGAGACCACCACTTGAGTAAACTAATTAGTTTAACCACTTTCTTCTGATGCACATTTAAAAAATTACATTCAACTACCTGAAAAAAAAGGTAATTGTTATAGAACACAATTCATATTAAATCTCTACATTTTTAACAAATTATATGCTTAGGATACTGTTACTTTTTTCTTTAAAGGCATTTAAATTATTATAAAATGATGTTTAAAGGTCACTAAATTAATAAAAACCTATCAGATTTACCTATATTGATATCAAACTGTATCAAAAGCATAACAAAAATAAAAATATACTATGTAAAATACCTGTCTATAGGATCAGTCTGAAGAGTTTTATCATGATCCAAAAACAATCTTGCATCTAGATCTTTGTTTTTAAGATAAATTTCCTCATATCGCTTAGAGAGACTTTCAACCTCAAAAGAAAAAAATACTTAATTATTGTTATTATCTTTCAACACACTGAAGCAGATTTCATTGAAAAATTTTTGCAACGTACATTTAATTTTACAGTATACATTATATGTTCACATACAATATAATTAAGACCTATCTAAAAGTGAAGTCTAGAAAACTGCAAATTTTTTTCAACTTTAATTTTATGCATTTATCTCATCATTAGAATTTTATGTAGACAAAGGATCACCAATGCCACAAAACAGAACTTAAGATAAAAATAGGCATTACAGGTTGAATATCTCTTACCCAAAATGTTTAGAACCAAGAGTGTTTCATATTTTAGGTTTTTTTCTGAATTTTGGAATGTTCACACATATAAAATCAGGTATCTTGGGGATGAAATCCAACTCTAAACATCAAATTCATTTATTTTTAATATACATATTATATGCATAACCTGAATGTAACTTTATTTCAATATTTTAAATTTGTGCATGAAACAAAATTTCATGGTATAGAATTTTCCACTTGTGGTAATTTCAACACTCAAAAAGTTTCAGATCTTAGAGCATCTCAAATTTCAGATTAGGGATTCTTAACCTGTCTTAGAACTAGTTAATTGCTAAGAGTCTTCAAACATCCCATATATTCTTAACTTTTAATTTTCTATTATATTTATCAATATAAAACTTTTTTTTTTTCAAACATATAGCAAATCCTCTTGATTATATGTTCAACCCATCTTTTCTAAACCTTCTGGTTCACTCTACATCCTTCTAGTTAAGTATCTTGGGCCCAATTAATAAACCCAACTAACATACTTGTTCAAATTATTCTCAGTGTTACATTTAATTGCTATAATCTATAAAATTATTTATTAGTTCTGATCCACAATTTCCTAATCACAATTTAAAAATAAATGCCTAATAGACAACTATTGGCATGCCCTCTATTGTGACTTTTTTTTTTCCTCCTATTTTGCAGGGTAAACTCAGGGCCTTGCACATGCTAAGAATGGACTCTACCACTGAAAACATGACCCCCAGCCCCTGCTTTGACTTTTAAAGCCAAAGTGTTTCCAACCTAAGAGAACAAAAATTGCATTCTAAAAAAAGAAGTATGAAGAAGCCCAGTTAGATATAAACTTTATGTTTATTTATATAAACTTTATATAAGTGTATTAGGCAGAATAGTCATTCATGCTTGATTAACTTGTTCCTGCCAGATCTTAAGTGAGGCATTAATTATCACTCATCTACTGACTGGCAGTTGTAATGCAAAATAGTGAGAAAAATGTCAATTTTCTCTTAAGATTTCTATTGAAATTAAAATCTTTTCAAAGGTAAAGTGAGTACAAGTGTCTAAGATTTTTCAGAGTTATGAACAGCATATTTTTTGGTACCTAAAGTTGTAAAAATATTCATTAGTACACCAGGTACTTTCTTGCCTCTCCAGAACTATATCTCATTACTTTTCTGTCCTCTATCACAACATTAAAAAACTACTTGGAGTTTACTGAACAGGCAATACTTTCACATATAACTGTGCCTCTGACTCTACAAAGTCCAACCCTTGGAAATGCCATCTCTCATAAGGTTTTCTTAGCTCAGAAATCACACCACCTCCAAACGATTTCCCAAGAAACTTATCTGCCCCAGTTTGGGTTAGGTAGTTCTCCTCTAAGATACCACAGAATCTTGAGCATACTTCAAATGCACTCTTGTAAAGATTACTATAATGATTTCTCTCATTGCTTCTCCTACTAGCACCTTAAGGATAGTTACTGAGAGTTAAAATTTCTATATCAGCAGTATCTCTAGCAAAATGCTAAGCACTGAACAAATACCTGATAAATTAATAATAAACTCAAGAACTAGTTTCCAGTTTAGGTCACAGAATCAGCAGCCCAGCTATCTAATTCCATGCCTTTTGATTTTACTAACAAATACTAGGTACTTCTAAAGCACTGTTTTATAACTCTAAGCAAATACAAAAAAAAACAAACAAAACTGATGTAATTCCTTGCGTCTTATCAGATCATAATGGAATGAAATCAGAAATCAACATGACAAAACCCTACAGAAATTACATAAACACATGGAGATTGAACAATACACTTTTGAATGATGAATGGGTTATAGAAGAAATAAGGGGAAGAGTTAAAAAATTCTTAGACTTAAATGAAAATAGTGATACAATATACCTGAATCTCTGGGACACAATGAAGACAATTCTAAGAGGAAAGTTCATAGCTTGGAGTGCCTACATAAGAATATCAGACAGATCCTCAATTAAAAACCTAATGATGCATCTCAAGGCCCTTGAAAAAGAACAAACCAATTCTAAAACTAGTTGAAGGAAGGAAACAAATGACACTTGAGCTCAAATCAATGAACTTGAGAAAACAGTATGAAGGGTCAACAAAACAAAGAATTGGTCCTTTGAAAAGATAAACGCTGGTGATAAACCCTTAGCCAAACAAACCAAAAAGAAAAAGACCCAAATTAATAAAATTAGGAATGAAAAAGCAGAAATCACGACAGGCATCACACAAATTCAGTAGATTATTACAGAATATTTTGAAAATTAATACTCCAATAAATTGGAAAACCTACAAGAAATGGATACATTTCTAGACACACACAATCTGCCAAAATTGAATCAAGAGGACACAGAAAACCTAAACAGACCAATAACCAGCAATGAGATAGAAGCAGTAACAAAAAAGCCTTCCAACAAAGAAAAGTCCGGGACCAAATGGATTCTCAGCTAACTTCTACCAGACCTTTAAGGAATAACTAATGCTAAAACTCCTCAAATTATTCCATGAAATGTAAAGGGATGAAACACTTTCAAATTCATTCTAAGAAGCCAGTATCATACTCATACCAAAACCAGAAAAGAATACATTTAGAAACAAAAGTACAGACCAATATCCCTGATAAACTTAGACATAAAATCCTTAATAAAATATTAGCAAATCGTGTTCAACAACATATTAATAAGATTGTTTATCTTATTATAAAACCAAGTTTTATCCGAGATGCAAGAATGGTTTAACATATGCAATTCAATAAATGTAATTAATCACATAAACAGAATTAAGTACAAAAATCAGTCATCTCAATAGATGCAGAGGCTTTGACAAAAATCAGTACCAGTTCATGATAAAAACACTGAAGAAACTAAGGACATAAGGAACCTACCTCAACATCATAAAGGCTATATATGAAAAACCCAAAGCCAATTTCATAGGAAATGGGAAAAAACTGAAAGCAGTACTTTGAAATCTTGGGCAAGACAAGGATGTCCACTCTTATCAGTCCTATTTAATATAGTGCTAAAAATTCTAGCCAGAGCAATGAGGCAAGGGGAGTGGGGTAAAAAGGTTAAAAATAGGAAAGGAAGAAGCCAAATTATCACTGTTTGCAGAAGATATGATCCAATATTTAGAAGATCCAAAAGACTCTAGCAAAAGCTAGAGCTAATAAACAAATCTGACAAAGTAGCAGGTTACAAAATCAACGTACAAAAATCAATACCTTCCCTTTATACCAACAATGAATCTACTGAGAAAGAAATCAGGAAAACAATTCCATTCATGATTCCTTAAAAAAAAAATTAGGAATAAATTTAACCAAGGAGGTGAAAGATCTATACAATAAAAACTACAGAATATTAAAGAAAGAAATTGAAGAAGTCCTCAGAAGATAGAAAGACTTCCCATGTTCATGGATAGGCAGAATTAATATTTTTAGAATGGTCATACTAACAAAGCAATATAAAGATTCAATGTGATTCCCACCAAAGTACCATAGAACTAGGAAAAAACAGTCCTAAAATTCATTTAGAAGAGTAAGAATCCAACAACAGCCAAAGCAATTCTAAGCCAAAAAAGCAATGCTGGAAGCATAATACCTGACTTCAAATTATAGTATAGAAGTACAGTAACAAAAACTGCATAATACTTGCATAAAAACAGACACATAAACCAATGGTATAGAACAGAAGACAGAGAGACAAACCCAGTAGATGACATCTGCTGTCATCTGATCCTTGACAAAGCTGCCAAGAACATACATTGGAGAAATAAAGCCTTTCAACAAATGGTGCTGAGAAAACTGATTATCCATATGTAGAAGAATAAAACTAATCCCTTATCTTTCACCCTGAACAAAAATCAACTCAAAATGGATCAAAGACCTAGGAATTAGACCAGAAACATGCAACTCCTAGAAGAAAACAGAGGTTCAACATTCCAGCATATAGGCACAGGCAAGAATTTTCTTAATAGGACACCTAAAGCTCAGGAAATAATGCCAGTGTTAATAAATGGGATGGCATCAAATTAAAAAGCTTCCGCAAAGCAAAGAAAACAATTACGAATGTGAACAAAGAACTGACAGAATGGGAGAAAAAATCCGTGCTAGCTACTCTTCTGATAACAGACTAATATCTAGAACATATGAAGAGCTCAAAAAACTTTACACCAACAAACCAAATAACCTAATAAATGGGCAAATCAATTAAACAGATACCTCTCAAAACAAGAAATACAAATTCCAATAAATAAATATATGGAAAAATGCTCAACATCATTAGCAATTAGGGAAATACAAATCAAAATGACACTGCGGTTCCATCTTACACCAGTCAGAATGGCAGTCATCAAGAATACAAACTAGGGGCTGGGATTGTAGCTCAGCGGTAGAGCGCTTGCCTCGCATGCGTGAGGCCCTGGGTTCGATCCTCAGCACCACATACAAAGCAATAAAAAATAAAGACATTGTATCTATCTACAACTAAAAAAAAATTAAAAAAAAAAAAAAAAAAAAGAATACAAACTAGGGGCTGGGATTGTAGCTCAGCGGTAGAGCGCTTGCCTCGCATGCGTGAGGCCCTGGGTTCGATTCTCAGCACCACATACAAAGCAATAAAATAAAGACACTGTGTCCATCTACGACTAAAAAAAAATATTTAAAAAAAAAAAAGAATACAAACTAATAAATAATGGAGAGGATGTAGAGAAAAAGGACCACTTTTATACTGTTGGTGGGATTTCCATACTATGAAAATCAGCATGGGGGTTCCTCAAAAGACTAGGCATGACCCAGCTATCCCACTCTTTGGTATTTATCCTAAAGAATTAAAGTCATCATATTACAGTGATACATGCATACCCATTTTCATAGCAGCACAATTCACAAACTACAAAAATTCACAAACTACAAACTACAAAACCAGCCTAGGTGTCCATCAATAGATTAAAAAAATGGTATATACACAATGGAGTTTCATTCAGCCACAAATAAAAATGAAATTACGTCATTTGCAAGGAAATGAATGGAACTTGAGACCATTATGTTAGGCGAAATAAGTCAAGCTCAGAAGGTCAAGGGTCCTATGTTTTCTCTCATTTGTGGAAGTTAAAGAGGAAAGAGGAAAAGAAAGTTGGGGCAGGGGGTGGATCTCATGAAAATAAAAGGGAGATCAGTAGGGGAAAGAGATCAGTGGGGTGGGAGTAGTGTGTGTGTGGGGGGGGGATGCTTGGGAGTTATATTGGCCAAATTACATTGTTAATATTAAGTGCATGTATAAATATGTAACAATTCCCATCATTACGAAAAACTAACTATAATGCACCGATAAAAATGTAGAAAGAGGGGAAAAAAACAGTACTTTATCCCTGAGTACTTATTTATCATTTATCAAAGCACACTTTTCAGCCAGGCGCAGTAGTAAACACCTATGATCTCAGCAGCTCAGGAGGCTGAGGCAGGAGGATTGTGAGTTCAAAGCTAGCCTCAGCAAAAGTGAGGTGCTAAGCAACTCAGTGAGACACTGTCTCTAAATAAAATATAAAATAGGGCTAGGATATTTGTTTTGTGCTATTTTGTGGCTCAGTAGTTGAGTGCCCCTGAGTTCAATCCTCTGTACTAAAAAAAAAAAACACAACAAAAAACCAGACTTTTCATCACATAGATCACCTTAACATCCAAAGCTCTCAGTTGTTCTATTCTGAGGAAGAAGACATTTGTGGCAAAAAGTAAAAAGAAACACAGATGGATGGTTCACCAGTAAGGTAAAATACTTCTGTAATATAGTCAAAGTCATTTCAACCATATTTATTTTCAATTAAGTAGCTTTTAAAGATACTTAAAGCAGATGTTCCACATTACAATAATGCCAATAATGTTGTTTTAAAGCAGATGTTCCACATTACAGTAATGCCAATAATGTTGTTTGAGTTGTAGATCCTATGCTTAAGAATGTCCAGCAAAGCAAATCAGAATTAAATCTGTGCATAGTTAGATTTAGATATTTAATGGCATCTAGAATTTTAAAAGCCAGACTCTGATTTTCAAAAAAACTCAGTATAAATCAATTTCTAGTATAAAACAGGAAATGATGCTTATTTATACATTTGAACTGGTTTTCAAAAGTATTTTTCTATCACCACACAACAGTTGATTATACAATTCTTTGGGCAAAAAAATGTCTGAATTGATCCTAAGAAACTTAGACAACTATCCTCCCTCCCCAAAATCTCAAAACATACTAATTTTCTATTAAATTTTCTTTCAGATTACCTCTGGAAGTCCATTAGAAGCTACAACTCCAAGTGAATTCATAAAAGGTATAAAATTTTTGAAATAAACATTTTTCACCTGAAAAAGACAGTTATATGGCATTAAAATACAAAACAAAATGAAATTCAATTTGTCACTATTAACATTAGAATGAGAGTATTTACCCACATTTAATCAATGACATACATTCAAGATAATGATATTTATTTATAATTAATTCATTTATTTACTCTAATGTACATGAACCAGATTCTAGGTCCTACAATGTAGGTAAGTAGAAAACTATTATTGTAATGGGACCTATTGGAAAAGAAGACATTAAAAAGAACTTCAGTATTTCATACTTAACAACCAGTGAAAAAGGGCACTCAAACAAGTTAAACAACTTGACCAAAGCTGCACAACTATAAAGTGGCAGAGCCAGAATTAAAATCTAATCTATCATCAAAGGCACCACTCTTCACTTCTTTATACTGCTGCATATTTATTACCAAAGTATATTTTGGATCATTTCATACTAGGGTCATTTGATATCTGCTAAGAAAACAACAAGGCAATTTTTAAGTATAAATAATTAATATTACACACAAAATTAATACCCAATAATTCATTTCAAAACCAAATAAAAATGTTTTTTGGAAATATGCATTGTTTCATGCAAAAGCACCATACAGTTAACATGGATTTAAAAAAATGGCACTCAGAAAACCTGAAGTTATATTCTAAACCTGTAATGTTATATAATTTTAAATAACTTGCTTTTATTTATTTAACTTCCTTTTCCAAACTTGGAATCTACATTTATTAAAGAAAGAATAATTTAATATCAGTTCCTACTTTATACTTCATAAATAAGATTTAAGCATTAAGTCTCTGAAATATATATTAGCTTTGTTTTCTAGTTAACTTCCACTTACCTAGAATATTTATAATAAAATAATTAACCAATTTATATGAATAATCAATAGTTACATAGCCATAAATGCTACATTTAAATAGCTACATTTACAGTATCAATTAATTAAAACACCACAAAGCTTTTAGTTAATTATATTTTCATCATAACTATAAAGATTTTAAATTCTAAGAAAAAGTTCTTTAGGGTAAAAAATTAAAAAAATAATTTAATCCTAATCTTAAAAATAAAATTTTACAAGTAGTTATGAAATCTAGAGAATCAACAATGTGGAATTAAAAAACTACATTTACTACCATTCTTTATCTTGTGAATAAGCAACACAACTAGAGTAAAAAGAAATATTTCAAACTACACTTGTCAGCTTATTTGCAAAGATAAATTGTGATTCTAGAAAAGTATATATATTTTTTTAAAAAGTTGATGTATCTATATCATAAGAGATATGTGCATACATATCTATCTGTTGAAGTTAATAAGAACTACAATGCTAAAACTCAGATATCTTGAGAAATCATTCCAATCCTTCTTAAACTAGATTTTGGGAACATAATATCCTATTCGTTCCCAGTGCTGTCAGAGAAATTTTCAAAATGCAACATTTCACACTACTCTCTGGTAATGTTGAATTGTGGACAATACAACAGGGAGAAATAAGTTGGTAGAGTAAAAGTAGCCCTGGTACCAGGTACCCCAAACTCTAATGCAGATTCTATTAATAACGAACTACCAGTCCCTGAAAGTTGTTCCTGGATGAATGTGTATTCTATACCAACAATTAACAGCTGTCATAATGTTTAGAAAGAGACAAGTTACATAAGGCTGAAGAGAAATTTAATGTTAGTATCACTTGTCATTAAACCAAAACACCAAGGTTTTCTTGGCAGGGCATTTTAAAACATTAGGGGTACTGGTAATCTCAGTGGAATCAAAGAAAATACATTTGAAAACTATTATCTTTATGATATACATTTCAGTGATTCCAGAGTGGAGGAGCTACTCTCTTTAAACACAAAGTAACTGAATATGAAAAATAATTTTTTTATAAAATATGCTGCTACTGGAAAAGAGTTGGCACTAATCAAAGAAAGCACGCTCACCACAAAAGAAGTATAGGCTATTAGGAAAAACTTACATCTAAATCTACTTTAACTGTTTAAAGAAAGCATGAAGTGTAATTACCTCATCTATATTACATTCATGTTCTTTACAGAGAACTTCAATAATTCTTGTATCATTTTCTAGTTGCTTTGCTATCCGTGCACTCCTGTTCTGACCTCGTCTGGGTGTTCTAGGTGAACCATTAATGGGTATTACAGCTGTTTCTGTAAAAATGATAAATTAGATAAGAACAATTACACATGCCATTGAACAAAATAATGAATATTCTAAGTAGAAAAGTCTGAAGTAATCTTGTTAACATTCTATTTTTACTTAATAGCTTTCATTATAAGAATAACAATTTCATCTTATTTATTAGATACCTACTTTAAATTATATACTGACAGGAGTTTTTGCCATCCCTACTTTGTCCCAAACAGCCCAAAAAGAAGTGGAAAACATCTATGGTCCTATAAACAGAGGCCAGAGAAATATCCAATTTATTAACTAATTCTAAGTGTATCCTTCTCAGTTTGCAAGAGGAAAAGATGTTTTCTATCTTAGAGCCCTAAAAAAAATGAGCAAATATATAGATTCAATTTCTAATATAAAAACACGTTTTAAAAGTTTTAGTAAATTATAATACTTTAAAAAACCCCAAATTTTATAAATGTAATTGTGTGATAATAAACTGTGATTTTTAAAAAACTCCCCTGGATTATTCTGGGCACTACTGATTCAAAATGAATATAGGTCCAGCTAATAAAAAATTTCAGATAAGCATAAAAAGTATTTATTGCTTCTAGACATCAACTTACAAGAAACTGAGAGGACACAAGAACATGTGCCTAGGATATGATCAAAAAAACCAGACTGTGGGAAACTCAACAGGACTCCAGCATGATTAATTGGTTGTTTATTTGCTTATTTGTTTGTTTATGTTGGTGCTGAGGATTGAACACAAGGCTTTGTGACTGCTAAGCACACAGACACTCTATCACTGGTTTAATAAATAAATTATGAGGAAAAAAATATGAAGAGAGCAATGAAGGAGGAATTTTCTTTCCTTTCATTTGTTTTTCTTTTATTGCCATGGACTGAACTCAGGCCTTCGTGCTCTCTACCACTAAACAACATCTCCAGCCTTGAAGAAGAAATTTTGAAAAGAGTACCAACCAATCACAAAGTGTAGACCTTATTTATATTCTGATTCAGTCAACCTACAAAAAAGTTTAAATTATAGTCATGAGATTTAAAAATTGTATATTTACCAGATACTTGGTGATATTAAAAAACCATTATTAATTAGTTTTTAGATGCGATAATGGTACTGTCATTATGCATTTTAAAAACCACTTACTTTTTAAAGATTCACACTGAAATAAGTTATTCAAAGATATGCTTCAAAGGGCATATGCTTCAGGGGAAGGGATAATAAATTGGTCACAAGATCTGTTGAAGCTATTAAGTTATAAGTATATGGAGACTTACACTACTGTCTACTTTTGTATTCATTTGAAATTCTCCATAACAAAGTGAATTAAAAATTTACCGTACTTGGGGCTGGGGTTATGGCTCAGTGGTACAGTGCTCACCTAGCATGCATGAGGCACTGGGTTTGATCCTCAGCACCACATAAAAATAAAATAAAGATATTCTGTCCTCCTACAACTAAAAAATAAATATTAAAAAAATTTACCATACTCAGTCAATTCAATATCTTATCCTGGTTTCTATTTAACAGCACATAAGAGAATTAAATATAACTTTGAATCATCCAAAAGAACAAAGATGTCAACCTAAAGTAACACATGACATCAACTTATTAAAGTTATAACACTGAAAAATAAGTGAAGATAGCTAAAGTTTAAAAAGTTGGGGAAATTTGAAGTATAGTTGTTGTTTTCTATATACAACATTTGAAATTTTCTCCTTTTGCTTTGTATTTCAATTCTGCCAAATGAAGTTTCCTGTCTCCTCTGCCAAATTATGTTCAAAACATTGAAAATTCTCTTCTACACTTCATTTTTCCATTAAGTTATTGTTCACAAAGATTAATTATAGCTCAGTTTTTTGGCCACTTCAACAGAACTTTGAGACTTCAATATTTTGATCTGTCATCTATTATTTTTAGGACTAATATTTTCATCATTTCAGGAGCAAGAAATCAGTCCAGACCCAATTAAGTTTACATTTTTCTATAGTATAGTAAGTGATTCTGAAGTCCTATAGATAAGAGCCTCTTGCTCTTCTTTACTGAAAATATCCTTCCCCAACTTCTTCAACCTAATCTTAACTACTTGCTCTTCAACACTCATTTCAAATATCACCTCTTCTATATTTTTTGGCCTTGC
This sequence comes from Geosciurus inauris, assembly GCA_004024805.1. Classification (NCBI taxonomy): domain Eukaryota; kingdom Metazoa; phylum Chordata; class Mammalia; order Rodentia; family Sciuridae; genus Geosciurus; species Geosciurus inauris. Next base: position 155,995 of record PVHX01000994.1, on the reverse strand, counting down.
AGAGGAAAATTTTCATTATCTCCTGAACTACCATAGTATTTCCTTTATTTTTACCCATATCATTTCTACCACATTCTCTGATTAGGTGCTTAACATCTCTTATCTTTCCTTCTATAATTTATACTACCTGAGGGCTGCTTATAGTTTGGATATGGAACATCCTCCAAAGACCCAGGTGTCAAAGGCCTGGCCCCAGCTTGGTACTATTGGGAGATGATGTAACTTAATGATCAACAAGAACTAGACTATGGGAAACTCAACAGAACTCAAAAGGTAGGACACAGTCAGAGGTATGGGGGCATATCTTTGAAGAGAAGAGTAGAATCCTAGCCCCATATCTCTCTCTTACTCTCTCACCATGAAGTAAACAGTTTTGCTCCACCATGAGTTTCTGCCATGATGTGCCACCTTGCCACAGGCCCAAAGCAACAGGGCCAATTGATCATGAACTAGAACCTCCAAAACTGTGAACTAAAATAAACCTTTCTTCTCTCTTAAGTTGATTATCTTGGGTATTTGTTACAGTAATAGAAAGTTGACTAATACAAGGAGAGAGTCCGTGTCTGATTTATTTTTTTTTATCACCCTCTCAGTTTAGAACCATACTAGAGCTACTAGACATTAAATAAACAACTGCGAAAGACAAAGAAGGAGCTTAAATTATTTAAGATACTTACTATAGGGTTCTTTAAGCAGTGCAGGAGGTGAGAGTTTGATAAAATAATCAAGCACACACAGCATTAACTGAAATGAAATCACCAGATCATCTTCCATTTGTAATACTTCTCCTGAAAATAAAAAAGATTCACATTTTTAAGTAAAGTTAGAGATTGATAGCTTCAGTCAAAGAAATTGTGGGTATGGGTATATTCATATATTTATTCATTTTATAGTCACTAGAGGCATGATAAAAACTTTTTTTCCTTTTTTATTTTCAAAAAATCAGCCAAGTTTAATAGATAAATATATATATAATTAAGAAATTATAAATTAGTATTGTCTACCTTGAGAATTGTACACTTAAGTATTACTACTATAATTAATTTCTTATGTTTAAAATCATTTTGCTTTTGTAAAACTTATTGTTATGAGCTCTAGAACTTATTACTATTGAAAATAATTTTTAAGTATGGTATATGCTAATTTTTAATCCTAATGGTATATGAAACCTCATATATTTTCAATTCTAACCCCTTCCAAAATATTACCAAAGCTATTAAGAAATAACAAAATTAATATATAATTGTAAGGTCATCTGTAAGTAATTATCCAGCACAAAATCCTAAAATTTAATGCACTACATATATAGTAGAGGCATATGAGGAAATAAATATGTATAATAGATGCCTGAGAAAAACAGTGTGGCTAAATACAATATTGCATACTTACTTATGGCTCTAATATTTTTAAAAAAATTTCTTCTGTGTATCTGCTAAACTAGGTGTAATCCCAACAAATATTGATGGAACAGAAAATGTGATAAAATTGGTAATCCTGAATCAAGTAAGTTTTCTAGATCCATAGGTATGGTGGAAAAAGTTCACAATAAACTAAGAAATTATTTAGAAATACCAGAGGTGAAGAATGCTATCAAGCACTTCTAGGTAAAAATAGTAGAATGAAGTCAGATGAAACAATCTCTCTTCTCCAATATCTAATAAAAATGAAAGGGTAAAAATGTACTGGTTAAGTGTAAGTACCAGTATAAAATCTGAAGGTAACTCAGAGGGAATCCTCATCTTTTTCTTCTTCTGACTTGAAAGAATTAGAAATCGTTAAGAGAAGGGCAAAAGAAGAAACAACTATAGTCGGTTGATAAAGATTCCTGTATACTGCACTGAATTTGGAATAATGTGAATTCCAACACAATCCTGTTTTAGAAAAAGGAATTATAGACATTCTAACAAAAACTCATAAAAACAAAGACTCACATCACTCTAGATGAATTCTCTACTTTCTCCCTTACCTTCTGAATAAAAGTAAGTATAATAAAATACCTGCTGGTATACTATAATTATCTAAGGACACAAGCATGTCACAGATAAAATACAAGGTAACTGAAGGGAAATTCACTCATACTGTATCAGAGAAAGTAACAAGTCAGGATTAGCCACATAATGTCCTAAAGATAAGGGAGGAAAACACAGTCATTGTGCAAAAGAAAAAAGAAAAATATATTCTACAAAAGAAAAAAGAAGAGTCATAACACAGGAAGAGAAAAAAAATCAGAGAATCCAATGAGGAAGAGAATCTAAAAAAGGAAAATAACCTAAGAGTTCTTGAACTAAAAATTTAATAAATTCAAATTATATACAAATAAGGGACTGGAGTTAAGGAAAAACTAAGAACCAAATAACATCACTAATAGTTTTGCTGAAAGTACAAGTCTTAAGATAAGAACAGTCAACACACAAGAAAAAGACAAATGATCAGAATGAAATGGAGAAGACAGTAAACATGGAGGACAAAAACAGTCCAATGTAAGATAGTTCATGTATCTGAAACAGAAGAAAAAAACTTAATTCAATAGAATAATATTTTTAAAAATACAGTTTAGTAAGATTTCTCTGAAAAGAGCAGAACCTCCATTTTAAAAAGAAACATGGTATTCTGAGAAAAATGAATACAGAATAATAAAAATCAACTCATTGATTTTTATTATTCTGTATTCTCACCTACTCATTTTTTTATTGAAATAAATACAAAGATATACCTGGAATAATAATCATATAATTTTATTGATGGTTATTTCTGAGTATATTTTGGATTGTTTTTCTTTGTTTACCTTACTGTATTGTCTAAATTATTTATCACATGCAAATACCATTTTTATAAGATAGTAAATCTTCTCTCTAAAAAAAGAGAACTGGAGTGTAGCTCAGAGGGCTTGTCTACCATGCATAAGAGCCCTGGGTTCAATCCCTAGCACAGGAGAAAAAAAATGGAAGGAAAGAAGGAAGGATGGAATGTTAAAAAAAATTCTAAAGTTGTTTCCATTATTATAAGAAGTTATAGCAGTTAATAATCCATTCTAAGAATGGAGTAGGGAGTATATTATCTGAATAAAAATTTTTTCACTTAATCCAAAAGAACATCAATTTAACTACTGCATTTGAAACATCAGCATGTAATAAACATAGTGAATTTACCTTTAGCTAGTAAAAATGTGATCCAAGAAACTTTTAGCACCAACACAGAACTTATTTCAGTAGATATCCTAGTAAATAAATAGAAAGCAGGAAAAAAATTTAACACTGACAAAGTTTTTCATCTATACATTTGGAGTGGTCTGTTTTGTTTTGCTTTAAATTACAGACCTGGGTTAAATGCATAATAGAAAACAGTGCATTTTCAATACACAACTGATACCTGAACTCTATTTATCTCAATTCAATTGGCGTGTCTACCAAGATATCATATTTACCCCATAGGATAGCATACACTTTCTAAAGGAAATACTGAATATCTGAATTGTAATTTAAAAATATATAAAGGAAGGCTGGGGTTGTGGCTCAGGGGTATCATACTTGCCTGGCTCTTGTGAAGCACTGGGTTCAATCCTCAGCACCATATAAAAAAATAAATTAATTACATAAAAGTATTGTGTCCATCTACAACTAAAAAGTATTTATATATGTAAAGGATAGGATATGTTATAATATACTTGGTTTCAAATTATTTTAATACTTGTTTGCTCTGTTTTCTAGTTAAAATCAACACTGTGAGCAGAAAAATGAAGGTTTATGTGACTCTAATTTGCCAGTTGAACACTTTGCCTTGATAATTTTTCCAGAGGCATTCACTTGTTGTAATTACTAGATACTTACCAATTAATTAATAGATTTACAATTTCCCTTTATATAAGTCATCTTCAATACTGTACTTCAGTAGGACAGAATATCTCCTATCCTACTCATTCTATTTCCAAAGAAAATATCTGGAGCTCTACATGGGTATACTGTTAGGGCATGCATTATATATTTTAAAAACAATTTGGAAATTTTAATAGAAATCTTCACATTTATTCATACACAAAAACTATGCTGTCTTGTTAATAAAGTACCTGAAACCATCAATAAATATTTAATCAATGAACTGAATTGTTTCCTCAGAGTTGGTGTATGTTGCACTGAATCAATTTCCACCTTATTAGTTCACCTTTGTAGCATGAGGCATGTAGTTCTTTATAGGATAAATTACCTACTTAGGACTTTATGACCTTAACTTATAAAGTACCATGCTATTAAGACAGGAATTTGGGGGGCTGGGGTTGTGGCTCAGTGGTACAGCTCTCGCCAAGCATGTGTGAGGCACTGGGTTCAATCCTCAGCATCACATGAAAGCAACTAAAAAATTATTTCAAAAAAAGATAGAAATTTGGGGATAAAGGGAGAGATTCTGAGTCTCAGAGGAAGTGCCCATAACCCACTGACATAACAACTGCAACTCCTAAGCAACATACTCTTATAACATGAAGGCAATGCACAAGTACAGGAAAAACTGGCCTGAAATTATTTAACTCCACCCTAGTTCTACATCTAGTCCAGGCCCCAGTAACCATCCCTCAATAAATATTAACACCCATCCCAAGGGGTTGCTATCTCTCCCTCTAGAGATAGCCCTCATTCTCCCTTGAATGCACACTCCTTGCTTTTTACTCTAAAGGCATCTCTCTTGAGATTGCCCCCATTCTCCCTTTAACATGTATTTAAATAAACCTCTGAATATTTTCCTAAATAAACCTTTGTGTGTGCCTTTGACTGACACATGCTGACATTCTTTTCAGTCATGTATGCCACGAGCCCCACTGCTCCTAAGGTCTCCCTTCTCTCGGGGAATTCCTTGGACGTTTTTCAGAGACATCTCTTCTCCCGTGACACTATCATCAACCAAACTAACCTTAATGTTATCAATGTCTGAGACTATTCCAGAAAACCCTTTTTCAAAACCAAAATATAACATGTTCTAAACTACTTACGAACTGCTGGGTTGTGTCAAATATATACGTTCACATGTCCTAAAAGGAAGAAATAATTTTATTAAAATTGTGGTATTTTTTTAAAGTTATTTTAAAAACATTTTCATAATATAGAAATCATAGCAATGTTATCATACTTTATTCATCTTACTTTAAGAAGTACGCATTTTAAAAACAAAAACATGTATAGCATTATGAAACTAAGTAGATTTTCCCAATTTGTGACATTTCATATCACTGTAATATCTAATTAGAAAAGGACTGAATCCTATATGCTCTTTTTAACTCAAAATGTATTTTATAATTGATGATCTGCTTAAAATCTCAGATCAGGTCATAACTAATGACTATTTAACTAATAGTCACATATAGTCATATAGTCTACCCTGTAATAAACAGGCTTTGGTATCACAATTAGATCTTCACAATTACTTTCAGAAAAAGGTTCAAATAAGACAGAAAAAAAAAATCCCTGTTGATCTAAGGCCAGTAAAGTTAAGTCTAAATTATCTCATATGAAAAGACAATAAAAATTCTAAATCCCTTTATAAAGGCCTGAGTGGTCTTTTAAGACCAAATCTATGCCACTCCCCAGTTTAAAAATCACTGAATGACTTTCCATTGCCTGAGGGGCAAAGTCCAAACTCCCTACCAATGTAGTGATCCCTTCCTAACTTCCAGCCATTAGCAATATCAAAGCACCTCCTGCTACTGCATGGGCTTTGTATACATGCTAACTCTACCTAGCATGCTCAGTCCCATTCCCCAATCCCATTTTGCTTGGCAAATTTCTATTTATCCTTTAAACACAATTTAACATTGCCTTCTTCAATGATTTATCCCCAAATCAGCACTACAGTTATCCTTCTCACTTGCTTAAGGTATGCAATTTAATACTTTGCCCACTACATAATTTGATGTCAAGATAATAGTAAAGATATCTTTAAAATTGCTAATATACACTTTTGCCTAGCTTGAGATCTGCAAAGCCAATCAGGACTATATTGAGGATTATTAAATGTGTTTTCATAAACAGTTGATATAGGAAACAGTTCAAAATTGCTTTGTTCTTGGGCCTGATTCATTAAAATATAAGATTACTAAGAGTTAAAATTCTAATTAACATCAGTAGTTCTATATGCAAAAGCTTTTAAGCTATGTTTTCATTTTAAAACTATAGAAAGCATAAAGCATGTTGTTATATAAAATTGCTTTAAAATATAAATTTTAAAATGTTAAGGCAGAAGGAAACCAGTGAATAAAAAGAAAAATAAGTTATAGGTATGGAGATGTATCTTTTGGTAAGGAAGGTTAAAAGGAAAAGGGAATGCTTTCAGATGAAAAACGATTTTGTATGGTAAAGCAAAAATTTTGTCCTAAAATAAAATGACTAGATTGTTCCAAGATGGGAAAAAGAAAAATAAGACAGAAGCTAAAGGTGCAAACAAGTTGTAGAGGGTCTAGGTGGATTGCAGAGAGTTTGTGAAAAGGCAGGTGTTGTGCAGGGAGGCTTACATGTGATTTAACTGACTGTAACTCAAAAGTTATTTGAAGGATTTTCTAGGATCAGAATTTGGTGCACTGATGTGAGGTCAGAGTCTGTTTCTCTACATTAGAAGCAACAGGGTTTTCTTGAAGTATTGATCTGCTTTGGGTAACATTTTCAGGGAGCTGGATTAAAGAGCAAAGATTTTCATGCTTTATCAAGATAATTTCATGCGTTTTCTATTGATTTTTAGGTTTTCATTACTTAAGGAAACTAAGTCTTGAGAGAATTAAAGTTTATTTAAGTATCTGTTTTAAAATCTTTTAGATAATCACTTTATAGCTCTGGTTAAATGAACAACTATTGCTTTAGATTCTTAGAATATATTTGACACCCTGTGTGTCTATAAATATGTGTAAAACTGAGGGCTAAATATGTCATGTATTGGAGATTTGTCTAAAATGTTATGCAAAATTTGTGTAGTTAAAACTGTGCAGGTTTAATATATGCAAGGTAACTAATCAGTGCTCTCTTTTGCACAATATGCAGAGTATCTGGGCCTTCAACATACAAAATGGCCAGTAAAACTTTTGGCATTTCTACCTCTGTTTGCTTTGACTGAATAAGTGTTTTGTTACCATATACATTAGCAGTCACATTAAGTAATAAGTCCATTTGTGGTTTCAGCACTGTTTTCTAAACTTATAGGAAGTATAAAGCTATTTGATTTTTGTCAGTGCTCTTAACCTATATAGATCTGCTAAAAGCAAAGTCTTATAATTATAGCTATCCCTACTGAACTATGAATTCTAAATTTCACTTCAAAAGTAAAAGCTGAATTAATATGTAAAAAGGACTTCAGTGTAGCTGTGATACTTATTACTGTCTTCTTTGTATGTTAAAAGTACTTTCCCAAGAATACAAGCCTTCTAAAATTAGGAGAATATTTTACCAAACTGGTAAAGTTTGTCCTCCAAACTAAAATTGTTTATAGAGATAGCCTTCTTCAAGTTTATGTTTGTATTCTCCTAATTGTATTATAACTATCATCTTTAAACGAAGGTAAGTAGATGTGCCCAAACACTGTGCACTCCAAGAAGTGTCACTCTGATAATTACGAGATTGGACACTGTTCACTCAAGCAGTACATTTGTAAACAAGTATACACTACTTCATTTTTTAAACACTTCATTTATTCTAAAAGACAAATAGGATGGGTATTTATATCATTTAATATTTTGTAATGGGATGAAAGTAACTGGCCTTGTGGGTGTTCAACAAACTGAGACTTTGAGGCCAAAATCAAGAGAATAACAAGGCTAAGAGGATAGTCATTATTTTGGCCTTCCAAGGTCAGCCAAAACCCAGGAGACAACAAAATTCCTCTAAAAGGCCCTGGAACTCTGGTGAGTCACCCAAATTCGCTCTCAGGGTGATCTCAAAGACCTTAAAGACCAGGAGCCAACAAATGTACAATCTGTGAAGAGGAGGGTAATTGGAGAGGGAAATGTCCCTAACACTTCCAAGGGAAGCCACATAGTAAGACCCTCACCCATCCAGGCAGATGGCACAACTGGTAGAGGAAAAAACAAAAGGAGCCAAAAGACTCCTCCCAAGGCCCTAAAAAATAATCCCTGAGGTGCCTCAATTGACCTTAACAGTAGGAAGAAAAAAGGCTGATTTGGGGCAAATGTAAGGGCTATTTGGTGTTGAATGCCCAGTAGGGCAAGCATAATCAAAAAGCAAATGTGAGCATGCCTATAATCCCAGCACTTTGGGAGGCCGAGACAGGAGAATCACGAGTTCAAACACAGCCTCAGCAATGGCAAGGCGCTAAGCAACTTTATGTAGCAACCCTGTCTCTACACAAAACACAAAATAGCGCTGGGGATGTGGCTCAGTGGTTGAGTACCCCTGAGTTCAATCCTCAGTACCAAAAAAAAAAAAAAAAAAGCAAATGTGTTATCACAAGGATAAAAGTCATAATACATACAAGGCTGGATTTGACTTTAGTTTTTTCTTTTTGTTTTTGTTTTTTTTGGTACTGGGGGTTGAACTCAGAGGTACTCGACCACTGAGCCACATCCCCAGCCCTGTTTTGTTTTATTTAGAGACAGGTTCTCACTGAGTTGCTTAGTGCCTCACCCACCGTTGCTGAGGTTGATTTTGAACTTGTGATTCTCCTGTCTCAGCCTCCCAAAGTGCTGGGATTACAGGAATACCCACCGTGCCCAGTAACTTTAAGGATCTTAACCCCAAAATTGGGATCCATCCCAGGACCAATAGCGTATTTCTACAAATAGACTCACGTTGTGACCCAAAAATGGCCAAGCAGCTTGAGAACAGCAGCAGCATAGTTAATGAGGCCTCTAAATTGATTTGGGAATGTTTACACAGGTAACAAGCTGTAACAAAATCCAGACTCCAGTACACACCCATTTAAGCATGCTCTATACACCTAGATTCTTGCAAGGGTTATAGAGGTAGTGGCGTTGCTTGTTCCCTGGGACAGTTTATTTACCATAAAATAGCACTAAAAGCTTAACTAAGGCTAAAGGCAGAAGGGAAAAAAAGGCAAGGCAGACACACTAAATGGCCTATAGCTCTCCCTAAATTCCTTGGCCATTACTGTGATCAAAAGTAGGAGAGCGTTAGATTTCTTGTTAGCAGAAAGGGAAGGGATTTGGACACTTTTAAATTCTACCTGTTGGATTTGGATAACACTGCAGGACAAGCAGAACTTAACATTAGGGAGATATAAAAGGAAACCTTATAGCTATAAAAATATAATGAGAAAGGATCTATATGGAAGGAAAACAACAAATATTACCTAATCTTACCTAGCTTCTACCACTTTTAGGGCCATTAGTCCCCATGATCCTATTTCTGATTTTTGGGCTTTGCCTTTTTAAAATGCTTATAAGATTTGTGTTTTCCAGGCTTCACTGGTTTCCAAGTTAAGCTGATGTTCCCTCTCAGTTTTCAACTCATCCCAGACTGAGCTTGCACTGCCAATCTTGTCTCCTTTAGTTCAGGCAGGGAGAGATTTTATAACCTCCAGGGATAGGTAGGGTCAACACCCATATATATAGACCTGAAGCAGCTATAAGAAGACTGAGAAGACTTTGTCCTTTTCTCCTTAGGAAGGAGAATAAAATCTCTCATGGGAGAATGAGACAGACATGGACCATTATAGGGACAAGAGAACAGATAACTGCCAATCTTGTCTCCTTTAGTTCAGGCAGGGAGAGATTTTATAACCTCCAGGGATAGGTAGGGTCAACACCCATATATATAGACCTGAAGCAGCTATAAGAAGACTGAGAAGACTTTCTCCTTTTCTCCTTAGGAAGGAGAATAAAATCTCTCATGGGAGAATGAGACAGACATGGACCATTATAGGGACAAGAGAACAGATAAGCTCTGAGGGTAAAAAATCTGTTATTAAAAGTCTTTTCCTACTCTACCACTCTTAGAATGTATAGAATTTGCCTTTTCTTTCTCTCCTATTCGTAATCAAATCAGAGACCAGATGTAGGATGGCACCTAGATACCACCACGGATCTTCCCTATCTCAGCTACTTGATAAAAAGTTGGCCTCTTCTTTTTTTCTTTTGATTTTTCTACATTTTCAATGTAGTCTCCTCTGACCTTAAGGTAAAACTCCCCAAATAAGTCTTGCTTGTGTGTTTGTATTCCTTGCCTAATTTCCTTTCTATTGTTATTGGGTCAAAGAGTCCCATTTCCAGTATCATAAATACACCCAAGTAGTTTAATAAGTTCAGGAATGCTGAACTCAGTAACTTATAAGAGTCTTGGGTTGTCGATATACGTTGTAACTGTGTAAGGGAGGGATAGAACATGCAGCGTTTCTTATGGGGCAGAAACTTGTTATTTAGATAATACTCATGACAAGTTTATTATATTTACACCAGGCACTAGACTCAGAACTGTCTATGCATTATCTCATTATATATATTAAGACAGATAGGCACTATCATCAACTTAATATATAATTAGAAAACTAAGCATTAAAGTAAGACAACTCACTTACATGAGTTATCATACATGATAAGCTGAAGCCTAAATTGAATTCAAGTCTGTCTGACTCAAAAGACTCCATTCTCTTCTCCACTAAGCTCAACTACAGATTCTCTTTTTTGGTAGGACATCATACTAGATTATTGTTTTATAAAAAGTTTTTTTTTGGAATTCTAATCTTGTGTTCTATTCACCAAGTTGGAGATACTGCTGTTAATAATGGCCTTCAGGAAAAACAAGGAATAGGATGTAGGAAGATGCTGAGTACTTCAGAATTGTCCATATAATATTTTAAAGCTTTTGCATTTTAAAATGTAATAGTTGCAGTATTCGACTTTAACTTTTTTCTTACTTTATCATCTGAATTTTCTATCATCTGAACAATTCTCTGTAATTTTCCCCACCCTTGCATACTAACTACTTAAACCCCTCAAGATACAGTCATGAAATAAATATACATTTTAATAGTATCTTAACATAAATCTGAATGTAAGAAGAAAGAAGGTCAGCTTACTTAATTTACTTATTGATCATTGTTGCCTATTTATAGAAAAAGATGGCAAACCACTTAAACTGTAAAGTGTGCAATATCTATTAGGTTATTCTACTTTTTAATACCCTTTTTAAATATCCCTAAGCCTCTAGCAGAATCAAATACAAATTTATCAGTAGAAGGTGTTGAAAAAAGTAAAACAGAAACTAACATCAAAGTAGATTCCTAATCTCAAACAACAGAGTAAAACAACCTAAAAGTATCCAATTAAAATTATTATGGCAGAGACTGGGGTTGTAGCTCAGTGGTAGAGTGCTTGCCTGGCACATGAGGCACTGAGTTCTACCCTCGGCACCACATAAAAATAAATAAAACAAAGACATTGTGTCCATCTATAACTTAAAAACAGGTTTTGTTTTAAATTATGGCTGGGAAAAAAAATAAGGACTGCATCCTAAACCACGCCTAGCCCCAAAATTGACTATCTAGAAATAATCTGATTACAGATTTTTAAAATACTCATCTGTATAGAACAGATTTTTTTTTTATTTACAAGTGGCTTAAAGAAGTTCTTGATTGGGGCGTGGATTGTGGCTCAGTGGTAGAGCACTTGCCTTGCATGAGTGAGGCATTGGGTTCAATTCTCAGCACCACATATAAATAAATAAAATAAAGATCCATTGGCAACTAAAAAAATATTAAAAAAAAAGAAGTTCTTGATTACTTTTTTTTTATTATAGAGGTAATATATTCTCCTTGCCAAGGAAAACATCAATTATAATTTTGGTCAACTTCTTTCCAATCATCTCATTCTATGCATTAGTGATCTATCTGGGTTTCTTCCTTATACACACAGTATGTGACTCTGACTTCATATACATTGACTTCCTTACACATAATCATAGTATGTCCTGCTTTATTTATTTAACATCAGAAGCATGTTGGCCCTCATCAAAATTCATTTTATAATTATATTTTTTTTCCTTTTTGTAATGCTGGGGAATGAACCTAGAACCTCATGCATGCTAGGCAAGCACTCTAACACTGAGTTACATCCCTAGTCCTTAATTGTACTATTTGATGTTTAGATTACATTTATAATGTCTTATTGTTTAACTTCAGTTGTAAATAAATACATTGTTTCCAATTTTTCATTATTCTAAATAATATTTTGACAAAAATCTCTACACCTTGTTTTTGTATCTGGAATCATATTCTTACAAGCTCCCAAATATGAACTAAGTGGTTATAAAGAAATCGAAAGGACAGAAACAAAATTAAAAGTCACTATTAATTGATAAAAGAACTACATACAAATCTATATGATCAATTTAACATAAAACGATTTCCTAGGAAGTATAAAAAGTGATTATCTTTTCACACTGAAATTTTGGCTGATTGATATTTACTAACTAATACTTTTCTGTGCTTTCTAAGTATTCTATAATTAGTTCACATTTCTTATGCAATTACTTAAGTCATTTCTTTAATAATGGAAAATTCCCTAAGCAGAAAGCTTCTACTTCAAGAAAGAAAAAAAAATGGGATAGTCAATTGCTATTACAGTTAAAATATAATAAGAAGAAAAGACATTCCCTCAAGTCCCAGGACAATTTTTTTTTGTTGGATTTTGCTTTTGTTTTTTTTTTCTCTCTACTTTTCTCTTCCTCATTTCATTTCTGAAATTCTAGTGACATACCAATTAAGAAAGGAAAAAAAATCAGATGCCTGCTTCTGAGAAGATGTTTCTTTCCAGCCTTGTCTTCATCCTTATTCTGCCCAGAACATTTAAGGACACAGCTTTTTTTCCTTCTTCCTTCTCCCTTACTATCCTATTACAGAACTGCTTATTTAGCTAAAACATTAACTTTTATAGGCACTCAAATTCAATGAGCTCTCAAACAAGCACAGGAACAGATACATGCCATATTAAAGGGCTACAGTGCTTAGATTAAAAGACTAGTTTAAATGAAAAGGCTATCGAAACTTAATTCAAGCTTATTTCTTATTCTCCAAGTTGAACAGTAATGGTGAAATCTCTTTTAGATCATCAACACAAGCACAAATCATAACTTGGTAATACAGGTCACATACACCTTCCACGGCCACTTTTCCTCTCTTTCTAAACTAACATCTTGGGAAGAAATTAAAATTTTGATCACTATTCAGAACTAGATCTCCTTGCTAATAAAGCTAAAATGGGAACTAAGCTTAAAGTTTAGAAAATAAATGAGACCTGAAGGGATAATGGAACAATGACTCTTGGAAGAAACACTCAGAATATACATATGACTGGATAAAGACAGGTAAGAGGGCTGGGGCTGTAGCTCAGTGGTAGAGCGCTTGCCTAGCATGCGTGAGGCACTGGGTTCGATCCTCAGCACCACATATAAATAATGAATAAAATAAAGATTCAACAACTAAAAAAAATTAAAAAAAAAAAGACAGCTAAGAATAAGAAATTAAGAGCAAAAGGGACATGTCTAAGGGGTAACAATAACTTTACTAAATATGTTATGGTTATCAGATAGAATGTAATTATGAATAGATACATAAAAAAATCAGGGTACAATAACCCTAATAAAATTCTTAATTACCTTTCTAATTTACTGTAGAGTGCACACAATACATCATACTTCTTCAACAGTCTTGACACAGCATTATCAACTTTCGTACTGGTATCAATTTCTTTTAGTAAGTCAAAGAATTTATAGACACTACAAAGCAAAGAACAGAAAATAAATCAATCTGTCAAAATTTGTTTTACTTCATTTTCAAAGTAGAGACATATCAATGCAAAGGATTATTAGCTCTGTTCCAAATTACTATCGTGTGCTTTCGAAGGAATTATTTTTTGCATTTTACTAGAATTTAAAGATGAAAACACTAGCCTTCAACCCATGCCCTAACATCTACCTATCTATACTTAAAACAACTTATGGTTGAGAATATAGAACAATAACAACAAAAAAGGGTCATGAAGGGATATATACATTTATATTTATTTCTAAATCTATCTACATGGATTTTTTAAATTAAAGTTATCTTTTAACTAAAAACACAAAAATTGTACATATTAATGGGTACCATGTGATGTTTCAATAATATATACATTGTGTAATGAAGTTAAATATATCTATCTCCTCAAACATTTATCACTTCTTTATGGTGAAAACATTCAAAATTCTTTCTTCTAGCTTTCTGAGATATATGGTACACATATAATCACTACCTATAGTTATCCTACATTTGTACAATTTAAACATCATAAGTTTCTACAATGCACGAGGCCTTAGATTCACATCAATTTATCCGATTCCAATACAAAATCATATGGTTCATCCTAGTGTTTTCCTTTCCATATTTATAACTCATCTTTGACAGTGGGAAATATAGAATCCATTTTATTTACCCATTTAAGCAATCTATCTATAAGTAACCACCATCCATCTCTAAAGTCACCTACTCCCCCATGTGGATACTCCTGCTCAGACTGACTTCATTTTCTGCATTGCCTACCCTTTAAGTGGACATCTACTTCAGCCTGGTACTCTGACTCCCCACACCAGGCTGCCATCGTCTCCCTTCTACGTAACTCTTACACTGGCTGCCCATCCAATCTCTGCTTGGTATCTGACAATGCACACCAAGCAGCCCACCATCAGGTTACCCTCACACATCCATGTGGACACCCCTCTCCCATGTGGATCTCTCCTCATCCTACTTCGGCTCTGACATCTTCTCCAGCCCCTCGGCATTCCCCTGACACAGATGCACACACTGATATTCTTTGCTTTACCAATGGTTTTACGACTGAATTGTTGGGAAAGGGAAAAGTAAAGCTAATTAAAAATTTTAAGTTCATTAAATAATGACTTTAGGTCATTTGTTATTGTTTTCTATAAAAATTAATCTTTGAAACATCAGTAAATACATTTTTAATAGGGCACTCAAGATAGCAATCATTAACTACTTCTCATACACTAATTTCTAATCAAGTCTGTGTAAGGAATTAGGCCAAAGCAACTAAATGAACCAAAGAAATTGTCACTGGACCCATTTATAGGCTGCTCAGTCACCAAAGAAAGCTTCAACTAAACCAAGCGCAACGGTGTTCAACTTTAGTCCCAGTACTTTGGAGATTGAAGTGCGAGGACTGTTTGAGTCCAGGAGTTTGAGATAAGTCTGAGCAAAATAGTGAGACTTCATTTCAAAAAAGGAGGGGGAAATAAAAAGCTTCAGTTAATCAGAACCCCCAAAAAGGTTATTAAAAGTTCCCATCCTATAAAAAGGATAGGGGCAATCACACAAGTTTTGTGGAAACGCAAATAAAGATGGAGTTGAAATGATAGAAGAAAGAGAATATCGGGATATTGATTACAAGATAAAAGAGAATGGAGCAGAAGTAGTTTTCTTTAACAATAGAGGCCTAAATTTATGTAATAAATTTTACCTTATTTCTATGTTTTTCTGCAGCTCAGTGAAAGTGAATGGCATCTCATCTAGGTCAACTGCTGCAATAAAGATACAGATTCCCCACAGTTCTTTTTTCTTTTGAATATAACCTTCCTAGGAACAACAACAACAAAAAAAAAGTTCAAATATTTCATTACTCATTCATATATTAGATGCTCTATCAATAAGGTATTATATGTGGATTTCTTTCTTATGCAGCTAACAAAATAAATGTGTTTTAAATTCTTAGAATGGCATATACTTGAAAAGGTTGAATTTTTCTTAATAAAACATTCAAATTTTAGATTATAAGGCAAAAAATTTATAAGAAAGATCAGAATACAAATTGTTGGCATCTATGATAGAAACTCCCAATTCATAGCAGGTTCATTCATAATAGCCCCAAATTGCAAACAACTCAAATTTTAAATAGTGAATAAATAAACAAATTGTAATATATCCATACAACAGTGTTACAGGACAATAGGAAAAGTCTTAATAAATTTAACAACACAGATAAGCCTCAATATTATTGTACTGAGAAAAAATCAGATATAAAACGATACATTGTATGATTCCTTTCATATGAAATTCTAGAAAAGTCAAAACTAATCTCTAATGTCAGAAAGTAGATCAGTGGCTGCCCCACAATCAGAGGGGAGGTGTGAGGGAATGACTCAGAGAGGAAAAGAGCTTTCTAGTGTGATCAAAAACTTTCGTATCTTCATGTGGTGAGTACATGGGAAAATATATCTGTCAAAATTTATTGAATGGTACACTTAGAATTAATATATTTTAGTTAAGTGCCATGGTTCATGACTGTAATCCCAGCTACCTGGGAGGCTTAGGCAGGAGGATAGTAACTTAGCCAGCAACTTAGCCAGTCTATCTCAAAATTTTTTTAAAAATTGAGTAGAGCACCCTGGCTTCAATCCCCTGTACCAGAAAATAAGTGCTTTTTAATTATTTTAATGTATGCAAATTATCTGGATTTTATTTTATTCTGGAAATACATTACAAACTTTTCTGAAAGTGAACACAGAAATAGTACTCCATTGTTATGACAACTATTAAATATCTATTTTAATAAAATGAACATCAACTTATGTGTGCATTTATATTAGTAAAGTCAATTTCTCTGGAACTACCAATATGTGAAAAGTTGCCTCTATGATAGAAACTTCCAACATCCATACTTTTTGAATTTTTATGCCTATTTCTTACCATGTTTTTGGTTTGCTGCTTCTCCCTCAGGCACCATGTGGTGAACATAACTGCTCTCAATATGTCTGTTTGTTGCATCTCCAGTCTTTTTTTCTTTCTTTCTCCCTCTCTGTTAAAGGTTGGGAAATGAAGTAACTACAGCTGCTAAAATTTAATATGTTGCTTATTTTTTTTCAAAACATCAAATTTTATTAGGACACAGTCCACAAAATCTAATACATGATAATTTGATGTGTAAAAATGCCTAAATGGCATTTCTATCTGATTTTTAAGGACCTGAGGAATTTTTCTAAGAGGAAAATGTGATTTTTATTTCAGATATGGCTTGTCTTTTCATTTTCTTAAATAGCATGTTTCAAAGAGCAGAAGCTTTAATCTTGATTAACCTCAATTAATTAATTAATTATTTTTTCCTCCATGGATCATGCTTTTTCAGTATAGTATCTATGAAATCTTTGTCTAACACAATCTGTTACCTCCTAGATTTAGAGGTCTAATTCATTTTGAGTTAATTTTTAAAAACAGTGCAACACAGAAAATAAACTTTTTACATACAGATATCGGTTCCAGCTTTGTTTGTTGCAAAATATCCTTCCTCTTTCGAATTCCTTTTGTACTTCTGTAGGAAATCAATTGATGGTATATACATGTGGGTCTCTTTCTAGATTCTCCTTTGTGTGTGTGTGTGTGTGTGTGTGTGTGTGTGTGCGCGCGCGCACGTGCGTGCGCTAGGGTTTAAACCCAGGGGCACTTCACTACTAAGTTACACCCTAGTCCCTTTTGTTGTTGTTGGTTAAGCATTAAAAGTTATACATAGTAGCCGGATACATTTTGACAAAATCATACACGTTTGGAATTTGATTTATTCCATTTCAGTCCCCATTCCTCTGCCTTCCCACCCCCTTCTTCCTCTGCTCTGCAGATCTTCCTTTCACTCTAATGATCATCCCTATATATTTATCATATCTGATTTCACCCCCATTTTTTCCCTTATTTTGCTCTAGCTTCCACATTTCTCTTGCAACATTTGATCCTTGATTTTCTGAGTCTGCATTATTTCATTTAGCATGATGTTATCCATTTCCATCCATTTAGTAGCAAATGCTATAACTTCAATCTTCTTTATGACTCAGTAAAACTCTGTTGTGGGGCTGGGGCTATAGCTCAGTGGTAGAGCGCTTGCCTAGCATGTGTGAGGCACTGTGTTCGATCCTCAGCACCACATACAAACAATACATGAATAAAATAAAGATCCATCAACAACTAAAAAAAATATTAAAAAAAAATCCTCGTTGTGTATATATACCAGATTTTCTTAATCCATTCATCTACTGACATGTATCTGGGCTGGTTCCATAATTTGGCTATGGTGAATGGTGCTGTTATAAACACTAATGTGGCAGTAACACTATAGTATGCTGATTTTAGTTCTTTTTGGATAAATACCAAGGAGTGGGATAGCAGGGTCATACTGTAGTTCCATTCCTTGTTTTACAAGGAATCCCTATACTGCTTTCCAGAGTGGTTATACCAATTTGCAGTCCTGCAACAGTATACCTTTTACCCCACATCCTCACCAACATTTATTATTATTTGTATTCTTGATAACTGCCATCCTGACTGGAGTGAAATGAAATCTTACATAGTTTTGGTTTGCATTTCCCTAACTGAAGAGATGTTGAACACTTTTTCATATATATGTAGATCATTTGCATTTCTTCTTTTGAGAAATGTGTATCTAGTTCTTCTGCCCATTTATTGACTGGGTTATTTCCGTTTTTTTTATCTTAAGCTTTTTGAGTTCTTTATATATTCTGTACATTAATCCCCAGTTAGAGGAGTAACTGGCAAAGATTTTTCTCCCATTCTGTACTTCTCTCTTCGCACTCTTAATCATTTCCATTACTGTGCAGAAGCTTTTTAATTTTATGGCATTCCACTTATCAATTCTTGGTTTTACTTCTTGAGCTTTAGGGGTCTTGTTAAGGAAGTTGGTGCCTACAAAAATATGATGCAGCTAAGCCTATGTTTTCTTCTAGCAGTTGCAGGGTTTCTGATCTAATTCCCAAGTCTTTGATCCATTTTGATTTGAATTCTCTGGAAGGGGACAGGAATCTTGTTTAATTCTTCTACATATGCATAACCAGTTTTCCCAGCACCATTTGTTAAAGAGGCTTTTTCTCCAACATATATTCTTGGCAACTTTGTCAAGTATCTGATCACTGTGTTAAGTATATGGGTTTGTTGAACCAATCTTGTATCCCTGGGATAAAAACCACTCAATCATGGCATTATCTCCTTGATGTGTTTTTGAAGGTGGTGTGATATTTTCTTAAGTTTTCAATTAACAAGTATATGGGTTTGTCTCTGTTTTCCATTCTATTCCATTGATCTTCATGTCTATTTTGATACCAATACCATGGTGGTTTTGTTACTATAACTTCATAGAATAACTGGAGATCAGGTATTGTGATGACTCCTGCATCATTCTTCTTGCTGAGGGCTGCTTTTGCTATTGTCTTTTATTCTTTCAAATTAATTTAAGGACTAATTTTTCTAGTTCTGTAAAGAATGTCATTGGATATTGATGAGGACTGCATTCAATCAGTATATGTCTTTTGGTAGTATGGCCATTTTGACAATATTAATTCTGCCTATCCAAGAACGTAGGAGGTCTTTCCATCTTCTGAGGTCTTCTTCAATGTCTTTATTCACTGTTCTATAATTTTCATTGTAGAGATTTTTCATTTCCTTGGTTAGATTAATTACCAGATTTTTATTATTACTGTTGTTGTTGTTTTAGAGGCTATTGTGAAAGGGATGGTTTTCCTGATTTCTTTCTCAGCTGAACCACTGTTGGAGTATGGAAAAGCTATCGATTCATAAGTGTGATCTTGTATCCTTGCTACTTTGCTGAATTTACTTATCAGCTCAAGAAGTCTTCTGGTAGAATTTTTGGGGTCTTCTAGATACAGGATCATGTCATCAGCAGAAATAGTTCAGCTTCTCCTTTTCCTGTCTGTATCTCTTTATCTTCCTTCTCTTGCCTGACTGCTCTGACTAGAGTTTCAAGAACTTCATCGAATAGAAGTAGTGGAAGTGAACATCCTTGTCTTGTTCCTGATTTTAGAGAAAATGCTTTTGGTTTTTCTCCATTCAATGATATTGGCTTTGAGTTTTTTATATATAACCTTTATAATACTGAGGTAAATTTCTCCTATCCCTAGTTTCTTCAGCGTTTTTAACATGAATGTGTGCTGTATTTTATCAAAGGCCTTTTCTGCATCTATTGAGATGATCATATGATTCTTATCTTTAATTCTATTTATGTGAATTACATTTATTGATTTGTGTATGTTGAACCAATCTTGTATTCCTGGGATAAAAACCACTCAATCATGGCATTATCTCCTTGATGTGCTTTTGAATGTGGTGTGATATTTTCTTAAGTTTTCAATTAACAATAATTGCACCTCGAATAAACCTCATTTTCTGCCACTGTGCAAAGTTGTGATATTTTCTTAAAGATTTTGCATTTATGTTCATTAGGGATATTGGTCTGTAGTGTCCAGGTCTTGCTAAGTTTCCGAGGCTGGTCTTGAACTCATAATCCTGCTGTCTCAGTCTCCCCAGTCACTAGATTTATAGAAGTGTACTACCTTCTGTACCCTCTTTCTGGATTTTCTGTTCTGTTCCATTGATCTACCTGTCTTCCTTTTCACCAGTAACCACAGATGCACTGATTACTATAGCTTTGATATTTTTGTCCATTTTTAATTGAGTTAGTTCAATATTTTTCTATCTGAAAGGCAATCTCCACTCTTATTCTTCTTGTATGAATTAAAAGACTAAAGACTAGAGAGTTAACACTTGCTCAACATAGTCAAGGTCACAAACCTAAATGCAAAATTTCCTAACACTAAATTTAACATTTTTCCATTTCTTTAAGTATTTTCCTTATTACAATTCTACATTGATGCTCTTAACATTTTCATTATTGAAATCATTAATCTTATCACCTTCACCAAGAGCTCTGTATTTTTAACTTGTGATTTTTATTTGTATTTTACTGAGAAGGTTGAAAGCCTCAACATTCTTTTCCACATCAAATTATTTTTAATTCCATTTACCTTCTAGTTTTCCCCAAAATGATTCTGCATCTGATCTCTGAAAATTCATCTATAAATTTCTTCTCTTCTGATTTTGACAAATGGATATTCTTCTCCACTCTCAAATTAAAACTCTGAATTCATTCCATTTTAGATCACATTGCCCCTCATCCCCCTCAAGTTTAGTAATTCCTCCTTTCTTAATTTCCCTAACAGTTTTCTTGATTTCTTTCTCTGCTTTCAACTAAACTTACATCACCCTTAAAAATAAATTAAAAAAAAACCCAAAAACCCAGGATGGGGATGTAGCTCAGTGATAGAGTACTTGCCTAGCATGTATGAGGCTCTGGGTTCAATCCCCAGTACCAACACCAAAAAAAAAAAAAAAAAGTAAAACAAACACAACATCCTTCTATCTCTTGACCTTATTTAGCCGCTGTCCTTACTACATGTACAAACTCCTCCTCTCTAAACACACTCACCTCTTACTGTTCTTACTATTCATATACAAACCATATACATTCTCACAGGGTACACACACTGAACCTCCTAACACATACCTCTCTCACTATACACATACTGCTCTACTTGAGTTCTTCTTTAGGTCTTCAAAGACCACAATACAACATTTAACACCATTAACAATTTTTCTCTTTCAATCTCCTTCAATCCTGGTAAAATGTTTTTCCGTAGCTCTAATATCCTTACGCCCAAATCTATTTCACAATATTTTCTGTGCTTAACATCAAGGGCTGTTTTTCATCATTCTCTTTTCCTCAAGAATCTTATCCACTCCCCTAGCATCGCCATCATCCCCATTACATGTGGTTCACATGTCTCATTCTCCTTTACCAACTGATTATGCTCTTAAGTTCCAGGTCTTATTTTCCAATGCCAATTTATAACCTAAAATCTGTAACTGATATGCTTTCTTGAACATTTAGATGAAAGGCAGTTCAGAATATTACTGTCAAAATTCTTAAAGCAAAAGTAATTTTTATTCAACCAAAACAATTACCAAAAGACAGTAAAACTTGGAAGAAATATGGACAAAGAACAAACATTTTGCAAATAAAAAGTAGTACTTTCCAACAAACATACTTTTGTATGCTTGTATTATATTATACTGTATTTTGTTTGTATTTGGAAATGCTGGAATTTAGTACAGTGTGAATTGAAGGATATTTGTTAATATAAAATTCTCAAAACAGTTCAGTTTTATATCAAAGAACTTATCGAGTTAAAATAACTAAAGAGTCAAGATTTAGCATAGCACATTCAAAGAATTATTTATATACTAAAAATAGTGGGAAATGCTTAAATCTTTTAAAATAGAATGATGAAATATATGTTGCAGGGCTGGGATTGTAGCTCAGTGGTAGAGCACTTGCCTCACATGCATGAAGCACTAGGTTCAAATCTCAGCACCACATAAAAATAAATAAGAAAAATAAAAATATTTCGTCCATCTACAACTAAAAAAATTATTTTAAAAATTTTAAAAAATAAAAAGAAATATATGTTGTAGCCATATCATAAGATAATAGGAGTACTAAAACATTTTCAAAGAAAATTATAAGGACTTGGAAAAATATCCAAGATACAATGTTAAGAAGAAAAAGGCAACAGAATATAAAATTATTTGTATATTTTATTCCAATTTTGTGGGGGGAAAGATAAGAAAGGGAATGCAAAAAAAATCAAAATGTTAATGATTATCTCTAAAGCTGGTAAATAACATACGGTTTTCATTTTCTTCATTAATCCTAGATATATTTTCTAAATTGCCTACAACTGTAAACAGGAGAAAAGTGAAATCACTAAAAAAAATGCTAATTTATATAAAATAGGAGAGAAAATAGAGTATGCTCCCACAAAATATTTAAAATATCAAGTGTATATACATTAAAATTTAAGTAAAAAACTATAATCAATCCTTGAAGAGGTTACCTATTATGTTATCATTTAGTTGAGTTCATTTGAACCACCCTAATGATAACACCTAATTAGTGACAATTTATATGCATAACTTGTTTTTTTGTAACACGCTTACTTGTAAAATAGCTCCACCAAGTGGTGAAAATCATCATGGAAACAGAAAATTTAGGCCTCAGAAAGTTAAGTGTCACTTAAGCTACTATAACATGAATTTAATTGAACTGACAAATTAAAAATAATATTTTCTCCAGTCTGTATCATTTGAAATAAAAGATGAAGATAATCCACTAGAAATATGTTCTCTATGTCAGGATCAAAAGGACATATCTTTACATCTAATTCACGAGACTAATGAGTGATTAGCAATAAGGTTCAATGCATTGTAGGATGTATTACAGGATGGTAGTACAGCAAAATAGGAAAAAGAACTGCTTTTATCTTCTATGCCTATATTTCCTTCTCACCTAAGTTTGATGTATGAACATGAGGAATAACATGGTAATATGCCAGTAAATCTCCTCATGCTTGTATGGCATCATCTGACAGTCTAGTGTTGGTTACAGAAGCAAAATGCAGAAGTAGCAGAGCCATGAAAAGGAATGTATAAGCTAACTCTGTCTGAACTCAATTACATTTTCAACAGGACATGCTGGGGTAAACACCAGCTGAATCAACCATACAGTTACATAATACCTTTGTGGGAAGAGTGATTCTACTCCCATAAAAAAAAATATACCTGGCAAGTTCAGATTTACTTGGACAGCTGCCCCAAAGATGAGCATCTGAGACTCATTCCATCGAGAACACCTACAGAACTAGAAGCACAGGACTATCCAAGCATAACTGAACTGTTATTGACTTGCTTGCTCATTTGTCCCTACTCAACCAGTCTATAAGCATTTTGATGGTAGAAAATTATATTTAATTTACTATTGTACTCTAAGAGCCTTGTACAGTGAGTGTCCAACACTAAATGGTGTTAAATGAGTATTTTTTTGAAGTTTTAGCAAATGACCATATTCTAATGTAGGATAGAGTGACTTTTGACTTTAATCTTTTTCTTTTCTTTCTTTCTTTTTTATTTTATAGTATTTCAATTATTGCTAGTCAGAGAAACTAGCAATAATTGAAATAACAAAGTGTAAAATAAGATTTTTGGTTCTACTAATTTCTTCAGCTCCCATTCACATACTGATAGAAAACTAGTAGTATCAGCAAAGGTAATTTGCACAAAGAAATAACACCACAGACCTCATTTTCTATACAGATGATGTGTAACTGACCTGGAAATCAGAAATTTTACTGTTTCAGATAACGTGTATAAGTCTTTAATCCATTTCGAGTTGATTTCTGTGTGTGTGGGGGGATCAGATAAGAATCAAATTTCGTATCTTTCCCATGTGAATATCCACTTTTCCCAGCACCATTTATTGAAAATACTATCCTCCCCCACCACCTCATTATGTATTCTTGTGCCTCTGTCAAAAATTAGTTGACCATGTATGTTTGGGTCTATTTCTGGGCTTTATATTATATAATGTTGGTCTATGTGTCTGTTTTCATGCCAGTACTATATTCTCTTGATTATCATAACTTGTTAATTGATTTGAAATAAGGAAGTATGATACCTCCAACTTTGTGTTTCTGACTCAATATTGCTTTTGCAGCTTCTGTACAGCAAAGGAAACAACAAAGAGAAAGGACAGCCTATGAAATGGGAAGAAATCTTTGTCAGCTATTCATCTGAGAGAGGAGTAATATCCAGAATATTTGAAGAACTCAAAAAATCTAACACCAAGAGAACAAGTAATCCAAACAATAAATGGGCATATGAGCCAAAAAGATATTTCTCAAATGAAAAAGTATAAATGGCCAAAAATTATATGAAAAAAATACTCAACATCTTTAGCCATCAAGGAAATACAAATCAATTACACTGAAATTCTAACTCATTTCAATCGGAATGGCCATTGTCAAGAAAAGAAAAATAGATTCTGTCAAGGATATGGGAAAAAGGAATCCTTAGACTGTGGGAATGTAAACTGGTATAGTCACTATGGGAATACAAACAGAACTACCTTATGATCCAACTATACCACTTCTGGATAGATACCCAAAGAAATCAAAGTCAGAATACAATAGAGAAACTTGCTTACCCATGTTTATCACAGTGATATTTACAATAGCCAAGTTATAGAATCACCCAAACCTGAATGTGGTTAAAGAATGAATGAAGAAAATGTGGTATATATCCACAATGAAATATTAGTCAATCACAAGTAAGAACAAAATCATATCATTCCCAGAAAAATGGATGGAAGTGGAGATAATTATACTGAGTGAAATAAGTCAGACTGAGAAAGACAAGTGTCACATGTTTTCTCTCTTATGAGGAATCTAAAAAAATAATGACAACAAAGTAAAAGGGGGACTATTAGGAAAGGAGAAGTGGACTGGAGGTGGGGATGGCAACAGAGAGTTAACAGGATAAACAAATCAGTAGAGAGATTCTTTAGAAAACTTGGAATGGAACCACCATTCAACCCAGCTACCTGCCTCTTTGGTATATACCCCAAAGACTTAAAATCAGCATACTACAGTAACACAGCCACATCAATGTTTATAGCAGCTCAATTCACAAAAGCTAAGCTATAGAATCAACCTAGATGCCCGTCCACAAATAAATGGATAAAGAAAATGTGGTATGGGCTGGGACTATAGCTCAGTGGTAGAGCACTTGCGTAGCATGCATCAGGCACTGGGTTTAATCCTCAGCACCACATATAAATAATAAATAAATAAAATAAAGATCCATCAACAACTAAAGAAATATTTTAAAAAATAAAGAAAATGTGGTATATATACAAAATGGAATATTACTCATCTATAAAGAAAAATGAAATTATGGCATTTTCTGGTAAATGGGTAGAAGTGAAGACTATCAGGCTAAGTGAAATAAGCCAATCCCAAAAAACCAAAGGCCAAATGTTCTCTCTGCTATGCGGATGCTAACACACAATAAAGAGTGGGGGAGGGAAAAAATAAGTTCATTGAATTAGACAAAGGGGGATGAGGGAAGGGAGGGAGGATAGGAATAGGAAAGATAGTAGAATGAATTGGATGTAACTTTCCTATGTTCATATATGAATACACCACCAGTGTAACTCCACATCATGTACAACCACAAGAATGGGAAGTTATATTCCATGCATGTATAATATGTCAAAATACATTCTACTCTCATGTATAACTAAAAAGAATAAAAATTTTTTTAAAAAATAATTCAGGGTTGGGGTTGTAGCTCAGTGGTAGAGCACTTGCCTAGTGTGAGGCACTGGGTTCACTCTTAGCACCACATATAAATAAGCAAAATAAAGTTCCATTGACAACTTAAAAAAGTATTTTTTAAAAAACCCAACTAATAATAATAACAATAATATAAAAAGAGGGTTAGGGTTAAAATCAAGGTGAGTTGCATGCATGCATGAAAATTTCAAACTAATTATTATTCTGTATAATTAATATGTGCTAATACTTACAATTAAAACCAATGTTTAGAAAAAGAAAAAATATGGCTTTTTTACTGAGATCTTTGTGGTTACACAGGAATTTTAAAGTTTTTTCCTATTTCTTTGAAAAATGCTAATGGAATTTTGATAGGGATTATACTGAATCTGTATGTTGCTTTTGGTAGTATGAACATTTTAACAATATTAATTCTTCTCATCCATGAATAAAGAATATATTTTTATTTGTCTTCTTTAATTAATTTCATCAATGTTTTATAGTTTTCAGCATACAAATTTTTTTTTTTACAAACCTGATTAAATATACTCCTAAGTATTTTATTCTGTTTGCTTCTATGGTGAATGGTATTGTATTCTTAATTTCTTTTTTGGATAAGTCATTGTTAGTGTGTAGAAACACAACTTATTTTTGTATGTTGATACTGCATCCTACCTACAATTTTATTGAATTTGTTTATTCTAGCAAGTTTTTATTGGAATCTTTAGTGTATTTTTATATATATGTATAAATACATAATCATGTCATTTGCATAAAGAAACATTTTTCTTCCTTTCCTATGTGGATGGTTTTTATTTCTTTTTTTTGCCTATTTGCTCTAAGACTTCAAGAACCATGTTCAACAGAAGTGGCAAGAGTCAGCATTCTTCTGGGCATGGTGGTGCACACCTGTATTCACAGAGACTCTGGAGGCTAAAGCAAGAAGATCAAAAGTTCTAGACAAGCCTCGGCATTTCAGGGAGACCCTCAGCAACTCAGTGAGACCCTGACTCAAAATAAAAAAGACTTGGGTGTAGGTCAGTGTTGAAGTACCCCGGGTTCAATTCCCAGTACCCTCTTTCCCGCAAAAAGTCAGCATTCTTGTCTTCTTCCTGATATCAGAGGTAAAGCTTTTACCTTTTCACCATTGAGTATGTTGAGTATGCTGTTAGTGGTGGGCTTGTCATATGTGGCCTCTACTGTGTTGAGATATATTCCTTCTATACCTTTGTTGAGATTTCCTATCATGAAAGGATGTAGAATTCTGCCAAATGCTTTTTCAACATCAACTGGGATGATCATATGATTTTTTTCCTTCATACTGTTAATGTTAATTATCCCTCAGTAATCAATAAAACACCTAAGAGATCTAAGCAACATGATCACCCAACTTGACTTAATTAACACAGAACACTCTATATGACAATAACAGAATGCACATTTCCAATTATCTATAGAATACTCATTAAAATAAGCCATTTTCTGGGATATAAAATGAACCTCAACAGATTTTAAAGAGTTATAAAGAAATTAAAAAGCCCAGAATTTAAAAAGAAGTCAATAATAGAAAGATATCCAGAAAAATTAAAAAAAAAAAAAAAAAACCACTTGGGAATTAAGCAACGTACTTCTAAATAACCCATTCAACAAGGTCACAAGGAAAGTAGAATATATTTTAATCAAATGAAAATAGAAATATAACATACAAAAATATGTGTAATGTGGCTAAAGTAGTACTTAAGAGGAAATTTTATAACATTAAAGGTTTATAGTATATAAATTTTATAACATTAAAGGTTTATATATAGCTGGGCACAGTGGCACACACCTATAAGCCCATTTACTCAAGGGACTAAAGCTGGAGGAGCTCAAGTTCAAGGCTAGCCTTGGCAACTTAGCAAGACTCTCAAAAAATTTAAAAAAGGACTAGTGATGTAGCTCAGTGGTAAAAGTGTTCCTGGGTTCAATATCCAGTACTACCAAAAAAAAAAAAAAACCAGAAGAAAGAAAGAAAAGAAGAATTAAAACCAAATCAGGACGGGCATGGTGGTGCATGCCTATAATCCCAGGGGCTCAGAAGGCTAAGGCAGGAAGACTGCAAGTCCAAAGCTAGCCTCAGCAACCATGACACACTAAGCAACTCAGTGAGACCCTGTCTCTAAGTAAAATACAAAACAGGGCTGGGGATGTGGCTCAGTGGTTGAGTGGCCCTGAGTTCAATCCCTGGTACCCTGCCCCCAAATATCAAATAATAAAAATATATTAGTATAATAGCAAAATACAATAAAATTGAAAAGAGAAAAACAAAATCTGGGTTTTGGAAAAAAATCTATTAAAATTGATAAACCTCTATCCAGATAAGCCAAGAAAAAAGAGAAGGCACAAATTACCAATATTAGCAGGAATGTGACTACATATCCTGTAGACACTGAAAAGATAATGAGGGAAAAAATATGAAAAATTTTCTTATATACCATCAATTAACTGGATTATATTGGCATCTATAAACTACTTTATCTAACAACATTGGAATACAAATTCTTCTCAAGCTCACATGGAACATTCACTGAGACACGCCATATTTGGGGCCATAAAATATACCTTAACAAATTCAAAAGAATAGAAATCATATAGTGAATGCTCTGAAAACACAATGGAATTAAACTAGCAATCAATAATTGAAAGATACCTGGAAAATCCCAAAATAATTCTATATAGAACATGGATCAAAGAAGAAACCACAAAAGAAATTATAAAACACTGCTTACTGCTTTGAACTAAATGTAAATACAATTTGTCTACTTGTCAAATGCAGTAAAAGCAGTGTCAAGAGGGAAATTTATGGCATGGAACTCATATTTAAGAAAGTAGAAGATCTGTAATCAACAATCTAACTTTTCTCTTAGGGAGCCAGAATAAATTAAACTTGAAGTAAGTAGAAAAGAAGTAATAAAATACAGAATAAAAAGGAGTAAAGCTGAGGGGGCTGGGATTGTGGCTCAGTGGTACAGCGCTCACCTCGCATGTGTGAGGCACTGGGTTCGATTCTCAGCACCACATAAAATAAATAAAAATAAAGATATTGTGTCCATCTACAACTAAAAAAATATATTAAAAAAACAAGTAAAGCTGAAAACAGTAATATGAGAAAAATCAATGACACCAAAAGCTAGTTCTTCAAAAAGATTAATAAAATCAGTTAGTCTCTAGCCAGACTAAGAAACTAAAGACACAAATTATCAATATCAGAAAAGAGGAGACTTTGGGAGGCTGAGATAGGAGAATCGCGAGTTCAAAGCCAGCCTCAGCAATGGTGAGGCGCTTAGCAACTCAGTGAGACCCTGTCTCTACATAAAATACAAAATAAGGCTGGAGATGTGGCTCAGTGGTTGAATGCCCCTGAGTTCAAGCCCCAGTACCCAAAAAAAAGAAAAGAGGGGAGATCATTACAGAAACTTACAGCTTTAAAGGGATAATAAAAAAATACATAAACAATTCTATGCCCATATATTTGATAACTTAGATGGAATGACTACTTTCTTTAAATATATAATCTGCCAAAACTTACACAAAAATACACCATACAATAAGCTTATATTTATAGACTCAAATTCAACAGTATCAATTATTATCTTCCAAAATAGAAAATGCCAGGCCCAGATGGGCTTACTGATAAATTCTACCAAACATTTAAAGAAATTATACCAACACTTCTCAATCTCTTCCAGAAGACAGAAGCGAGGAAATATTTCCCAATTCATTCTATGAGTCCAACATTACACTAATGTCAAAACCAGACAAAGATATTACAGGGAAAAACAAACAAAAATCTACAGACCAATGTCACCATGAAAATAGATGCAAAAATCCTAAATTTTAGTAAATCAACAATGTATTAAAACCCTCAATTAGGTGGGGCTTTGCAAGGCTGGCTTAGCATTCAAATAAATTAATGTAAGCCATAAAAAGAGTAGGCTAAAAAAGAAAACTACATGATTCTATCAACAGATGCAGAAAAGATGTTTGACAAAAATCCCAGTATCTATTCATGATAAAAAATGCTTAGCAAAAGTGAAGTAAGCCAATCCCAAAAAACCAAAGGATGAATGTTTTTTTCTGATATATGGATGCTAATCCACAATAAGGGAGAGAGGATAGCTAGGGAATAGAGTGACCTTAGATTCGGTAGAGGGGAGTGAAGGAAAGGGAGGGGGTAGGAAGGTAGAAAAGATAGCAGAATGAAAAAGACATTATTACTCTATGTACATATATGACTGCACAACCAATATGATTCCACAACATGTACAACCAGAAAAATGAGAAATTATACTCCATATATGTATGACATATCTAAGTACATAAATGCATTCTACTATCATGTATAATTAAAATAAATTTTTAACAATGCTTAGCAAACTACAAACTGAGGAAATGCTCTTCAACTTGATAACGAACATCTACAGAAAACCTATAGTTAACATCATATTTATTAATGACAGATTAAAAGCTTTTCCTCTACGATCAAGAACAAGGCAATTTTAACCAGAGTCCTGGATAATGCAACAAAAGGAGAAAATAAAAGGCATATGGATTAAGTAAAAAGAAACTAAATTGCCTTTGTTTGCAGATAATTGTTTATGTAAAAACATCCAAAAGACTCAACAAAGAAACTACTGGAAATAATAACAACAATTATAATAAGCAATTATAACAGGGTTGCAGGAGGGGAGGTTAATAGACAAAAGTCAGTTGCTTTCCTATACACCAGCAATGAAGAAGTGGAATCTGAAATAAAAATCACAATACTATTTGCATTAGCATCTAAAAATGAAGTATATAAACATAAATATAACAATACATGTACAGATCTATATGGTATAATTACAAAATCCTAATGAAAGAAGTAAAATATAAACAAATGGAGAGATAGTCTAGTTCATGAATAGGAAGATAACATTGTCAAGATGTCACTTTTCTCAATTTGATCTGTGGATTCACTGTCATCCCAATCCAAACTGTGGCAGGTTATTTTGTGTGTATCAACAAACTGATTTTAAAGGTTTACAAAGAGAGATACAAGACACAGAAGAGCCAACATAATATTGAAGGAGAAGATCAAAACTAGAGGATGATCAGCATTCAAATTCAAGACTTATTATAAAGCTATAGTAGTAAAGATGGTGAGGCACTGGTGAAAAACTAGACCAAGAGAAAAGAAAAGAGAACACAGATATATAGTCAACTAATCTTTGGTTAAGGAGCAAATGCAATACAATGAATAAAAGATGTCTTTTCAACAAATAGTACTGGAACATCCAGAAACCTTGTGCAAAAAAATATGTGTGTGTGTGTGTGTGTATGTATTTTCCTTTACATTCTTCACAAAAATTAAAATGAATCAGAGATTGGCATGTAAAACTATAAAACTCCTAGAAAATAAAACAGCAGAAAATCTAGTTGCCCCTTAGGGATGGCATTTCAGATATAAAACCAAGGCATTTCATAAAATAAAAAACTGATATGTTACACTGCACTAAAAGTAAAAACTTTGGCTCTGAAAAATACACTGTCAACAGAAAAAGAAAACAAGCCACAGACTGAGAGAAAATAGTTGCAAAAGACATATCTACTAAAAGACTATTATCCAAAATATGCAATGAACTCTTAAAACTCAACTACAGAAATGTGGGTACAGCTAAACAGAACTGGGGGTACAGCAGTCACTTGGCATGCATGAGACCATGAGTCCAATTCCCAGCACTGCCAAGAAAAAAAAATACTTAGCAATAAGATAACAAGACCATTAAAAATAGGGAAAAGATCTAAATAGACACATTTGCAAAGAAGTTATGCGAATGGCAAGATATGAAAAGATGCTCAACATCATATGCCATGAGAGAACTGCAAATTCATCTAAGATACCACTACATATCTATTAGTATGGGAAAAAATCCAAAACACTGATAATATCAAATGCTGACAAGGATATGCAGCAATTCATTCACAATGCTGGGAATGCAAGATGGTACTGCCCACTGTGAAAGTCAGTTTGGCATGTTCTTATAAAGCTAAACATACTCTTATCATGATCCAGCAATTATGCTCCTTGGCATTTACTCCAAGGAGTTGAAAACTTATAATCACACATATACACTCTCTCGTTCTCACACACACAAAGTGCACATATTATGTTTTTAGTGCTTTAGTCATACCTGCTAAAACATAGAAGACAAAACACTCTTTAGCAGTAGAATGAATTAATAAACTGGCATATGAAGGCGATAAAATACTATTCAGAACTAAAAAGAAATGAGCCACCAAGGCATGATAAATCACTGAAGACCCTAAATACATATTACTAAGTGAAAGAAGTAAATTTGAAAAGGCCATATACTGTTTGGTTACTGTATTCCATTCTGGAAAAGGCAAAACTATGGAAATAGTAAAAAGGTGGGCATTAGAGACAGGACAAGATGAACAGGCAAAGCACAGAGGATTTTTAGAGCAGTAAAAGTATTCTGTATGATACTACAATGGTGGATACATATGATTATATATTTGTCAAAATCCATAGAATGTATATTACCAAGAGTGGACTATGATGCAAACTATGGAAGGAGGAATAATAAAGGTATGTTAATGTATGTTCATAAACTGCAAATGTACCTCTCTGGTGGAGAACCTGACAAGGGGAAGGCACAACAAATCATGAAAAACCTAACTGAGGATTTCTGCTTCAAGTTATAATAGAGTAACATAGTATACACTTATTGTTTGGTTTGAAAAAACCAAAAATCCAGGAAATAAATGAAATAGGAAACTACAGACATTAGGCAATGAAGGACAGTGATCCCTAAAAGACAGGAATCATACAATGTGAATCCCACAAATACTACAGTTTGTGGGGGAAAGATTCTAGGCATCAGTGCAAGGAGGAAGAAACCAAGGAAAATACAATGGTTTCTGTATTGCCTGGAAAGAATTGGGAGTCCAAGGAAGTTGCTGTTTTGAATTTGGTTTGTCCCCTTTAAAATTCTTGTTGAAATATGATTGCCATTATGGGCAATGTTGGAAGATGAGGCCTTTAAGAGGAAATCAGGGCTTACAGAGGGATTAATGCCATTCTCTTGGAACTGGGTTAATTCTCAAGGGAGTCAGTTCTTCCTCTGATGGGACTGGATTAGTTCCCACAAAAGCAGGTTGCTATAAAGGGAGACCATTCTCATAATTTTTTCTTTTGCATGTTCCCACTTGCCCTTCTGCTTTTTCACCATGTTAAAAAGCACAACATGAGATCATCACCAGATGTGGATCTTGGGTTTTCTATCTCCAGAACCATGAGCTGAAATTAAGCCTCTAGAGGCATAACTCATTTTATTGTGCTTTGTTTTACTGCACTTCACAGATACTGAGAATTTTATAAATGGAAGTCTTGTGAGAAGCCTGCATAAAGCCAGTCTATTGGTTCCATTTTTCCAACAGCACATGCTTTTACTTCATGTCTCTTTTGTTACATTTTGGTAATTCTCACAATATTTCAAACATTTTTATTATTATTATTATGCCTATTACAGTGATCTGTATTCAATATTCTTTGATGTTATTATTATGTTTTGGGGAACCATGAACTACATCCATATAAGACAACTTAATTGATAAACATGTGCTCTCACTGTTCCACTGACTATTCCCTCTTTCCCTCTTCCCGGAGACACAACATCGAAATTAGGCCAATTAATAACCCAACAACAGCCTCTAAGTGTTCAAATGAAAAAAAAGTTGTGCATCTCTCACTTTAAACCCAAAGCTAGAAAGGAACTAGTTAGGAAGGCACATCAAAAGCCCAGATAAGGGGGCTGGGATTGTAGCTCAGTGGTAGAGCACTTGCCTCTCATGCGTGAGGCCCTGGGTTCGATCCTCAGCACCACATACAAAGCAATAAAATAAAGACATTGTGTCCATCTACAACTAAAATATATATATATATATATTTTAAAAAGCCCAGGTAAACTAAAAATTAGGCATCTTGTGTTGGGTAGTTAGCCAAGCTGTTAATGCAAAGAAAAAGTTTCTGATGGAAATTAAAAGTGCTAATCCAGTGAAGACACAAATAATAAGAAAGTGGAGCAGCCTCATTGCTGATACGGAAATGGTTTTGGTAGAACTAACAGAATATCAAACCAGCTACATCATAATCAAGAACAAGGTCCTAACTCTAAATTATATGAAATCTGAGAGAGGTGAGGAAGCTGCAAAAGAAAAGTTTGAAGATAGCAGAGGCTGGGTCATGAAGTTTGAGAAAAGTAGCCATGACTGTAACTTAAAAGTGCAAGATAAAACTGCAGGGGCTGATGCAGGAGCTACAGCAGGTTATCCACAAGATCTAGCTAAGATAACTGATGAAGTTGACTACATTAAATACCAGATTTTCAATGAAGACATAACAGCCTTGTTATGGTTTGGATGTGGAAAGTCATCCAAAAGTTCATGTGTTTGAAAGCATGATTCCCCATAGAGAAAGATTGGGGGGTGGGACCTAATTGGAGGAAATAGGTCACTGGAGGTGAGCCCTACAAGTGTTTATCTTCTCCCCAGCCCCCCTTATCTCCCTGTCCCACAGCTTCCCTACTGACTTGAGCTGAGTTTTCTCCACCATACCCTTCTGCCATGATGTTCTGCCTCACCTCAAGCCAAGAACAATAGAGCGGGCCAACCATGAACTGAATCCTCTCAGAACACGAGCCAAAATAAATCTTCCCTCCTCTAAATTTTTCTTGTTAGATATTTTGGTCACAGTGAAGAAAATCTAACACAAGCCTTATATTAGAAAAAAAATGTCATCTACGGCTTTCATAGCTAGAGAGGAGAAGTCAATGCATAGCTTCAAAGTTTCTAAGGACAGAATGACTCTCTTGTTAGGAACGAATACAGTTGGTGACTTTAAGTTGAAACCAATGTTCATTTACCATTCTGAAAATCTTAGACCCTTAAGAACTGTTCTAAAAATATACTCTACCTGTGCTTTTTAAGGGAAACAAAAAAGCCCATATGACAGCACATCTGTTTACAACAGGGCTTACTGAATATCTGAAGCCCACTGTTGAGAACTACTGCTCAGACAAGAAAGATTCCTTTCAAAATAATATTGCTGACTGACAATGTATGAAGAGTTCCACTCAAGAGCTCTGATGGACATGTACAACAAGATTAAAGAGGTTTTTTTCATGCCTGCTAAAACAAAATCCATTCAGCAGCCCATGGATCAAGGACTAATTCAACTTCTAAGTCTTATTATTTAAGAAAGAGATTATTTTGTAAGGCTATAGTTACCATAAATTCCTCCAATGCATCTAAGCAAAGAAAACTGAAAACTTTCTGGAAAGGATTCACAATTCTGGATGTCATAAAAAAATATTGCAGTGGACTGGAACCAAACTTACAGTATCTCTGAGGTATGCCTATATATATATACATCTATAATAAACTTTTATCTTTTCATTTAAAGGAAACACTTTATGGCAATATCCAAATTGCCAGCATAGCTACTCTTACACTTTGGGGCTATTATTAAGTAAAATAAGAGTAATCTGAACATAAGTGCAATGATACTATGATAGTCAATTTGATAACCAAGAAGGATACTAAATGACTGATAAGCAAGCAGAAGATATAGCATAGATACACTCAAGAAGATGAGGGAGGGTGGTGAGAGGTTTCATCATTCTACTCAGTACAGCATGTAACTTGAAACTGGAAATTGTTTATTTCTGAAATTTTTCATCTAATATTTTCAGACTCCAGTTGACCACAGGTAACTGACACTGTGCAAAGCAGAACCTCAGACAGGGGAGAACTAATGTACAACTAGAGTTTTCTGCCTTGAAGTCCAGGATCTTTTCCATTTTACCCTACTAACATTCAAGATGCAGAAAGAAAACCAAAATTCTAACAACTGATTCAGCTTAAGTCACAGTATGAACAGCACTCCTAGTCGATTTATTAATGAAAAGTTCCTTATTCATATGCTATAAGCCACATGAACAAAATCTAATTTAATGACAGTAATCATACACTATACCTAAATTTTTTTAAGACAGTCTTTTAGACAAGATATCATAAAATTTTTATTAAAAAGATCAACATATCCCTTTAATATATGCTTGCAGGTATGCATAAACAATTTTTCTCACTCTAAAGAACTTAAAAATAAGAATTTAAATAAAAGTGCCATATCAGTGGGCTGGAATTGTGGCTTAGTGGTAGAGTGTGGTAGGTACTGTGTTCGATCCTCAGCACCGCATATAAATAAATGAATAAAAAAAGGTCAATCAACAACTAAAAATTTTTTTCTAAAAAGTGCCATATCAGAATCACTAAACATGCATTTAAAAATGCAACCATTTAGGGGCTGGGATGTAACAATGGTAGGGTGCTTGCCTCACATGTGCAAAAATCTGGGGTCAATCCCCAATATTGCCAAAAAAAAAAAAATCAACTATTTTAACTGATTCGTAAGTTCTCCTAAAAATTACATCACTCTAAAATTTTCCAGGCTAGTTCTTAACTGAAATATTCTGGTTGCATGATCTAATATAGTCACTCATTGACACTAGTAAGTGTTTAATATGAATTAATTTATTTAATCTGTATAAAGGTTCCAAAATTCAGAAATTATTATTAGCCTCTTTTACTGATAAGAAAACTGAAGTTGAAGATTTGGGGTAATTTGTTCAAGATTATAGATAATAAATGATATATATGAGACCTGAATCAGTTCAGTTTGACTCCAAATCTTAACATATGCTCTATTCCAATAAGCATCATCCACTACGAAATGCCAAAAGAGTCCCCCAAGTTATCACATTCCTTTTTTTTATATATATACTTTTCTCTTCTTGTTTCAAAGAAAACGTAAAATTGGCTGGGCATGGTAGTGCACAACTATAATCCCACTGGCTCATGCCTGTAACCCCAGTGGCTCAGGAAGCTGAGGCACAAGGATTACAAGTTCAAAGCCAGCCTCAGTAATTTAGCAAGGCCTTAAGCAACGTAGCAAAACCCTGCCTCAAAATAAAAAATGAAAAAGGCTGGGGAACGCGGCTGGATCCCTAGGTTCAATCCCTGGTACCAAATAAAAAAAAGAAAAGAAAATTCTATCATAACATTTGCTTCTCAGAACAAATTCTCCCTTAGAAATTATTATATAAATGGAGGTTTAATTCTCAGGCCAATCCTTGAAAATTTCACTCACTCAAAATAATACTTCAATGAAAGCGTCTGTTGAATTATAATAGGATAAAAGAACATCACCTTCTGACATAACCTGTAAAAATATATCCCAAATCCCAAAAGTAACATGAAATTACTTTGTTGCCTTTAGGACACAACCAGGAATGATTTGACATGCCCCAGTCCCCATCATGAGTTCCATTAGGAATTAAGATTTAAAGGATGCCAATTCTCAGGTAAGGAAGGGACAAATCCAGATAGAAAAAAGGGTAGGGTAAGAAAGTCACATTTATTTGTATATGTATTCAAGTTTGAAGTCCAAAAGGGCCTCTACTATTAAAACTATTTCTGTTACAGTTCAGCGTTTAAAAAAAAAAAAAAAGTTGTACAAACAAGGACGGAAACCACATTCAAATAGATTTGGAACACAATACACTTATAAATTGGAAGTGAGCTGTATTCACTAATATTCTTTTTTTTAAATATTTTTTAGCTGTTGATGGATCTTTATTTTATTCATTTATTATTTATATGTGGTGCTGAGGATCGAACTCAGTGCCTCACACATGCTGGGCAAGCGCTCTACCACTGAGCTACAGCCCCACTAATATTCTTTATTAAGTAGCTAGCCCTTCCAAATTCTCTAATATTTTAGAAAGAGGGAGAGGTGATAGAGCTATGTCTCCCTTTAGCTGCATATACATAAAAACAGCTATGTACATGAAGTACTCAAGTCAGTGGAAATATATACTAGATACTCTGGAGCAATAATACCCAAGTCATATATCCAAAACACTTCAGTATTCTTCTTTTACATAAGGAGTTTGAGATTTTATGTTCAGATCTTTAGAACTATGGAATTTGTTCTTATTTATTGACAGCGCTTGTTTTGTTTTGTTTTTAAGCCCTAGAGATGGAACCTAGAATGGAGCTATACTCCCAGCTCTTTTTATATTTTATTTTGAGACAGGATCTTGCTATGTTGTCCAGGCTAGCCTCAAACTTGTGATCCTCCTGCCTTAGCCTCCCAAGTTGTTGGATGACAGGCATGAACCACCATATCCAATTTTGAGAGAATGTTTAAAATAGCTTTTAAAAGGATTTTTAAAGATGGGATGTTGACATATTTTGCTGTGTTGATCTGATAGGTAAAAACAGACAGACATGTACTTTTATACTATGATGATTAAGTAAATTCAAAGTGTCTATCTGGAGTGTAATTTAGCAATAATTGTCAAGTCACAAAAATGTTCATTGCTTTTGACTCAGTAATCCAACTTGTAAGAAAAAAATGCCAGAGATCCATTAATTAATTTCACAAATTTAAAAATAATTTCAAAATTATTTCTCAAATTACTTTGTGCCTATATGCCAAAAATTGGGGGGAAAACTAAATATCCAATACTACTAAGAACCAAACTAAAATACATCTACTATATAAAATATTATACTACCATTAGAAACTATATTACTAAAAAAAGTCAGTAACAAAATGAAAATGCTCATGATACATTAAGCAAAAAAAAAAAAAAACAAGATAAAAAATTATGGATAATTACATATAACTATATGTATGATTCTAAATTTGTATTTTGAGATTTTATTTTCTAGAGATCTTGGCCTAGTTACTTAACCTCTCTGTATAGTATCTTTATCCATAAAATGAAGATTCTACATTCAAGTATAAAATATAAGATTTGATATTTCATATCTCAGTGAAATGTTAAATGATTTATTTGTAAATTTCTTGGAATATTCTCCTAGTACATATAAAAACAACAGTAATTATTTTCTGCTGTTATTATTATACATATACATATGTACATATGCAAAGAAAAATTGTAAGAAATATATCAAGATATTATCAGAGATCCTGAATTCTAACAAAACTAATTCTAAAACTGATTCTAAGCACTGATTGCATATTAGAAGACATTAAAAATTATTTTATAAGATATGATTGTGTTTTTAAAAGTATTTACATCATAGTGAGGTATTTATAAATAAAATATGATACCTAACAAAATATGATACCTAAAAAAAATTAGTTTTATCTAACAAAACTAATTCTAAAACTGATTCTAAGCACTGATTGCATATTGGAAGACATTAAAAATTATTTTATAAGATATGATTGTGTTTTTAAAAGTATTTACATCATAGTGAGGTATTTATGAATAAAATACAATACTTAAGATTTGCTTTAAAATACTTCACTGGGAGATTTATTTGTGGAGATTTTTTCCAAACACTTTCATGTAATCAGAGGTAGGTAATGGAATTATTACTAGTTTTTATTTCCTTTATGGTTTTCTGTTTTCCAAATATTCTATAGCGATTTGAAATGATTTTTAAAATGAGAAAAAAGTTTTTTCAAAAAGCTTTAAGAAAATCCTTACCAATACTCCATCCACAGATGAAACTTTCTCCCAAGTTAACCAAGCTCTTTCTCTGACATGATCTGGTATCTTTAATTTCTGACATAAGGCAGTAAAATCAGGTTCTTCGGTTTCTTCAAACTCAAGCCTACCAAATGAAAATAATCATATAACAGGCACACAATTATAAACATTTGTTTCAACAGTTTGCACATAATAGCAATATTCTCAAAGAGAATATCATTTAAGTACTTTAAGATCTTATTTTATATTAAAATAATATTCCACTTAGAATTTAAACATGTTTATCTTTTTCATAGTCTTTCCAAAATAAAGATATTACACAGTGAAAAATATTTGCTGACATGGTAAATCAAATATACACATGAGCAGCAAAACAGTTTTGTGAAAGAAATTAAATATAATAGTTAATGCTGTTTGGGAAACAGTATAATAACAACAGAAAGAAAAGCCTACAGATAATATTAAACAGTCAATTCAAAGCCAGTGACTTTGCTAAATTGTAGTCTATATTTACCAATGTTTCATACAATTCTGATATTAATTATTACATCATTTATTTCAGTTCTTTCTCTTTGACCTTTTTTAACCAAGGTAGGCACTCAATAAATTCTTATTAGATAACTCCTTTTCATTCATTTAATATCTATATGACATCTAATAGTAATAGCAACAATCTGAGGAATAACTTAATTTTTGAGTATTTAGTATGATCCTATACAAAATACCTTAGATGCATGGTGGTTTAACTGAATCCCTACATTAAGTATTCCCATTATCCTTGTTTTACAGATGTCTACCAAATGAGAGAAATAAAAGCACTCACCTGAGATCACAGAAATTAAGAAATAACCACCTCATGAACCCAAATCTAACTCTATAATTCAGGCCCTTGACCACTATTCTAGACTGCCATCTCTCTTCCTTAAAAGCATAATGAACTTTTGATTATTTCAGTTACAAAGTTGGCAAGCTGTTCTCAGTCAGTTTTCCTCTCAACTACATCACTTAGGCCAGCGATAATGCAACAGAAATAACATCTCAACTCTCAAAGTAAAACTGGACTTTGTCACTGGAAGTACAGTCAGACTGGGTCCTGAATCCATCCCTAAAAACGTTTCTCAGTTTCAGACTACCAGGTGGTGATTCTACTCTTGTAAATATAAGCATGTGCTATATAACAACATTTCAGTCAATGACAAACTAAGTACCATAAGATTATAATGGAACTGAAAAATTCCTATGGCCTAGTGACATCCTAGTCATTATAATGCCGCTGCATAACACTTTACTCCTGTTTTTGGTGGTGCTGGCATAAACAACCTACTGTGCTGCCACTTATAAATAAAACATGCAATTATGTACAGACTATAATATTTAAACAACTATATTACTGGTTTATATATTTACAACTTTTTATCATTAGAGTTTACTCTTTCTAGTTAATAAAAAAAAAAAGTCTGCTAAACAGCTTGCTGTGTTATGCCAGCAGCACCCTCATACATCTCATGTTTACTATTACTTGCCGGCATCAAGCCACATTCAGTGATTGCCCTGTACCATCTAGGTGTGTAAGTGCATTCTACAACGTTCATACAAGATTTACCTAATGATGCAATTCCCAAATATATCCCTGTCACTAAATACACACTACTAGTTTATCTGTAGAAATCAACTGTGCTAATGAAAACCACTATGAGTTTTCATGGGTATGCAAAAGTAGACTGCATCTTGTATGGTTTTGACTTACAGAATTTTTTATAGTTTTATCATTTAAAGGTATATAAAGTAATGCAATGGGGGGAAAGTGAAAGAAATTTCTTTTCCAAAGTGATGGCTAGACTTCACTATTTCTGCTTATTCAACAATAATCAAAAATACTTACAAAGCAGTGTGGATGACATGGAATTCTTTAGACATTACTATTCTTTCCAAAGAGAAACTTTCAAGTATTGGACTCATCAGAGTTTAGTCAGAAACTAAAGCAATATTTTTCTCCTATAACATCCCCCAGATCTGTCTTTTTTGTTTGTAGTATTTTATTCCTACCATCGAGTATGATTTTAATTGACCTATATGACAGTTCATTTAAATAGATGAATTTTAAATAGGCTTGCATGGTCCATTTCCAAAATTCAATTTCCATCTTTTACAGTTTGACCTGAATTCTGTTAGAATCTGCGAGTGGAAAGAAAGGTACTATTCAGAGTGAGGATAAAATGAGGCTTGTTGATGGACTAGAATGGGAGAGGGAGTGGAAGGGACAGAAACAAGATCTATCACCCTGCAATGGATCTGCAGTCTCAAAGTAAACCCAATGTTGACAATAATAATGATAATATACTCTTTAAAATTTTGTTACTTAATCATAAAGAAACACTTGAAAAAAATAATGTTGAAATGCAATAAATACCTCCCTGTCAAGTTTTACTGCATCCACATGGACTTGCTTAAATTTAGATTTTATTTAGTAAGGGGGGGGGCGGGTAGAGAAAGTTCCTTGTGAGCACAAGACCAACACTGACTCTGTACCAAAAACAAAACCAAAAAGAAGGGACACAAGGATTCTTTCTGATTCAAAGTCAAAAGACAAAATGGAAGAAATAATGAGGCATGCTGAGGCCAACTAACATGCAAGAGGAACCCTATTCAGCAGGAATAAAAGGAAAAGTTCAGTAACTTTCAAGCACTCTCACGAAACTTCTGCCCCTATATTAGTTCCTCTAAAAACAGTTATGCTCCATCAGTCACCACAGATGGTTTTAAATCCCCAAGGCCTCAAAAGCATTGTTCTAAGGAAACCCCACAAAACCCTTCAGTCGAGTATCCCGTGGGCAACTGACACCCACGACTCTGCACTTCACATCCAAGACGTTTTTTGGCCTCTCCCAGGAATGGGCTGTAGATGCAGTGCACGCCCTGAGGAAAAGACTCCCAACTGTTGCATCGCAGGAGATCCAAACTGAAAGTCAAACGACCCCTGGAGCGCTCCGGATCTCGACAAGAGAAAAACTCTAACAGACATCAGTCATTTATTACTATAGTTTTTGTTTGTTTGTTTGTTTTGTTTTGTTTTTTTTCTGTGCGTGTGAGGGGCGCGCTATGACCCGCCGCCTTGCAGCCTCGGTCTCGCTGGCGGAAAGACTGCACCTGTCACTTCGCTCAGGAACCCGAGCCCCACCCGCCCGACACCTGTCAAGCTGGAGCCGAGACCCCTCCGGGATGCCCTCTCCTCGCTCGCGAGCGCAGAACCCTGTCACCGCCGTGGCCGACCGTCCGCCAGGGCAGGAGGCGAGAGGGACCGTCCTCCCGCCGGGACCAGCCCCTGAGAAGATGCGCCCCGGTCTAGCCGCCGCGGCGCCCACCCGCCGCACTCTCAGGGCGTCCTTCCCGCCCGCGGCCGCGGCCGCGGCGACGGCGGCTGTGCTCGCTCACCTGGCCAGAGGCAGGTCCTCCGGGCCACTGTCTTGCTCTGGGTCCTCCTCAGAAGGGGGCGGCGGCGGCGGCGGCGGCGGCGCCGGGGGTTCCACAGCGGCGGCGGCGGCAGCCGCCGCAGTTCTTCGGGGGGTTTTGGGCGGCATGACGCGCTCCCAGGGCAGGCGCCAGGGAGCTATGGAGGAGCGCGGAGAAGCCGGCGCGCGCGCACGTCGGGGCACGCCCCGTCCTCTCTCGACTCCCGTTACAAAAATAATTTGAACGTCCCCTGAGAAAAACCGGACGCGCCCTCCCCCCGCCCGGCAACCAAGCGCCGCGTCCAACCGCGGGAAAACGTCACTTCCGCCCGCGGCGTCACGTCCGCGAGGCTCCCGGGCTCGCCGGCGTCTGGGGGGAACCGGGGCGCCGGCGGTGCGGGGGCCGCGGCGTTAGGGCGCGCGGACTAAGCGGGAAGGCCCGGCCTCCCCCGAAGCCAGCATCGCTGCCTGGACACGTTTGTAGCCGAAACGCGCCGCTTGAGGGCGGCGTACCTGTACCGCAGCTTTACAATGAGTATGGTGGGTGACAGTGCCCCCCCCCCATACGAGGGGGCTGTTCTGGGCTGACCAGCGACCCGGCAGGGGCTATCTGGCGAGTGCACCCTGGGCGGGCACGCCCCTCTCCCTTCGCGGGCGGCGCCCTTCCTCTCCGGCTCCTCCCGCCCAATCCGTTGAGCTCAGTGGCCAAAACAAAAACAAACACAAACGTGGAACTCGGAGTAGAAGCTGACCTTTGCCTAGCTGAAGTTAGAAAGTGGAGAGCAGACCGTTTTGGAAATCTCGGGTTAGGGAAAGGGGAGCGGTAGGCAGTGTGC
This sequence comes from Geosciurus inauris, assembly GCA_004024805.1. NCBI lineage: Eukaryota > Metazoa > Chordata > Mammalia > Rodentia > Sciuridae > Geosciurus > Geosciurus inauris. Next base: position 112,070 of record PVHX01000994.1, on the reverse strand, counting down.
AGATTGTAATGTATTAAACGATCGTAGTAATGTGAAACGGGAGTCACCATCGAAATGTCTTAAGGGAGAGCTTCAGAGGAGCGGTGGCAATTAAATACAAATTTGCAAGACTGACCTAATGTCTGTGGTGAATTTAATATGTTTCAGGCACTGTACTGACCGCCTTATATAATTCCTATTTAATCCTCAGAAATAGCCCATCAAAAAGCACAATATCAGCATTCCATGATGCAGATTGGAAAACAGGCTCAAAGGAGTTAATTAACTGCCCGAATCATATAGCAAATGAGTGGCAGTAGATCTGATCCCACGTATTCCATCACCTTATATTGCAAAAACACAAAGACATCAAAAAAGAGCTTGCTGGAACTACCATCATCAAACACTGACTTTGAAGCTGTATCTCTTCTGTCTCTTGGTATTTACATTAATAGGCGTCTCATTTGAATACATTATTTTCTCTTTGGCACTCTGATGTGTATGCAGACATCGTTGGTGTTCCACTCAGATGCTGTGAGTAAAAATACAGTTGTGTTCTGATGTAAATTTCTTTATCCTGGAACAGCTGAGCAAGGATAGAGGCAGCAGGAACCTTCAAGTAGGTTTATGCCAGCAAGTTGTACAAGGAACTATCATTTTCTCCATATACTGACATGTGCCAGGATATGTAGAGGCTTGGCAGATACTGGCCAGTCCTGCAGTCCTTTCTAACTTCAGGAACCATCTATTTGGGGTCTAGATATTTTCCAGGAATTGGGAGCCAGGCCCAGGTCTCGCCACACAGAATGAATGTGATTAAAGTGGTAGTTCCATCCACTTTAATCAGATTTAGGCAAGAGCTCAGGATGTAGTTTTGACCTTTGGAAGATGGAGGGTAACCCCTTAACTATATATAATCTTGAGAATATGACTTACCAGTTGCTGCAGCTGTTGTAACCTGAGGTAGGCCAAACTAGGGATAAAGCAGAAATGCTAAGGTTAGTGCAGGAAGAATAATAAAAGAATTGAGTCCTCAGTGATATAATTGAGTTTCTGATTTGACCAACCCTGGAGCTGACCTTAACTGAGCTAGTGTTTTGAGCTGTCTGTACCAGAAAACATCATGACTGATATTTCTCCTGTGAGCCCCTTTTGGATAGAGACCAAATCATAGGTGTCATTGTAGCCTTAGTACCTAGCACGGTATTGAGTATCCAGTAAATGCTTGCTTTCTAACAGCAGGGAGAGCAGAAGAGCTAAGGAAAGTTCTGGGAACTGAAATAAGCTCTCTTCATATGTGGATTTGACTTGCTTTATTTAAACTTATTTTATCAACATCAGATTTACCACAATTATGATAAATCAAAGAGAGATTTCTCAATTTACAAAAAGATATGTATCTTTACCATGGCTTAATTCAACAATGTTCCATAGTGCATTTAAAATATATTTTTCTTCCACACAACTCAGGAGCAACTGAGTCGAAGTCCTTACATTCTCTGCCACAGCTGTGATACTACCAAAGAAGTATTTAGAAATTCTGCAGATTCTTAAGTTGCATCACATGTCCCCCTACCTGTGTAATAATTTTAAGAAGATTTCTGTAAGGACAGGGAAAAATAAAGCAAACTTTTCTCTGTTCAGCTGGAGACCCCTTCAGTGACATTAGACATCTACATATATAGTGGAGATACGTATATATATATGTATGTATATGTTTCCAGTATAGAATAAGTCTTCCTTCCATGTGCTTACACCATCACACTTCCACACTATTTCCATTTTTTTTTCTTTACCATCTTGCTTCTTAAAAGCACAGTTTCCATTGATTCACGCTACTTCCCCAGTTCCTCAGCCTACTAGTGCCTGGCTTTCATCTACTACCATCATCAGCACTCTGCTGAAATCATTCTTTCAAAGGTCACTAATGTCCTAATTGTCAATTTGATGTCTTCTTTTTGGTCTTTAACCTCCTTGACCTTTCTTGCAGTTAACACAGTTAACTGTTTCCCCTTTCTTAAAAATTCCCCAGGCTTCCACAAATCCATGGTCTATCCCTCGCTTCTGTTACTTCACAAACTCCTTCACTAATTCTTTTTCTGCCAGTCTCTTCAATGTAGGTGTTCTCTTGAGCAATGCTATGCAAAGAATGGTCCTTGCACCAGTGCAAGTCTGCAAACTACTTGTGTCTAGTCACAAGGAGTTAAGTACAGAAATTAAAAATGCTTAGCATTCATAGCAGTTTGATATGTCAACAGTATCTAAGAACATGATCATCGGACACTTCTCATTGAACAGAATATGGAACTCTTCTCCAATTTGTGTGGTAAGTTGCAGGAGCATGGCTGTGTCTTTGTCATGCTCAGTAGGACCACATTACAATTAAGTGAAATTTTAAGGTTAGTTTTTTTTTTTCCTGCAACTCAAAACTAAGTAAAAATCTCTGAAAATGTAAATATTTGTTTTCTTATTGTTTTACAGTAATTTTAATTTTATTTGTCTTTTTTGGCAACTCAAAGGAGTAAAATTTGTGTAATTTAAGTCCTATATTGTAAGTGGTGAAAGAAAGGTATAACAGTAGTAGTAAATTAAATGATCATAGAAGTGATTCTAAAGAATTAAAAGAACTAAGAGTTTTTACTAGTTTTACTTAGAAATGTAATCCTCACTTATTGAATTCCTAGCCATAACTCATAGCAAAGTTCTAAAGTCATATACTGACTAATAAAGTAATAAAGCCATCAAACTTAAATGACAGTTATGTGTGTACAAAAAATAAAATTATGAACCTGATAAACTATTTTGAATATTTTCCACAAAATTAAGTTCACTAACACACACAAATTCTGAATCCAAAATCCATTTCTTTTATTGAAAGATAATTTAAATGTAACTATAATTTTATAGGTCAATTTTTGAAACTGGCTACTGAACATTTTACAAAACAAAGCATTGCTTCATCATGGATAAAAGTTAAAAGTGAATATCCTGAGCTTACTAAAATTGCTTTCTTCCATTCTCTTCATACCTTTGAAAGACTGGTTTCTCTAGTATTTATGTTTTTAATATAAAATATAAGCCAGGCATGGCACACACCTGTAATCGCAGCACTTTGGGAGGCTGAGATAGGAGAATCACGAGTTCAAAGCCAACCCCAGCAACAGCAAGGCACTAAGCAAATCAGTGAGACCCTGTCTCTAAATAAAACACAAAATAGGGCTGGGGATGTGGCTCAGTGGTCAAATACCCCTGAGTTCAAGAGCTGGTACCAAAATAAATAAATACATAAATTAAAATAAAATATAAAAACAGTTTAGCTATGCATTATCTCCTGCAGGTAATGTATCATCGATCCAATCAAACTAGATTAGGAAATTTCCCAAGCAAGGAACATGCTCACTTACCACATTAAAGTTTTAAAAATTGATATTGTGTAGTATTTAGTATGAGAATTGCTATTTAATTCACATTTTCATATTAGTTGTTAAGACTGTGGAATGCCAAAATTAAGAGTGTAATAGCAATTCTTCATATTAATTATCTATAGGGACACTTTCAATGAGCAATTGCATTTTTGTAACTCTTTTCTTTTATACCATGTGTTTGTCATCTTATATTTATTGAAATGTAACTTTTTCTGTTTAATGTGGAAATTGTGAATTTATATTTGGTGTGCCTTTACTGTTTGTTTTCATTTTATTCTTCTAACACTTTGTTTTTATTTTATATTCCAAAAGGATCACTTCATGACAAATAGGAAATTTTAAAGAGTGCAAAGTCCCTCACAGATGTCAGAAACAACTGACCTTTGAAGGTCTTCAGTTCTCTTGTTGCTCAGTTTCAATCCCATGATTTAAATCACATCCCATATGTATTCTTCTTGGATTCTTTTAGGTTTCAAGACATGCTCAGGTAATCTGAATTACTCAGGGTTAATGATAATATTAGAGGGAAAAAAAGGAAGAAAACAAAATGTATCTTGCCATCCCCAGTCAGCAGGCAGGCACCTCTCCTTCCCACCATGGTGAATGTTATTCTTCTTAATCTCTCTATGCTATTTCTCCTACACTGATCTTCTCTCCATACCACCAATTTACACTCCTCAGTAGAGAGACTCTGGTTGATTGTCCTTCTAAATTGCAATTTCCACGAGCAGGACCAATTACATGATTTGTAGGACCCAGAGCAAAATGAAAATACAGGGCTCCTGGTTCAAAACTAAGAATTTAAAGATGGTAACATGAAAGTATTAAATAAATGCTGAAGTCCTTCTAACATGGGGCACTTTGCTATTGCTTAGCTCTTATGTCCACAAAACCAGCCAGTTGATAAGGGAAAGTCTGTGTCTCTTCAGCTAACCAGTATGTATCCATGCCTATCCTGTCCCTGACATGTAGTAGACACTTAACAAATACCAGTTAGGTGAATGACCCTAACCACCTCATTTTATCTTAATTACCTCTATAAAGACCTTATCTCCAAATTGTGTCACATTTTAAGATACTGGGAGTTAGGACTTCAACATTATGTATTTGGAGGGAACACAAAGAATATTGGTAGTGTTCTGAGCTCTCCTCTGATAAAGAGGTTAGATATTGCTTAAAACAGATGGGAGAAAAAATTAAGTATTCAAACATCTAGTTATCACATGAACTGTAGGTCACATCTAGGAACAAAGATACAAAGATGGCAGGCAGGATTTTAAAAAAAGAAAAATATGAGGTCATTTCTTATAATGTTTGTGTTGATGTCATAATCCAATGCCCTCACTGTAGGCTCAGCTCTCCCTGGTAATGGCAAGGGCCAGGTAGAGTGCCCAAAGCAGCAAGCTGAGAGATGACGACAATTCAAACCAAAGAACAGAGCAATAAAAACTCTTCCATTTCTAAGGGCATGGGTTTCTCCTCATGAGGAAAAACAGCTGATCTGGTTTGAGTGCGCCCCCCCCCGCAAAGTTGATGTGTTGGAAACTTAATCCCCAAAGCAAAAATGTTGAGAGGTGAGACCTTGAAGAGGTGATGAAATCATGAGGTCCCTGCCTCATGAATGTATTAATATTGTTATCACAGGAGTGGGCTTGTTATAAAAGCTAATTTGGCCACCTCTTGCTCTCTGTCACTATGTATTGTCCTTTGCCACATTATAAGAAGGCCCTTCCCTGGTGTGAACCCCTCAAAATTGGACTTCATAGCCTCCATAACTGTTAGAAATAAACCTCTGTTCTTTATACACTACTTGGTCCATGGTTCTATCATAGCAACACAGAACAGACAAAAACAACAGCTAAAGCAGTGTGTTGACATTTTCTATAACCAGGCCACCAGGAGTTACACAGGTATATAGCACCTAAGATCTTGCTGTGACTGAAGGTGCATCCCTTTATTTACAACCCTTTTAATCCTAACCATTATCTAATTTGAAAACTTGCCCTAGTTCTCTCCACTGCCCCCTACCTCCATGATGAATGGGAAACAATCTAATAATTTTCATGTGGTTTTTCCCAATAATATTGTTAACATGAGGTGTCCCCTAACCAAAGAAACAAAAAGTAGGAGTTGCAGCTTGGTCTTATTAAGAGCTTTTCCTGCCAGGTGCAGTGGTGCATGCCTGTAATCCCAGCAGCTCTGGAGGCTGAGGCAGGAGGATCAAAAGTTCAAAGCCAGCCTCAGCAAAAAGCGAGGCACTAAGCAACTCAGTGAGATCCTCTCTCAAAATAAAATACAAAATAGGGCCGGGGATATAGCTCCATGGCTCCGTGGCTGAGTGCCCCTGAGTTCAATCTCCGGTACCAAAAGAGAAAAAGAAAAAAAAGAGAAAGTTTTTCCCACTTTACCAGATACTGCCAATGTTTCAGACTTCTCTTTTGGTTTACAGGAATGCGAACATTTTATAGTTTCCTCTATTTTATCTTGTTTTCGTAATAACTTGGTGTCATTAATGACTTGCTGATCTATATATGTTTCTCTTAATTCACTGATTTAAATCTGCACAATTTCTACCTGATACATTGCCCTCCTTTTCTGCTGAATAAGAGATATGAGAATCAAATCATCTCTTCAAGGTCCCACCTCTATTGCCACACTTTTGCATTTGGGATTAAGTTTCCAACACATAAATTTGGGTGTCATATTCAAACTAAACCAGCAGGTTTCTCCTCATGGGCAGAAAACCATGCACTTGGAAATTGAAGAGTATTTTCTGGTGGACAGAGGCTTTATTCATTGGCTTGAGTTGTAATAATCTAGCAGCTTGCTACGTTGATCTGTTTTGGGTAAGGTGAGTAAAAGGTAAGGAATCACATCTACCAAGTATAGTATGTGCCTAAAGATACAGAGAGACTATTTTAATAGTTGGGACAGTTAACTAGAAAGGTTAGCTGTTAATAACAGGGCCCAAAATAACAACAGACTATACAAAAGAGAAGGTTATTTTTATCCCAGGTGAAAGTCTAGAGATGGGAATTCAAGAACTGAGTGAACGTATTGCTCAACAAAGTCCTTAGGACACAGACACTTTAACTCACAACTCCACCATCCCTGGACAGTGCTTAAGGTCCAAGAGTACAGTCAAAAGTCACATGCATTTTCTAGACAGCAGGATGAGGGAAAGTTTGAAAAAAGAGCCAGAGCACATGTCATTTCTCATTTAATGGGAGTTCATGAAAACTGCCACCATACATTTTCACTTATATCCCATTGATCAAAACTTGGATACAAAGCCATATCCTATTGTGGGTATGCAGGAAAATAAAATTTTGAGAGGCCATGTGTGTGGCTAAAATTCAGGAATTATATTAATGTGGATACAAGGGAGACCTAGTAGGGGGCAACCAGAAGTCTCTGCCATAAGTAGTAATATAAATACCCATCAAATGGACACTTTTTTAAAATATTTTTTTAGTTGTTGATGGATCTTTATTTTGTTCATTTATTATTTACATGTGGTGCTGAGAATCGAACCCAGTGCCTCACGCATACTAGGCAAACACTCTACCACTGAGCTACAGCCCCAGCCCCTCAAATGGACACTTTAACAGACATTCTTCACAGTTGACTGATACACTGATGGCTTCCAGTGAATCACATCTACTGATAATCATGCCTGTATGTAGTTCCCTTCCAGGTTGATGCTGGGTTTGGCCTTGTGACTTGTTTGGCCAATAGCATCTCAGTAAGCATAAAGCATATAGTAGCTTGATAGGAGCCTGTGGTCTCTTGGATCCAACATACCATGTGGGAAGCATCAATGAAGCTCTATGAACATGATAGACTACATGGGGAAAGATCTAGCATCCCAGCTAAGCTCAGACCCCACCCATCCACCAAGTGAGAACAGCAGAAGAACCATTTAGCCAATTAATCACTATTGCTTCATTAATTTTTAGAACGGGTTGTTAGACAACAGTAAATAAGTGGCACAGTACCCAGAAAACATTCTGCAGTTCATCAAGCATTTACTGAGCACCGAACATGTACGCAATAGTATTTAGAACATTAAAGAGGGTTTATCATATTCCCTAAAATTGTTTCATTAGACTCATGAAAAAGAAATAGGCTATGGCTAACCTAAGCAAATAATGAGAATTCACTGAAGGAATGTACATGGAATGAAAAGAAATGCTGAAAATTAATATCAGGAAAATAGTGTGTCAGACACAAGCAGCATGTAAGTCACCTGTAAGCCCAACTGCCTCACCTGAATCCAGGCCCACTGGACATCTGCTTTCCCCAGCTGTCTCCACTACAATCAACTCTGCATGTGCTCTGCCCAGCCCCACTACAGCAACAGACTTGACCTGAGCACATCCAGATAGTTCCCCACCCTTGTTTCCAAGCCAAGCACAGCTCACCCTCTGGCTCAGCAGGAATGAGACATTGCCTAATCCTTGGGCCTCTAGTGTATGAGCAGCCTGGAAATGCAGAGGTGTTATAATGCCCATGGGATAAACCCTTAACCAACAGAAATGATTCCAGCAGATAAATTCCTGCCTCTGTCCACCAAGACAGAATATTCTGAAACACAGTAGTTCCCATGATCTCTCAAAATATACTCCCATGGTACTGAGCAATCAATTGGGCTTGACACCAAGCATTAGCTAGGTTATTGATCCACTATTATATAGTCATGTATTGCTTGATGAGAGGGACACAGTTCTGAAAATGTGTGTCAGACACAAGCAGCATGTAAGTCACCTGTAAGCCCAATGTGTCTATCATTAGGCAATTTTGTCATTGTGCAAACATCATGCAGTGTATTTAAACAAACTAAGACAGCTTTAATGTCACCAGGCAATATAATCTTCTATAACCTCCATCACATATGCATTCCATCATTGACCAGAACATCATTATATGGTGCATGACTGGATTAGTTTCTCCTCCTCCCTTATCACCTTTATCTTCACCTGTTTTTCTCAAACTGCATTCAAGCTGTATTTTCAAGAGGTCCCAAGCTAAGAGACTTGGCACCAGGAGTATTCTACAGACACTCAGGATGGGAAACTGGGGTTGGGTTACTTAATGATCTTATGACAGTAGAAATCCAAGACATGGTAAGTGGTTAATAATCAGGGCCACACAGCAGTCTCATAATTGGTAAGGCTTCCCACCTATGGTGACTTGGGATGCAATGCAAGTAGAGGTTGGGATAGGTGGTGGCTGTGATGTTTGTACAGTGTGGGAACAATGACTGTAAGAATTGTGGGGTGGACTTGATTCTTTTGATGGAATTGTATACCTTGCAAAAGAAAATGATGCCTCAGGACGGTCACCTGTTATTCTAAGGCATACCGTGACAGCCAGAGGAGCTTTACTGGCAATTTTTAATAAGACTATGATTTCCCATATCCTAAAGTAAGCTACACTAAAAAGCAGGCCTAGGCTCTGATTTTAAGAGAAAAAGAGTTTAAAAGACATAAAGAGTCACTTAGGTCCATATCTTGTCCTTGAAAGAGAAACGAATATTACTCTAAGACCTAGGGTGGGACATGTGGATGGACAAGACTGAGAATATTGAATCCCTAATCTCTCCCTTGTAACTTATTGGAAAAAAATTAACCAGTTTCAGGGGAAAATCTTGTGGGGAAGGACACTTCAGCATTGACCAGTTTCTATGATGCAACATTCCTACCTTGGTCAATTTCAAGCTACCAACACAATGTCACTAAACATAGAGTTCAGAAGAGATCTACGCAATTGGCTCCCATAAGCTATGAGAAGCTCCAATCCACTGGTGACCTGAACTTTCTGGCTGACATAAGTTATACCTCCAGCTTGTTATAAGTCTTCTATTATCTGCAAATCATACAATGACTGATTTTAGCACGTGGTTCCTAAAAAGGATTTGTGGCCATTTACCAAATTAACCATGCACTGGAAAAGGAGAATGGTTAGACATGGGGTCTGAGCAGACACTGTTATCATCATGATTCTCCAGTTAGAATAGAGACCAGCGGGGTTTTCACTCCACTCTAACTTACAGTGGATCCAATGGGTTCATGAATGTGTTCTACAGTTAAATTACTGGATATATAGGATAGATAATCTTTGCTGGCAAAACTGTCATAGTGGTTCTCTGATCTGTGGGGTAATAGCCATTAAATAAGAGGGCCAGGTAGAGGTCTCTGAAACTGCCACCATCATCCCCAGCCAGGATAGCAAATCAGAAGCAAGACAGCATCTTAGAAGAATTGCAAAGACTCAGACCACTATCAAAGACTTAAAGGATTGTGTGGGTCATAGTTTTTATTATTCCCATTTGATTCTCCTGTCATCTGCAAAAATGAGATCATGGCAGATAACAGTGTACAGCTATATACTTAACTAGATGGTAGTTCCAACAAAAGCTGCCATACAGCACGTATTAGCTCCCTACAGGTATGCAGCATGTAGTTGCATGCCCTGCAGCATGTAGTATCTTCCTGGAGCAGATTAACCTAGACTTTGGCATTTTTAATGTAGTCACTGATTGGATAAATGTGTTTTTCCACATTACCATCATTAGGAAGGATTTATATACATGAAGGATAGGAGTACATGGTTACTATATGGCCCCAGGGCTATTTTAATTCTTCTGCCCTCTGTCCTAGTGAGCATGAAGGGGCAAGTTCTCAAAATCAATGCTTCTCAAACATTTGTGGTAACAGACCTGTTACTTCTTTCTCCTTTGTTTTCCCCTTTCTCTCTCCCTCCCCTCCTGCCACCCTTGCCCCTCAATCTGTCATAGAACAATATCATGGAAATTACTGAACTTGACTATCATATACCCCACTGCACATGCAAATCACTCCAAGTTTGACAACAAACAAAATGACTTATATCCTTCTCACTGAGTCTTCTGATGATGTGCTTAGAAATTACAGCAATATCAAAGTGCTATAAAATTTCTAAACACAAAATTTTCAATTTCTGAATTTACCTTGCCATGTGAACAGCCAAGTATTTACTGTCCGTAGGCTGTAGACCACTTGTAGACAGTGGAGACACCTGTCTGTAGAGTACACTTTGAGCAGCATGGTCTAAATGGCCTAGTAAAACACATGCATACCACAGAATGGGAGATAACATTGGAGATAATCAAGGACTTGCCACACTGATGAAGCTTTTAGGATTCATACTCTACATATGCTTGGAACACCATCTTTGACATAAAAGACAATTACACCTCTCGCACAATGCCACTAAGAAAGATACTTATCACTTATGGACCTCTTTGGATTTTGAGAGCAGTATTTACTGTCTTTGGCAATGCAACTGCAACCCATTTATCGGGTGACTTAGAAAGCTTTGGTTGGAAATTGGTTAAAAAAAAAAAGTCAGAGACTTCTCTTGATCAAATCTAAGCTATCAGGCAAGCTGCTCTGCCACTTGAGCTATGTGATCCAGCATAGCCCATGGTGTCAGAGGTGTTTGCAGTAGATAAGTGCATCTCTGGCAAGTTCCAATAAGAGGTACACCTGAGGTTTTGGAGCAAGTCAGTGACTTCTGCAACAGGGAATTACTTTCTATTTGAACTGCAGACTGCCTCTATGAATTGAGAGCAAACTTAAGCTGATATCCAGCAAGAAATTGAAGCCCTGGGTTGTACAACCATAGGACATAAATTCTGCCAACAATCACACGAGTTTGGAAGTGGATTCTTCATCAGCCGAGCCGCCATTTGAGAACTCAGTCTTGACCAACACCTTGATTGCAGCTCTACAACGATCCATGAAGCTGTGCCCAGACCCATAAAAACTGAGATAATGTGTGTTGCTTAAGCTGTAAGTTTGTGGCAAGATTTTTATGCAGCAAGAGATACCTAATAAAATGGGAAAAATGGTTTGACATTTTCTTATAACATTAAACATACACCCACCATATGACCAAGCAATTCCATACCCAAAAGAAATGGAAAGTAGGTCTCCCAAAAAGACCCATACAAGAACTTTCACAACTTTATAATAACTAAAAATGAGACAAAAACAAATGTTCATCAATACAAGAATGAATGAAAAAGTGTGGTGTAGTATTAAATACAAAGACTGCTACTCAGCAGTAAAATGGGATGAATTTTAATACTCACTAAATATGAGTGAATCTTAAAAACATGATGAGTTAAGAAAACCAGACACAAAGGAATATTAACTGTATGAATCTATTTATATGATGTTTAGGACAGGCAAACCAGATCTGTGGTGAAAGCAATTGGACCAATGGATGTTCCAGAGATTAAGGCAGGCATTGACTTGGAAAGGGCATGAGATCACTTCTACAGTGATTAATGTGTTCTGTACTCTGAGGATGTTGACCATAAAGGTATATCCATTCGTCAAAACTTTTTAACTATGCACTCAAGAGCCATCTTTATCACTCTAGGTAAATTGCATCTCAATTTTAAAAAATAAGAAACAAAAAATAAAGTAAAAAGAACTACCTGTTTGTGAAAGGATAGTCTATCTTGAGCCAAATTACCTCAAGATGCTTTATCTTTACTCCAAAGATAAAGAGAAAAACAGACTACCTGTTGCCATGTGGCATTTGTAAGAGTTTAAGTTTCCAACAGAAAAGGCACCTTCTGACTGGTTCCACCCTCTCAGTCAGTCTTTTTGCCTTGAGCTTCATTGATTCAATCCACCCAAAGAAAATCATTCCACCAACAAATGCTATGACTTCCTTACCCATTTATAATCAATAAGTAAACACAGTGTGACCTAAACACAACCAAGCCTGCTCAAAGAAGTTTTGAAGATAACTTTATCAACCAAACCACCATAGTACTTCAAACAGGATTGGATTTCACTAGAGATATCACTTACATCAAAATAATATCTGTTGTGGTGCTCTGCTAAACAATGTGCACAAATGGAATTATTAAATGACCTATGAGCTTAAAATTACAAAGGGCAGGGGCTGGGATTGTGGCTCAATGGTAGAGTGCTTGCCTCGCATGCATGAGGCACTAGGTTCGATCCTCAGCACCACATAAAAATAAATTAAATAAAGATATTGTGTCCATCTACAACTAAAAAAAATATTTAAAAAAAAATTACAAAGGGCATCAAAACCAAGTCTGAGAAACTACCACAGCTTAAGGAGTCTAAGGAGAAAGAATAATTAAATGTAATTTTATATCCTGGATGGGATCTTGAACAGAAAAAGGACATTAGGTAAAACTAAGGAAATCTGAGTAAAGTATGGGTTTTTAAATTAATAATACATGAATCAGTATTGGGTCATTACCATGTTAACATAAGATGTTAATAACAGGGGAAAGTATATGGGGCAGGTGGTGGGAAGGTATATGGGAACTCTACTATTTTCTCAACTTTTCTGAAAATTTAAAACTGCTCTAAAAGTACTCTTTAAAAAAGACCTATGACAGCAAGTTGTTTATATTATTTAATAGTAACATCTGGGAGAAAAGCAACATAACAAATGTATCACATACAAAAAGACTGAGAGAAGGCAGGATTAAAATATAAGGTTAGAGAAAAAGACCAGCATCCCAGGAACAGAATAGGTGCATTGTTTCAAATGTAATCAATGTCAATCAGACCCCTTGCTGCTAGATTCTGTTATTTCTATTTTACCCTCTACCAATCCAGATGTGGGACTTATGCAAGTTCCCCCAAATAAATTACTGGCATGAAAGTATTAATGGGAAATGTAACTGGTTTTGATGATTTTGTAGAAAAAAGGAGAAGGCATTTATGTTGAACATGGGAAATATGTTTTAATCTCTTTTAAGTTGAAGATATATAAGAATCTTACTGGGGCAACAGGGAAATTTGGATATGCACTGAATATTAGATAGTATGTTATATCAAATTTAAGTTCCTGAGTGGAATAATTACATATGTAGTCATACAGGAGAATAGTCTCCCTCTTAGGAAATACCTCAGCCCTAATTTTCATTTCTAATGTATAAATAAAATAATAAATACAAAAAATTCCAGCTTCAGTGGTTTAAAGTATTTACCAAGAATATGCTAGAAAATTTCTTAGGAAATCCCATGAATTCTGTATAAGAATCATAATGAAAACAAAAGCAACATTGGACATTCATTTGGCTCTTTTCCTTTTTTTTTCTCTCTTAACTGACTTTTCTCTTTAGTTAGAAAGAGGACTGTTTTCCAAATCTCCCGCTTCTTTCTTCTGAAACACCCATTATTCTCCTGCTAGGTCCCTTGGTACCCATGTCCCACTTAGCTTTGCTTTTCAACAATAGTAGAACTAGATTAGGGGATGTGTTGATAAAAGAAGTACTTTGTCCACAAAATATATTTCACATACATAAATGTTGGATAATAGTGTTCTAAAAGAGGTTTGTGTAATGTTTCCAAATTTCACCCCACAAACCCAGCTATTTAAGGAACAGTAATTTTATTTTTCTTTGATCTTTTTAAACTATTTCTAGCTTTTAACCTTAAATGGTAATAACTTACATTTCATCAATACATACCAGAGGGATAGATCCGATTTGTGGAGTGTCAAAACATTGGGAGATGGGAGCCTGGCACGGTGGCTCACACTTGTAATCCCAGCACTTTGGGAGGCTGAGACAGGAGAATCGCGAGTTCAAAGCCAGCCTCAGCAATGGCGAGGTGCTAAGCAACTCGGTGAGACCCTGTCTCTACATAAAACACAAAATAGGGCCGGGGATGTGGTTCAGTGGTTGAGTGCCCCTGATTTCAATCCCTGGTACCAAAAACAAAACAAAACAAAACAAAACAAAACAAAAAAACACTGGGAGATGGGACATCTGGTCTCAAAGATCTGTTACCCCCACCCCCAGCTGTCACTTAACCATCTATCATCCATTTAGTACTTGTTTACTGACGTGCAGGTGATTGTCATGGTCCCTGTGATCCCATTAGAGTCCCCTGCAGTTTGACAACTATCCTTCAATTTCCATACTGCCCAGGGGCGGGGGGGGGTGGCAGTGCACAAGAATTCATTACACTTCTAGGCTAAGTCAGGGAAACTGAGGTGCTACCTAAGACCCCATGTGGCACTTTTAGGCCACAGAACCCTCTGCGTGCTTTCAGGTCGCACTTTGATACATGGGACTCTGTAAGCTGTTCCATATTCCTATCTACCACACAGCCCTTCTTCTGTGAGATCTGGAATCTCCTTGGGTCTCAACCTGAGAAAACTCTAGATAGCCTCTCCTCTCAGTTCCACAAACAACTAGTTGTGTGTGTCATGTTCCTCTCTCCCACAGGGCAAGCTCAGTGCCTCTCAGTGACTCATCAGGGTAAGTCCTCAATCCATTTGTCATTGGGACTTTTCTTTTTAATTTATTTTTTTAAATGCATTTCAAGTCATAGTACATATATTGAGCTCAATTTTCCATCTCTCTGGTGGAAACAAGATAGTGTCACACCATTTGTGTCTTCATATATGTACCTAGGGTAGTGATGTCCATCTCATTCAACTTTTTTGCTGCTCTCATTCCCTCTCCCCTTTCCCACCTTCCCCCTGTCCCATCCAAAGTTCCTCCATTTCTCCCATGCTTCCCACCCCACCCCTAGCCCCCTTATGTCCACTAATCAGAGAGAGCATCCGGCCTTTGGGTTTGGGGGATTGGCTTATTTCACTTAGCATGATGTTCTCCAATTCCATCCATTTACCTGCAAATGCCATAATTTTATTCTCTTTTATTGCTGAATAATATTTCATTGTGTATATATACACCACAGTTTCTTTATCCATTCATCTATTGAAGGGCATCTAGGTTGCTTCCACAGTTTAGCAATTGTGAATTGTGCTGCTATAAACACTGAAGTGGCTATGTCACTAGAGTATGCTGTTTTTAAGTCTTTTGGGTATAGACCAAGGAGTGGGATAGCTGGGTCAAATGGTGGTTCCATTCCAAGTTTTCTAAGGAATTTCCATACTGCTTTCCAGATAGGTTGCACCAATTTTCAATCCCACCACCAATGTTTGAGTGTGCCTTTTCCTCCACATCCTCACCAATACTTGTTGTTGCTTGTATTTTTGATAACTGCCATTCTGCCTAGGGTGAGATGAAATCTTAGAGTAGTTTTGAATTGCATTTCTCTAATAGCTAAAGATGTTGAACATTTCTTCATATATTTGTTTATTGATTGTATATCTTCTTCTGAGAAGTTTCTATTCAGCTCCTTAGCCCATTTATTGATTGGGTTGTTTGTTTTTTTGGTGTTAAGTTTTTTGAGTTCTTTATATATCCTGGAGATCAGTGCTCTATCTGATGTATGTGTGGCAAAAATTTGCTCTTAGAATGTAGGCTGTCTGTTCACCTCATTGATTGTTTCTTTTGCTGAGAAGAAGTGTTTTAGTTTAAATCCATCCTATTTATTGATCCTTACTTTTATTTCTTGTGCTTTAGGAGTCTTGTTAAGGAAGTTGGGGCCTGGTCCAACGTGATGAAGATTTGGGCCTACTTTCTCCTCAATTAGATGCAGGGTCTCTTCCTAGGTCCTTGGTCCACTTTCTATGTTGAGTTTTGTGCATGGTGAGAGATAGGGGTTTAGTTTCATTTTGCTGCATATGGATTTGCAGTTTTCCCAGCACCATTTGTTGAAGAAGCTATCTTTTCTCCAATGTATGTTTTCTTTCAGCTAAGAGAATTTTTAGTCCAAAATCAAAAGCCTTTTCACTGATTCATATTACAATGAATTCTACATGATTGTCTGTGCTCCGAGTCATCCTCATGGAGTTTATGGGAATTAATGAGATAAGAGAAAAGGTATCACTTGCATATGAGCGAAAGTTGGCCATCATAGAATTTTTATACCATAAGGACTATTTAATCTATAGCAGTTTGTGAAAAGAATTTTCCAATAAAAAGATAATTTTAGAATCTATCAAGTTTCTGGTATGAAAAATAACTTTTCATAGTTAACATGGCTTTTATTTCAAGTGGGTAGAGTACAGGCTTATCTTTTTGTCTACAGTCATCATTTTCATTTGCCATAAGATCTGAAATTATAAATGTACAATTGTAGAACAACTTTTTCTAAGAGTTAGCTCATTTTCTTTTCCTTTTCAATTTAATTTCTCTTTCTGGAAACAATCAGGGAAATTTTGATAGGCCCTTTTTGTGCACAGGTGTTCAGGGATCATAAAGCCAAAGATTCATACCCTTTCCTCAAGCAGCTTAGAATCTTTTTAGAAAACAAATGCTAGACATTATGTGAAGTTCAACAAGAAGGCTGAAGTGTGGGTGAAAAACTTGCTGTTGGAAAATTATTCCAAGTGATGTGAAGGCTTTTGGTTTTGTTTTTGCAGTTCCTGGAATTGAACCTAGGGCCTTGAACATGTTTAAGATTTCTAGGAAGATAGACTTTCAGGAAATGTCTAAAACTTTAAAAAGGGGTTATATTTTTTTTCTTATTGATTTTTTTTCTATTTTTATGTTATGTTATTTATTTATTTATTTAGGTGCTGGGAACTGAACCCTGGGCCTCACTAAATTGCTGTGGTTGGCTTTGAACACATGATCCTCCTGCCTTATCCTCTCCACTCATTGGGAGCCACCACACTTGGCCTGATATTATTTTTTCAAATAGAATAAGGCCAATTAAATGATCTCACTAAATAAACAGAAAAACAATTTTTGTGTGAAATTCAAGAAGCCAGAGTGCCAAACCTGTATTTGTGAGTTCAGGTTATATCCAAGCTGTGTGTGTGTGTGTGTGTGTGTGTGTGTGTGTGTGTGTGTGAGAGAGAGAGAGAGAGAGTGTGTGTGTACTTGAAAGTGTCTATTTGGGGGAGGTCAGAAGGAAGGAGAGAGAAACTGAGGTGAAGGAATGACACAAGTCAGCCACCCACTCCTACAGCTGTCTAATATCTGCATGTCACAATGAAGGAAAAAATGTCTAGCTGTCACAAATGTGACAGAGTTGCTGGAAGTGCATGAAGTTATAGAAGTACATCTGTACCCACCAGCTGGTACAGCCTACAATAGTAACTTTCCCAGATTTAGTTTTGTTGATTTATCCATCTAATAAATATTTATCAAACCTCTACATGTGGGTACTCAAGATCCAGAGGGAGTTTTTATTTTTCCTTTTCCTTTTTATTTAAAAAAATTTTTTTTTAGTTGTAGATGGACACAATACTTTTATTTTATTTATTTATTTTTATGTGGTGCTGAAGATGGAAACCAGTGCCTCACACGTGTCAGTCAAATGCTCTACCATTGAGCTACAACCCCAGCCCATTGTTTTTCCCTTCTAATGTGGTACCAGGGATGGAACCCAGGGATTCGTACATGCTGACATTCTACCACTGAGGTACACCTCCAGCCTCTCCAGGGGGAACCTATATAGCCATAGATCATGCCTTCATGAAGCATGCAAGCTGACAGGGGAGGCAGACATGAGAATTACTCAAAATCATCATTATGAACTGTGAAGGAATAGGATATAGAGACAGGAAAGGTGTCATGGCGGAGTGCTTTTCTTTGGGAACTCAAGGGCAGCTTCTTTGAGGAAGTAACATTGGAGCTGAACTCATGCAAGTATAGGAATTAATGAGCTCAAGTGTCAAAAGGACTGGCTGTGGGCTGGGGTTGTGGCTCAGTGGTAGAGCACCTGCCTTGCATGCGTGAGGCACTGGGTTCGATCCTCAGCACCACATACAAAATACATAAATAAATAAAAATAAAGGTTTAAAAAAAAATCTTTAAAAAAAAAAAAAAAAAAGGACTGGCTGTGGAAAGGCCTTGAGGCTCTTGCTTGTGGGGCAGGAGTACAGCAAGGAAGAAGCCTACATGAGACTGAAGAGTCTGGCAAAGGCACAGGTCATGTAGGCCACAGTGTGAGACACAGGAAAGGGCTTTAAACCAAGGAAGCCACAATCAGATTTCCTGACTGCTGTGGATAAAATTGAGAAGAGGAAAAGAATGGACAGGAAGGGGCTGGGGTTGTGGCTCAGTGGTTGAGCACTTGCCTTGCATGTGTGAGGCCCTGGGTTCGATCCTCAGCACTACATAAAATAAATAAAGGTATTGTGTTCATCTACAACTAAAAAAAAAAATTAAAAAAAAAAAAGGGGCTGAGGCTGTAGCTCAGTGGTAGAGCACTTGCCTAGCATGTGTGAAGCCCTGGGTTTGATCCTCAGCACCACATAAAAATAATAAATGAATAAAAGAAAGATCCATCAACAACTAAAAAATATTTTAAAAAAAGGATAGGAGGGGACCAGTTAGTAGGCTTTTGCATCACTGCCTGATGTGATAACACCTTCGTAGTTTCCTGTCTGGACCTTCTAGCCCAGCGTCTTCTGCCTGACAAGTCTCACCAGGAGAAGCCCTTCACAAAATCTCTGTGATACTAGGTCAATCCTTGGGCTGACTGGCTGTCAGTCTTGCAGGCCACATTTTGGTTAATGAAGTCTCTCTGTGCACTCAAATCTCTGGTGGCCTGTATAGGATGCAGAGGTTCTATATACGAATCTATATATAGAAACCATGTCTAAGGACAAAGGCCTAAAGTCAGAGACAGGGACCTCTTCAGGGAGAACCAAGACCATTCACTAGACACAGAAAGGGGCCTCCTCTGGGCAGTGGTGCTGGGCTGCACTGGCTCAAGGATGGGGCAGAATTCGTGGATGTAGAGGAGTAGGAATGTCAGTCTTGAGTATGTGAGATTCCTGGATAAGGGAAACTGGAATTGATGTCAGACTTTCAATCCAGTGGATTCTATTGCCTGATTAAGTTAGGGGCTTCCTGCCACTCCTGGGACAGGGTGAGTGAATGACTTCTGAGCTTAGTCACACAGTAAAGTTTGTGCCAAACTCTTTATAGGTCCAGGAGATTAAGGTTATAGAATGCTGGTGAATGAAATTGCACACTGTTTACTAGATCTGGTAGATCACCAGACTCCCACAAAAACCTATGTAAAGGTATATATATATATATGACTCCTTCAGGAGATCTGCTTATGTTCATAGGAAGCTAATGATTTTCCCCCCAGTCCAACAGAGGATTGATTCTATGTGAGATTCTGGCCATATTTAAAAATAAAATATGGAATTATCAAACTGCTCAGGAAAAAATATAGGGCTTGGCTATTGGCAGTTTGGGCACTTAGCCTTGTATCAGAACAATAGACCTAAGAACAAGTCTTTTTTTTTTTTCCTTTCTCATGCCAACATAGAACTTTTTCTGCATTGCATAGATACATATGTAAGATTCTCCACCTTTTACCCAGGAGAGACCTAGAAATTGGAAAGTAACATAATTCCTTACAAGAAGCAGGGCTGGTAGCACACAACACAGATACAGAGAGAAGCAAGTGGCAAGTTCAGTCTGTTGTCCAAGAAGAAACAAATACTACAGAATGCTTGGGTACCAAGATAGGAATTGACATAGAAAGATCCCACTCACTAGGTTTTAGCGAAGTAAACACAATTAACATTAGGCATTTTGAAAATAAAAGAAATCTAGCAAGTGAGAATTTGGATGAAACCCAAACTGAGAAAAGAAATCAATTTCTTTTTAATATCCCACTTCTGGTGGCAGATGCTAACATGGACGTTCCCCCTCAGGATGGCCATGGTTGCCAGTTGAGGCACTGGGCCCCATTTTTGTTTGCTTGGCCTGTTATTAGGTCAGAGTGGGTTTCCTTCTTTCTTTCTTTCTTTTTGGTACTGGAGATTGAATTCGGGGGCACTCGACCACTGAGCCACATCCCCAGCCCTATTTTTTGTGTTTTATGTAGAGACAGGGTCTCACTGAGTTGCTTAGCTCCTCGCCATTGCTGAGGCTAGCTTTGAACTCATTATTCTCCTGTCTCAGCCTCCCAAAGTGCTGGGATTACAGGCGTGTGCCACTGCGCCCAGCTACTTTTTCTTTTTAATCGTTATAATTAGGTCATCACAGGAAACTTTTAAAAAATCTGTCCATTACAGATAACATGTAATATGTGATTTCTCCTTCAGTTGTCACAAACTTGCACACACCCCTTTAATAGATGAGAAATCTGAGACTTTGAGGGGCAAAGTAAATTGATCAAACCCAATAATTGGCCAAGAAGGAATTTGAACCTGGGCTCTTCGGGCATAGTTCTTAACCATCCTGACACTACTGCTTCCTAATAGCGATGACTGGTTGACAATAGGAAGTGAGTATAGGACCTTGGTGTGAAGCTGGATGATGACTGGATGACTTCGAGGTAAATTGCATGTGTCCCAGAGAGGTTTAAACAATCCTAGAGTGGCAGTTCTCAAACATTTTGGTCTCAGAATCCTTTTATATTCATAAAAGTTATTGAGGGCTCCATACAGCTTTTGCTTAATATAGGTTATATGTATTAATATTTACTATCTTAGAAATTAAACATTAAGGGAAATTTAAAATGTGCATTTATCAATTTAATTGAAATAACAATAATAAGCCCATTACATTTTAACAGAAATAGCATGATTTTATGATTATTTTCTGAAACAAGAAAACTTAATGAGGAGAGTGGCATTATATTTTAGGAAATCTCTAAGACAGCTGGATTCTTATATCTGCTTCTATACTCAGTAAGTTGCAAAAACACCTGTTATATAGTCTTTGGAAAATTCCACTGCATTCTTGACAGAATTAGAGTGAATAAGGGAAATGTCTTAGTATGATCATTAAATAGTCCTCAAGGACTCCTGTGAGGATCTTAGGTAATCTCAGGGACCTTCAGTTCACACTTTGAGAACCACCATCCTAGACTTACAGTGGAAATGATGGAGAACAGATGATCTTCACCAGATTGTTGGTAGGTTTGGGGGATGGAGGTATTGACTAGCATTGGAATTGCTGCCTAGTCAGACAGCCTAAGAGTCAAGAGAGGTGGGCCCGTCTCCCACGCTCCCCTCAATATAAACTGGAAATCAGGGTAGGACAGAGTCACTTTTTTGGTTGCCATTCCTAGTCATGCCCCTATGACTTGCAAAGGAAAATGCTGTGACATCTCCTGCCTGCCATGTGTTCCCTACCCAACCCAACAGTTTAGGATTCACTATGTAGTTTATATTTAAATAAAAGAAGGGATTCTTAATATTGTCAGGTTGAGTATACAATTGGATTTAAACTAAAAAGAGATGGTATCGACGCGACAAAGAACCCTTCTTTCCAATCTTCTTCCCCTTGCTTTTCTTCGGGGTTCTGTATTATCCCCCAAATGTACGTTTGAATCACTATCTTTATGTATTATTTAAATGGCCCTTCATTCAGCTTTCTACCCAGTAATGCTAAATTTTAAGAATCTCTCTAATTACTTTTTAAACAAGTAATTAGTATTTTATTTATTTTTGTGTGGTGCTAAGGATCGAACCCAATGCCTCACACATGCTAGGCAAGTGCTCCACCACTGCCACAAACCCAGCTCCTCTAATTACTTCTTCGGGAAAGCATCCAGCATGAAAAATTTGAATTAGAGGCTAGAGAGGGATAAAGCATCTTTAAATATTTTTCTTCCTCAAAGATTTGATTTGCAGCTTCCTGTCTCTTGATCTCAAAGGTTGTTGGACAAAGAATATAACTACAACTACTATAGTAAAAAAAAGTCTATTAATTTTATATCACTCTTTGCTTTTTCATTTACATATGCTATTTGAAATAAATTTAATAGAATAAATCATATCATATGCTCTATTGTTTTGTTTTGTTTGTTTGATTTGAGGTGATGGGGAGACTAAACCCAGGGCCTCATGCATGCTAGGCAAGCACTCTACCACTGAACTATGTCCCCAGTCTTCTATTCATTTTTGAGGAAACGTAGCCAACATTTTCTAAATTTTCAAAGCTATATGACAATGGTTCTTAAAGTACAGTCCTGAACCATCACCAGCAGCAGCATGTGGGCATTGTTAGAAATGCCAAACCTCAGGCCCCACCTGCTGAATCAGAAACTCTGGGAGTAGTCTGTGTTTTAACAACATTCCAGGTAATTCTGACTCACTAGCCTACATGAATTATAAATCATACAATGATTAGAACTCAATATCATAAATATGTTAATTCTCCCAAATGTCTGTTGACAGACATATGAATAAGCAAAATGTAGTATGCACATACAATAGACTATTATTCAGCCTTAAACAAGGAAGAAATACCAACACAGGCTACACATGGATAAATCTTGAGAACATATGCTAAATGCAATAAGTCAGTCACAAGACAAATATTGTATGATCACACTTATATAAGGTACCTAGAGTAGTCAAATTCATACAGGCAGGAAGTAGAATGGTGGTTGCCAGGGGCTGCAGGAATGGAGAGGTTTTTTTGATGGATATGGAGTTTCAGTTTTGCAAGATGTAGAATTCTGGAGATGATTGGTTATGCAACAAGTAAATGTACTGAACACTACTGAACTGTACAGTTTAAAATGCTTAACATGGGTGCTGGGATTATGGTGCAGTGGTAGTGTGCTTGTCTAGCACATGGGAGGCACTGGGTTCGATCCTCAGCACCACATAAAAATAAAATAAAGATATTCCATCCACCTACAACTAAAAAACAAATATTTTTTTAAAAATAAAATGCTTAACATGATCAATTCCAAGTTTTGTTTAATTTACTACAATTAAAAACTTTTAATTTAAATCACACTATCAATTAAAATGTATGGATCTTACTTAGAAACTGATTCAAATATACATACTTAAAAAAGAAAACAAAGCACTTGTGAGACTGTTCAGGAAGTTTTTTTTTTTTTGAGACCGGTTTTTTTTTTTTGTTTTGTTTTGTTTTTAGTTGTTGATGGATCTTTATTTTATTCATTTATTTATATGTGGTGCTGAGAATCGAACCTAGTGCCTCACACATGCTAGGCAAGTGCTCTACCACGGAGCCACAACTCCAGCCCCGTTCAGGAAGTTTTAATAGTAGCTATATATTTAATGACATTAAATTATTGTTTTGGGGGCTGGGGCTGTAGCTCAGTGGCAGAGCGCTTGCCTAGCATGTGTGAAGCACTGGGTTCGAGCCTCAGCACCACATATAAATAATAAATGAATAAAATAAAAATCCATCAACCAATAAAAAAAATTTTTTTTTAATTATTTTCATTTTTTTGTTTGATGTGGTATTGTTGTATTTTAAAAGTCGTTGTCTTCTAGAGATAAATACTAAAACATTAATAGATAAAATAACTTGTGTATCATTTCTTAAACATAGGCTAGGGGAGTGGGTAGGAACATAGATGAAATTAGACTGGCTAGAAGTTGATAATTGTTGAAGTGGGTGGATGGGTGCATCTAACTTCTTTTTTCATATACCCCATATAAAAAGATATATTTTAAATACCTTTTTGCTTGAATATGAATGATATCTGATATTATTCTTTATTGGATATGCATAGAGAAAAGATACTATATTTATGTCAACTTATTCTCAGTCCACAATGACATGCTTATTTTCAACCTTGTCTAGTAAATCTGTTCCCTTCTGTCAAATGCCATGAAACCAAGTAGTTCCCTGCATTTCAATTGCCCGGAAGCCAGAATAAATAGCTACATACCACATGGCACCATCAGTCCCTGTACACAGTCCAGAAATAACATTAGAAAATGGATAACTAATGCACATATCTGCTGAAAGATATCCTGTAGCCACAAAGTGTCAAAAACCTGTGCACTGATTATTGCCCTACAAACAGGACAGCACTGGAGACACTGAGACTGATTTTAAGGTTAAATTTATCCATGAAGGAAACAGAGAGGCAATGTTTATATAAAATGGTAGGAAACTGGATACTAACCACAGCATCTAGCTGTTTCAAACCATTGTCCCAAGAGCTTGTTGCTAAATGAACAATTAGCTGTTTCCTGCCATTTATTTCTAAACTTCATGGCTGCATTTTGAAGTATAGCATGATGAAAGATTTTGTTTTAGTTTTCCCTAATGAGTTTTATACATTTGTACTTTTCTATAGTCAAGTACTTCTGTTTAAAAAAAAAAAGGTATAATCAGTAACATTACAAACAAGTTTATTCTATTTCTACCCTTCTTTCAGAACTAAAAAGTTGATTGGTTCTCTTTTCCAAAAAGTGTGTGTGTGTGTGTGTGTGTGTGTGTGTGTGTGTGTGTGTGTGAGAGAGAGAGAGAGAGAGAGAGAGAGAGAGAGAGAGAGATACTGGGGATTGAGCTGAGGGGTGCTCTACACTCCTAGCCCTTTTTATTGTTATTGTGAGGCAGGGTCTCACTAAAATGCCCAGGCTAGCCTCAAACTTGTGATCTTTCTGCCTCAGCCTTCTGGAGTCACTGGGATCACAGGAGTGTCCACCACACCTGACTGAATGATTTTTAGAAGGCATATTTATTTAAATTTATCCATGTAGACAATTATGTTAAAATAAAGAACTCAAGGAAAAAAACATAACCATAGCCTTATTTAAAATGTGTTTTCTCTCCCTGTCTGACACCCCTTTGTATCCTGGCCCTTGGCTTTCACAATAGTAGGAAACCATTCTTGGCACATGTTTTACAACAGTAGGATGTGCTTCTGAATCCAGTAATTCCAGCACCCACCCTAAAGGTAACAAAAAGAATATTTAAACATTTCCTTCTGTTTATTGAGAGAAAAATGCTCAGAACAGGTTAAGGTCACACAATGGTCGCATACAACAGAAGGATTATGTTCAAGTCATGCGTTAATATCAAAACAGGTGGGTGACCTGCTGAAAAATCACTGAACCCACTGGATCTTTGGACTCTGCACTTATATGGAGAATGTTCCAGGAGGTAATCATAGATGTCTTCCAATTCTAATATTCTGAGCTCCTTTAAATGAACTTGTATGATTAAAAATTGGTGTAAAGGGGCTGGGATGTGGCTCAGTGGTAGAGTGCTTGCCTAGCATGTGTGAGGCACTGGGTTCAATTCTCAGCCCCACATATAAATAAATAAAATAAAGATCCATTGACAACTAAAAAATATTTAAAAAAAAAGAATTGTTGTAAAATTTATAGATAATCCCAAATCCAGTGTCTTCCATCACAGGTTTTTGCTCATGTTTCTATTTATTTACTTATTTTAAATTAAAAAACTAACAGTCAGTACCACAAGAAAAGATCAACAGTAAGAAGCAGAACATGGAAAACAGGCAAAACTTTTTTTTCAACCTATGAAAACGGAGAACACACTGTACTTTGTTTTCATATGCCTAAATGAAATTGCCTGGCTAAATATTGAATAAAATTTCTCAAGCATTTTAAGCAACTAAGTTTTTTCATGCCCCTAAGTATGTTCTTAAATGACTAGAATATTTAGGAAGGAAATGAATGTTAGGACTTCAGACTTAGAATCAGAAGACCCCAAGATTCTTTGGACTCAGCATATAAGACTCCAAGAGGTCTGAGTCTCAATCTCCTTTTTTACAAAATGAGAATATAATACTTCTCTGACGAGGTCATTGTGAAGATAAGTAAAAAACAACTGCTACATAGCAGGTACTTACACTATATTTTAATCCCTCACTTCCTTATTTTCAGAATCACAAAAACAATAGGCCTCCCTTTGTTAACCAAAGGAGTTATTGAATAATATTTAAAAGGGCAATGTAAGTCCAATAAGGGAGAGAAAGGTAGAAGTTTCAAAATTGATCAACCAAAGTAGGAAAAAAAAAAACCAACTGAACAAGCATATACCAAATGTAAACAGTGGTACAGTGGTCATCTTTGGATTGTAGGAATGTATTTGCTTTTAAAAATTTTTTTAAATAATTTTTTTAGTTGCAGATGGACACAATATCTTTATTTTATTTATTTTTATGTGGTGCTAGGGATTGAACCCAGTGCCTCACGCATGCGAGACAAGCGCTCTACCAGTGAGCCACAACCCCAGCCCCCTATATTTGCTTTTTATTCTCTTCTTTGTCACTGTTTCCTAATTTTTCTACGATGAATATATTACATTCATAATTAAGAATTTTAAATAAGATTATTAGGCTTACATGAAACCATTAATTAAGTTTAAAATCACTTATTAATTTAATGTAATAGAAAGATTGCAGCACAGCCTGTAAAATACTCTTGCCAATAAATAAATAAATAAAAACTCAAATTCTTCCTTCAGTTGTTTTCTAAAAACACAGAAGATATGAGAACATTCAAAATGACAGAGATTCAATCAGAAAAATCTACAGGACATGTGACCTTATTTTTCCATCAGCAAATAGCAGGAAGGAGGTTGAGTATACACAGCTGGAAGATGGAAAAGGGGAGAGAAAAAGATTAACACAGACTTAGGGATGTAACATAATAACCAAATGCAAAGTATGAACCTTGTTTAAATCCCAATTGAACAAACCAACTATAAAAAGTCATTTTTAAGCCAACCAAGGAAATCTGAATGGAGATTTAGGTGTGAATTAGATGATAAGAATTATTGTTAATTTTTTTGAAAATAAGAATAATTTAGTGTTGTGATTTGTTTAAAAAAGAAGAGCTACACATTACAGTATTTATGGGTGAAATGTTATGAATGTTTTGCTTTTGCTTTAAAGTATTCTAGCAGAAATAGAGAGGCCTAGAAAAAATAGAAAGATAAATTAATAGCAAAGTTATATGATGGGGTCATGAGAATTTATTAAACTATTATTGCTACTTTTGTGTCCACATATGAAAATAATCCTACTAAAAAGTATAAAAATGTACGTGATCCTTGAAAAATGTTAAGGAAATGCTCAATAGGCAAAAGTGCCTCTTCTGTTTCTGGTCTCCCAGTTGTGCTGTCTTGTCCTCTGTTGTGCTGATACACCATGTGACCACATTATCTGTACATCTAGGAATGCCTGAGTGGGTCAATAATATTGAAAGTTGTGTTTCAATGTCATTGCCAAGAGCTTTGGGATTTTTAAGTGATTCCAGGAAGCTTGAGGTTCCTGGTTAACAAATGACTCACAGGAGAAAGGACCTTCCATTTTCTGCCTCAGGATTGATTCTTTGAGAGATAATAAGTCAGCAGACTACAATTTAAATTCCTCGTTTTAAGTGCACTGTACTGATAAAGCCATCAACACTGAGACAAGGGAGTTTCTGGCTCTTACCTCCAGTCTTCATATGAAGTTGTTTGTTTTTGTCATTGTTGTCATATGTCTGAACTCAGTGACTTTCCCATTCTGTTTTAATTCTCCTTGTCTGCAATGCCCTGTATATATGGCTTTGTGATCAACCAGAGCTGGCCTTCCGTGCCCATCCTTGGCCAAATCCTGGTGCCTAGAGTTGATCCATACCAGACTTATTAATAGAGCAAAGTCTTTTACAGGATCCACCTGAATTTTTGTCTTTGTGGACTTGGTCTTTATGTATACTTGGCTACTTAAAAAGCTGATTTCTGTTTTCTGCTTACCATTTCTAACCAGAATTTGGTTCAGTGGGTGGAATGCCCCTGGGCTTGCAAGAGCCATAATAACCATCTTTCTGAGCATGCTTTTAAGTGTTAGAGGAGGAAGATCCAAATATACAAGATTCACAACCATCCCAAGCCTAAGCCCCATGCCTAACTCCAAAATGATTAGATATAATATCAAGTGTGATATTATGTCAAGTGGTCAATATTAAATATCCTACTAATTAGTGACATAAAATGCTAGTTGTTTCCATGTTACAAAAAGAGATATCTCAGTTTTATTAGTAAACATCTTTCCTTTTACTGAAAGCAAGAGACTTAGAGAAATATTGTCAAGCATATTATTCTCCCTTCAACCAATGACCCTAGACAGATACAAATTGCAAACTTCTTTAGGGCAGAGCTTAGTGCTGCAATTTGCACACATGGTTGCTTACTACAGGTTACTTATTGACCACCAACAAATTGGATTTTCTGGGTCACCTAGTAGAAAATATTTCACTACAGTGACAATGTTGACTTTAAAAAACTAGAATTAGGAGCTGAGCCTGGTGATGCACACCTGTAATTCCAGTGACTCAGGAGACTGAGACAAGAGGATTCCAAGTTTAAGGCCAGCCTGGGCAACTAAATGAGACTCTGTCTCAAAATAAAAAATAAAAAAGGGCTAGTGATACAGCACAATGGTAGAGCACCCTTGGGTTCAGTCCTTAGTACTAAAAATAATAATACTTTGCTAATAAGTAAATAAATAAAATTTTAAAATAAAAAACAAGAATTAGGATTATGCATTTGAAGTAACTGATATATTAGACACTTAATAAAATTGTTTTTTGGAATGAATCAATGAGAACTCTCAACTTCTATTTTGAGCCAGTCTATCCACTATTCAAACCCACCCAGCCTATATTATGTGTGGATTTTTAAACAGGCAGAATCTTTCTCGGAATGTTCTCTTCAAGAGGACTTTTACTTGCTAATCAGTCTGAATTTCAATATACTCTGACATTGTTTTTCTCCAGTGTGATTCAGCACTATCACATTTAAGGAACCCTATATTAGAAATAATTTGAACTTTAGACATTAAAATAAGGTAATGGATTTTTTACATGGTGTCTACTGCAGACAAAATGTCTAGCTTACTTTCTGAACATGCAGCGTAAGTAGTACCAAGTCTGAAGTGTACGTAACTGGCACTCCTGTGGCCATTTCAACCCCCAAGTAAAACTCTAAATCTAAAAGGAAAGAAAGAAAAAAAGAAAAAAAGGAAGGTTTGGTTTTGTTTGATATCAGTAGTCATTGAATACTACACAATGAAAGCAGGTTTTGAAGAACAGACTATATAGAACCATGTTAAAGACATTAGACAAAATTCAGTGACTATGTTTAATATGTGCCAGGTGCTGTTCTTGGAGCTGGAGATACAGCACAAACAAAAAGTAGAAAGTCTCTGTTCTTAGGTAATTTTCATTTTACTAGGAGAGGAAGACAATAAACAAATACAAAAATGTGTATATTTCTGGTGGTGATAAAAACCATGGAGAAAAATAAGGAAGTGTGGTAGGCCATGGCCATGAAGCTCTTATGTATAAGGGGGCAGAATGGAGAATGTCTTGTAGATAAGTTGCACAGTTACAGCTACAAGGACATCAGGCATCAATCTATTATTTAGCTCACTGTGCAGCAGGATAAGGTAGCATACAGATTATTTCTGGTTGTTGAATGGCTGTGTATGGAGGGGAAGGGAGGAGGCAGAGCCCATAGTTACACGTTCCTCTGCCTTGGTGGACATCTCCCTCCATATGGGCTGTGGAGACCATCAAACTACAGGAACCTCCATGAGAGAACAGGGGAGGCTGAAAGAAAGATTGTTCCCAATTATTCTGAGCTTATTTGTTCTTTGCATTTTTTTAATCAGTTGTTTTAGGATTTTTTTTTTTTTTTAAGTTGGGGACCTTGCACATGTTAACATCTGCTTCCATTGAACTACAACCCCAGCACTGTTTTAGGAAACTTGAGCCAAGTCCTAGTCATCGATTTTGTCCATCCTCAAACTTGAAGTATTCTTCATGGTTTTCTCTGGGAGGGGCAAAAGAATAAAATACAAATAGAAAATTGCCAGTCTTGGGGGCAGAAGTAGGACTCCCTTTATAAAGGTGATCAGGTAAGACCTATCTAACAAAATAACATGTGAACAGAGAACTTCGGATATATGTAGGGAAAGGGAAGATATGAAATCCTTGGCCCACAAGCAGCAACTGCAAAGGCTGCGAGGCAGAATGGCTCTTACTTTGTTAGGAAAGTGAAGTAGTCATGCCTGCAGAGATATGAGAAAGGGGAAAAATGGTAGGAAATAATTCAAGGAGAGGCTCTAGGAGGCCGTCATATTATGGTCAAGTCAATCACTGTAAAAACTTTGGCTTTTATTCTGTGTGAAAATGTTGGGATTTGATCAAAGGAGTGACGTGATGTGGTTTAGATTCAGAAAAGATCACTTTAGTTATTCTGTTTAGCATAGGCTCTAGGAGCCAGTATGGAAGCAAGACAAGTTAAGACGCTATTGCACTAATATGAACAGGAGATGATGGTGGCTTTGACTAGCATCTTGGAACAGAGAAAAGTGACTGAATTCTGGGTAATATGTATTTTGAAGGTCGAGTGTACCAAATTTGCTGATTATGTGTGAGGTTGAAGACAGAAATCAAGGATGACTTTACATTTTTAGTCTAAGCAACGGAAAAAAGGTATTGAGATGAGGAAACCATGAGAAAGCTAAGTGTGGGGAGGAAAATCAAATTGGCTTTGACTATGTTAAGTCTGACACTGCCTAATGGAAAAGAGAAATGGAGATTTGAAAAGATCCACTTGTGAATCCACTTGTGTGGATTCCATGGAATAATGATGAGGTAGGTGTACTCTCTATTCAACTGAATAGACAGCAGCATATACTTTAGAGGGGATTTAAATGAGAAGATGTTCAAATTGCCTAAATTTACTTGCAGGAATCCATTATATATTTGGTTAGGTCTTCAAGTCTAAGATAATGGGAAGCTGAAATATCGAAGTTGTTCTTAATATTTATGACTATATATCTAGTAATATTTGAACTCCTATATTTTCATATATTTATTACTTATATTTTACCTCTCCCCTCCAAAAAGATGTTTATATTAATGATGGTTTCATACTAAAATCATTACATTAAAAAAATCATGACCTGTCCACAAAGACAGTTACATGAATGTTCATAGCTACTTTATTCATACCAGCCCCAAATTATAAACAACCAAAATACTCACAGGAGAAATGATAAAGAAATTGTGGTATATGCAAAAAATGAAATGCTACTTAGCAACTGAAAAGAAAAAAACTACTAATTCCTTCAACATGGATGAATGCAAAAAACAAAGAGGAAAAAAGCCAGGCGAAAAGATTACATACATTATTGGGTTTTGATTATTCTCTGGAAGTAGAATGAAGACAAATGAGTTTGCAAATTAAAATCAATAAAATAAAAATAGCTTTATGTGGACTTTCTCTGGATGTCACAAGATTTGTGCTTTATAGAAGCCTTTGGTTGATAGAAAAGGAATGTCTGAATATACCAGAGAAGAACTACGGAAGCAGCATTGGATGAACTAGGTACAAAAACAAATATAAATCAAAATCAAAAAACCCCCAAGCATGTCAGCTGTGTATGCTACCATGGAATATGCTTTGTTTCAAGTATGCACAATTTTATTCTCTGTGGCTATGAATTAGGAAAATAAAAAGATTACATAACATTACATACAGATTCCATTCAAATAAAATTCAAGAACAGCCAACTAATCTGCGATCACTTTTTTGCATGTAAATTTATGTAAAACTGAACCAAATGAAGAACTACTTCAAGTCCTCATGAAAAGGTTATATACTTGGAAAACCTAGGTTAAAAGTAATTAAATCTAATTAAGCACAAATTCCAGCTTTGAGTTTCTCAGCAATCAAAGCAAAAGGAAGCAAATTATCTAGATCTACTAATATCAGCATGTATCAAAAGGGAAAAAAATTTCCTAACACTAAAAATTTCAGAATATCTTCACAAGAAACATGATATTAAACAATGTTTTCACTAGCACTTTTACAATGTAAAAGGAATGTTATTGGCTCATTTTTATCTACCAATCCTCAAAAAAGACAATAATATTGTCATGTTTCTATAAAGGCCTTTCTATCGGAAGTTAAAGGAAGGTATCCAAAGCAGAGAAGTTTTCTAGAGCACCAGCTAGCTGCAGGGAGAGAGAAACAGGATTCTCAGATTTCAGAGTCTCACCTTTCTGGACATCTCAGCAGGGTTTGCTTATTTTTAATCTTTTAATTTTTTTCAGCAGGGTTTGTGACGGAAGTTGGATATCAAATAATTAGGGGTTAAAGTATATTGCTCTCTGGAGTTGATTAAAACTAAGTGTGTGAGTTTAGCTACTAAACTAATACTTGGCTAATGATAGGTGTTAAGAAATGCTGTAAGAACTTGCCATGTTCACACCCAAATGCAAAAGCATTCTGGCCTCTACTTACTTGGAGGGTTTAATGTATACCTTTACCTCTGGCATTCTGAAAACTCCATTCTAAAAGCATTTCTGAGTCCCTTTTCACACTTCCGTAGGGGCATAATTGGCTAATTAGGCAGGGCAATGATTTGTTGTGAAGGACTCTCTACTTTTAGGACATTTAACATGTGGCTCCATCTACCAAGTATAAGTGGTATCCTCCAGTCCTGAGACCGAAAAAAAAAAAAATCCCTCCTACATTTTAAAATTTAGTACAGATGCCTTTTGATAATCACTGGGTCTAGAAGAGATATGGCCCAAAATATCACCCTATAGAGCATGGAAGAAGACACAACCTTGGTTGGAAACATTTGCAGATTTGTATTACCAGTCATCTACTCCTGTCATGTAAAAATCTTAAAAATGGTCCCGATAGAACATTTAGAATGAGACTAAGTATGCACAAGTCTGGCAGGCTAAAATAACCTCTATGTAAAACACTTACCATCTGATTAAAGTATCCATAGTTCATTCATTCCTTCAACAAATATTAATTGAATTGCCTATTTGAACACTGTAGATTATTTGCCAAAAAATACTTTGGTTTTAGTGAAGCTGATCTTATTTTTTTCTAGTTATAATTGACAAAGATATTACTTTATCCATTCATTCAGTGTAGATTCTTACGTGTCAAGTACTAAGGACAAAGCGCTGAGCAATTCTTGCTAATTGTCCAGTGGACAGTTATGTGGACACAGATAAAGTAACACGAATGTTATCAGAAGAGTGCGATGGTGGCCTCTTTGGGGAAGCTCAATCTGAGATCTGAAGGATGAGGAGTTAACAGAGGTTTTATTTGTGAAGGGTAAGGGATTGGGTGGAGAGAAAAAAAAACTGTGTTGGGTAGGGCTACCAGCTGATATGAAGGCCAAGATAGGAGGAGGTTAAGATACCAAAAACAAAACAAAACAAAAAATACTCTAGTAATGGGAGGATTTTTGAATTTAGGAATATGAATTTTTTCCTAAATGCAGCAAAACATCATCATAGAACTTTACAAGAAGACATCATCAGATTTATATTTAAGGCAACTAACTCAGATCCAGGGTGATCTGAGGCCAACATAGATTTTTTTTTTAAAATATTTATTTATTTTTTAGTTGTAGGTGGACAGAATATCTTTGTTTTTATGTGGTGCTGAGGATCGAACCCAGTGCCTCACGCGTGCTAGGCGAGCACGCTACCACTGCGCCACAATCCCAGCCCAGATTTTTTTTTTTTAAGTAATTTTTTAGTTGTTGATGGATCTTCATTTTATTCGTTTATTATTTGTATGTGGTGCTGAGGATCGAACCCAGTGCCTCACACATGCTAGGCAAGCACTCTACCACTGAGCTATAGCCCCAGCCCCAGCATAGATTTTGAAAAAGAACTTTTGCTGAGTGTGGTGGTGCATGCCTATAATTCCAGTAACTAAGGAGGCTGGAAGCAGGAGAATCACAAGTTTGAAGCCAGCCTCAGCAACTTAGGCCCTAAGGAACTGAGTGAGACTGTGTTTCAAAGTAAAAACATAAAAATGGCTGGGGATGTAGCTCAGTAGTAAAGAGCCCCTGGATTCAATGACGGTACCAAAGAAAAAAACAGACAACTTTTTGGGTAATGTATCATTCAAAACAAAGGTTACAGTGGAAAAGATTAGGGTAGTACAGAAAGCAGTAATTCATTCAATAAGTAATAAAGAGCTCCAACTATGTGCCACTCTATTAAAATACCAGTCTAGGTACTAGAGGTACAGCTCAGTGGCAGAGTACATGCCTCCTGTAAGGCTCTGGGTTTGATCACCCGCTTGAAACATTATCATGGCTTCTGGTTTTTAAGACCAAAATACTTAACTGCTGTGCAGGATAATCTCATCTCACTCTCTAACCACATCTTGATCAAACTCCCCTTTGCTCTTAGCATCCTGCCACACCAAAAGAGAAAAAAAGAAAAAGAATAAAAAGGACTGGAGTCTAATGTACAAAATATACTAATCAAATAATCAATAATGAAACAAAATTTTATATCATATTAAATGTCACAAGGGAGAAATATGAGATACTATGAGATTCTCTGAGAACAAGAAAACCTTTCTGATCAGTTGAGGAAAGGACACCTAAATTAAATCCTGAAGGTTGAGTAGAAGCTAAAGGGCATAGTAGGAAACAGATGGGAATAATTTCACAGGTGTGAGAATAGCATTCACCAAAAAGCCACAAAGAGCCAGTGTGACAGGATGTTAAGAGCAAATGAGAGTTTGATTAAGATGTGGTTAGAGTGAGTTGGGATTAGACTGAATAGCAGTTAAGTATTTTGGTCTTAAAAACCAGATACCATGACAATGTTTCAAGTAGGAGGTGTGATAATGAAAACATCAAATTTGTGTTTTGCAAAAATGGGTGTGATTGCAATATGAAGAAAGGATTAGAGGAATACAGGGTGGGTGTGATGAAGTGGTTTAAGCCATGACTATGGAAGAACCAGAAGTTGTTGGCAGGTAGAAGACTGGTGACTGTCCAGAATATGGAGTTTCTGGCTTGACTGTCTTTAAAAAATACTCCCAGTCTGATGGAAAGACCACATCTTATGACCAGAGGAAGTAGTTTTTAACTTAGTCACTAATACAAGAACCAGGTTATCTAAGAATTATATTATACATTAAACGGTTGACAACAGACTCCCTTGGGGAATGGGACTGGAGAGGGAGAATTGTAGAATGAGGAAGACATTCATTTTTTACCTTTAACATTTCTTTAATTTTTTAATAATGAAAATATAAACACAATGTTTAAATTAATATATGAATTGTATAATTTATATATATTATAAATTATTTATAAACAAAAGAGCTAAGGATTATCTTGTTTTATGTCACTTTAGGAACAGATTTTGAGCTTTGAAGAGCTCACATCAACTCCTTGGCTTCACAGGATTGAGCTACAATAGAAAACTGAAGAATTGGGGCTGGGGTTGAGCGCTTGCCTTGCATGCATGAGGCACTGGGTTCGATCCTCAGCATCACATATAAAGAAAGAAAGAAAGAAATTGTGTCCACCTACAACTAACAAAATACTAAAAAAACTGAAGAATTAAAGTGTGGAATCTACAATCCACAAATGGTATTTGGACATATTTTAATTTATAGTTTCAAAATTCAGTTGATATTTCAAACTATCTTAAATTGCTTTCAATAATTTTTTCAGTAAGACAAAAAGCCTAAAGTGATTCACAGAGAGTTGAGACTTAACCATGCTTTTTCCTCATTAGCATGAAAAACAAGAACCTAGAGAATAGAAAGCTAGTGATGACTGATAGCTCTGTAGAGATGAAGGGTTGTGCTTTTTCCAAATAGAGACATTCAAAGTCCTTGTAGAAGGAAGGACTGGTGTCTAACACAGATAGGATCTACATAATTCTGGGCAATAATCTTTTTGTTAGGTAGAAGAGGGGGTGTCTAATAAACGATTAAATACACTTAGCAGAATCTTACAGATTCATTCAGCATTAACTCAGAACCACATTCAAATGTGGAATTTGGACCTTTTCATTTCAACAATCCATTTGATTTTTGTTTGCATTATTAAACTGCCTTTGAATTTCTTTAAGCTTTATACTCATACTTCCTATATTTGAGATAAACACCGTTTAGAACACTGTGTACTTTTTTTTTTGCATCCGATTTATGAATAAGAGTGTAGAAAATATTAAAAAAGGATCCAGGAAAAAGCAGAAAAGAAAATTTGTGCATAAAAAAAAATAAGTGCTTACTTGCCAACAGTGGTGATAAGGTTCACAAAAAGCATTAATCACCTACAAAGTACAGAGCTCTACAACATGTACACTTTCACATCATTTCATCTGCCAGTTTTCAATCAGGGATTCTCATTCCTGTGTCAGATAACAGATCATCATCAAAGTCCTAATAACTTGCCAAAATTTATATAATCTTTATTTTCTGACTTCTGCACTCTTTAGTCAACTAGTGCCATTAGAATGTGCTGCATAGGAGCACACTGTTATAGCAGTCCAAATGCAGTAAGAACTCAAAGACAAGGAAGGATAGTTGAGTCTGTCTGGAACCCAGTAGGAAACTGGACAGTCCCCTCTGTATGTCTGATTTTCTTTGTAATCTAATTTCCACTGCACTTTGGTTTTTCCAAGCCACACCAAGAATGCAAGGAACGTGATTTCAAAGGGAATAGGCTAGCATCTCAGTTGGAGCACCAAAACTTGTAGGAAACATAATAACAACCAAGCTTGGGTTAGAGGTGCACTCTCTATTCAACTGCCTCTAAGTTAGGGAAATTAATGGTAATGAAAATAAACTCAAGTCATGAGCATCATATTAGATCAATCTGGCCAAATCAATGATTATAAATGTTATGAAGTATCATGTGTTTTACTAAGAGAGTTATATAATAATCTTTAAAAAATCTAATGAAACAATTGTGTTATAATTATAGGTCCCCGGGAGCTTAAAGCCTGCATGTCACGTTGGACTTTGATGAAAACAGGCAAACCCCTGAAGCCAATGAGAGGTTGGGGTTGTTGTTACATTTTGCTACCCTAATACCTCATTATGATCAATGGGAAAACAGAACCTAACATGCTTCTTGCAAAATACAAACCTTTAATAGTGGTCCATAGACTACTGAATAAAGTCCTCAAGATGGCATATAAAGGAGCCGGGGATATAGCTTAGTGGTGCAGCACTTCCCCAGCATGTGTGAGGCCCTGGGTTCAATCCCTAGCACCACATGAAAAAAAAAAAAAAGAAAGAAAGAAAGAAAAAAACAACTGTGGAACCAACCTAGATACCCTTCAATAGATGAATGGATAAACAAACTGTGGTATATATACACAATGGAATATTACTCAGCATTAAAAGAGAATAAAATCATGGCATATGCTGGTAAATGAATGGATTTGGAGAGTAGCATGCTAAGTGAAGTAAGCCAATCCCAAAAAACCAAAAGCCGAATGTTTTCTCTGATAAGTGGATGCTGATCCATAATGGGGGTGGGAGAGGAGCATGGGTAAATGGAGGAACACTGGATAGGGCGAAGGGGGAGGGAAAGGGAGGGGGAATTGGGTAGGAATGATAGTGGAATAAGATGGACATCATTACCGTAGGTACATGTATGAAGACATGAACGGTGTGACTGTGTACAACCAGAGAAATGAAAAATTGTGCTCCATATGTGTACTATGAATTAAAATGCATTCTGTTGTCATGTATAACAAATTAGAACAAATTTTTTAAAAAAGATGAAAAAAGAAAAATAAAAAAAAAAGAGAAGATCCTCCATAACCCAGTCCCCCACACTCTGCATTCTAAAGGTCTCACTAACCCCTCCCGAGTTTGCTTTTCCCTTATAGTACTGATCATAGTGTATTAAAATTGGCTGGCTATCTCTTTTAGCAGATTGTAAGCCTCCACAAAGGCAGCATTGTCTGTCTTCCTTGCAGATAATGTATTTTTAACACATAGTGTTAGGTATTTATAGGATGCTTGGTAAATATTCACTGAATGAATAATGTACTCCTGAATGTTAAAAAAATTTTTTTTAACATTTTTATCATGAAATCACAAAATTTTAGAACCTAAAATGCAGGGGAAAGTAGTTCTCTTTTATCAGAATGTAATTTCATTATGTATAATTTAATTCTCCAATTTCAAAAAAGTGAACATAACTCTTCTAAAATAAATTCTCAATCCCTAAGTATCCACCAAGCTGGCCTAATGCTCTAACAATATTACTGAAATCAAACCAAGAACCAGGAGTCAAATATAATCTTTCTGAATTAGAATCAGTTTCTACACCAAATCCTTTATAGGTTTTAAAGCTTTAAAAATTTTGAAATTTTTAATCTCAGGAATTTGCAATAAAATCACTCTCAGGTTTGTTTGTTTTTTGGTACCAGGGATTCAATCTAGGGGCACTCAAGCCAAATTCCCAGCCCTTTTTTTGTATTTTATTTAGAGACAAGGTCTCACAGAATTGCTTAGGGCCTCACTAAATTGCTGAAGGTGGCTTTGAACTTGCGATCCTCCTGCTTCAGCCTCCAAAACTGCTAGGATTACAGGTGTATGCCACCACACCTGGCACTCAGGTATTTTAAATGGTGGTATATTCTAAATTATTTCAGACAGGAAGCAATCTTAGACATATAAAACTCACCGTAATAACTTGCTGGACTCCATGATATACACATCTGTCCTCCTACCTACTTGGGAGGATGAGGTGGGGAGTCACTGGAGACAGCCTGGACAACATAGCAAGACCTCTTATCAACAAACATCTATCACTACTTTAACTCAAAATGCACCATTTGTGCTGGGCACAGTGGTACACACTTGTAATCTCAGAGACTTGGGAGGCTTAAGGAGGAGGATCATGAGTTCAAAGCCAGCCTCAACAAAAGCAAGGCACTAAGAAAGTCAGTGAGACTATGAATTATAAGAAGGGTTGGGGATGTGGCTCAGTGGCCAAGTGCCCCTGAGTTCAATCCCTGGTAACCTGCCCAACCACCACCAAAAAACACACCATTTGTGAAGAGGACACACTCAGAAAAACACAGCATTTTATGCTTAGAAACTTTAGGCTTTACTACTAGTCCTTCAATTAAACACAAAAGGCATTCTATTTGAACAGCATCATTCAAGGTTGAGTCTTAAATGTTACTTTAATAGTATCCACAAAGAATCTGGTTTAGTTAATGACTTATTTTTATTTTTAAAAAAACTATGATTTTACTCACTGTATATAGAGAACTAAATTTTTTAAAAATAGTTTCTTTATGTGGATTATCTTAAGATATGAAGAACCAAATTATTCTTTGGTGTTATTATATGGGAAAAACAACACGCAGTCTAGTCAAACAACTTTGTGATATTTATATTCCATTGCACAGGTATGGATTATACAAATTAGTAACACAAGTTATTTCTTAAACTCCAAACATTTTCTAAAATATTATTACAGCAGATGCCTAGGATATTAAAACATCAAGGTGGAAATCATACTCTAAATAGTTAAATGCAACACTGAAAATACTGTACATTTTAATTAAAGGAAAGTTAAAGTGTGTGCTCAAATGCTCTAACAAACTAGGCAGCAGTGCAACTAACAACTACAAATAAGTCACTGTGGTCCATTTTAATGTATGCACATATATAATTATTCTTTAGATAACCCCTTCTCTTGAAAATGCATAATTAAAACATAAAAATTCAGATAAATGATTTCAAGAAATTTTAATTCATCCTAAGACTAAGATTGGTGGTGAAGTGCAGTATTATATATGACTTCATACAACTAATTTGAATACAAAAGACACCACACTTAGAAAGAAGAAAAGATTTTTTAAAGGTAATGGTTTTAATTCAATTAATGAGATGAAAAGATAGTGAAGCCCTGTTTGCTACTTACATGAAAGAAGATTTTAAAAAATAATCACTGCACAAAATACAAAGGATGGGGTTATGCTGTGGTATTAAATTTTTCTTCATGTTTTTCTTGACTGTTCAATAACAAATTAAAGTTTCCACGGCAAATTTGTTTTCAAAATGCCGAATTGTGAAACAATCATGGGCTTCACGTTTCTGAATACCTGTTTGAGAGGGAAAAGATTTTAAATTTTTGGTTCTTTAGTAATAAATATTCACATTAATCTTCATAGGGATATTTTAGACACATGAAAATATTTCACTATATTCCATAAACTTCTATAGTTTCGCTTACATTGGAGAAAATAATTTTTCTCCCTTTTCTGAACTAAGCATCTCCATAGATCATAGCGACAATAATGACTTACAGATTGCTTACAAATTTTTGAACTTGAAGGTTTTGAAAATGTTTTACATCTTGACTATGGTAGTATTTGCATGACCATATGTGTATTTGTGGAAAATGAGTAGTATACAATAAAAAGGAAAAAATTTGGTATACATTTTGTATGTATCAGTTTGTATGAATCAGTTTGACTTTAAAAAATTATGAGCCTATCTATAAAGAACAAATAAAAAAATTATGAACCAAGATAAGTTTTAAATGTAAAAAATCAAGCGGTAGGTTTCAGATGACTCATCAGCCCGAGATAAGAGAACAGTATTATTAAAAGTGCTAATAAAAAGCCAGGAAAGCTGGGTGACACAAAGCAGTCATACCACAGTGCATCTGAATGGCATTTCTTGCTTTCTACAGTTCTCTCGCAGGTACTCTTGTTTTACTTTTACAATAGAAAGGAAATAGGGACATACTGTTATCCTTATTTTTCAGGTGACAAAACAAAAGGTTAAGGGAATCGGCAAAGTTACATTAGTTGGAACTAAACTCTGAATTTCCTCACCCTAATTCTTTTCTAACTAAACTATAATTATCCTCAATGTGATTTAAAAGACAAACAGCTTGCTTATGATCCAGATCTCTGAGACTACAAGTGAAGATCTGGTCTGAAGAGATCTTCTAGATAATAAGACCAATTTCAGAAGGCTGAGCCACAGTGGGGATAAAAAGTCAGACTGGGTAGCTATATGGAAAACAAGATCCACCTGCTTTTCTAGGCAATGTCGTATCAAACTGACCTGTTTTCTCTATCTGCAAAGGGTATGTTTAGAAGTAAGATGATTCTATAAATCTGTAAATATTACACAGTAACACAATATCATTTTAGTTTCTCACTCATGGCAAGCATACTGATAACAATAATCAGGCTTCATCTAAATCATTTATCACAATGAACTGGCATAATGTAATTTTCTGCCAGCACTTTTAATGTTAAAAAATATTACCTTTAATAGTTTCTCTGCGTTGCAGTTTGTAAGTTTCCTTGTCATGACACAGTCGATAAATAAAGAAACCCAAGTGATCAATGTTTTCAATGCGATCAGTAATAACCATGTGTTCATGAATCAGGTATGACTGTGGCAGATAGGTTCCAGCCTACATTTAGAAAATAACATATTACACTGAACAAACTAGGAAAAAGGGACACAATTCTTAGAGATTTTAGTATTATATAAGAATTGACAAACTACTAACCATCCACTAGATAGATAGACTTAGTTTTGTTTTGTTTTTTTTTTTTTGTTTGTTTGTATTTTTGAGATAGAGCCTTACTGTGTTACCCAGGCTAGCCTCAAAATCTTGAGCTCAAGTGATCCTCCTGCCTCAGCCTCCTAAATAGCTGGGACCAAAGGTGCATGCCACTATGCCCAGCTATAAATAAGAGTTTTGTTGGAATACAGTCATGCCTATTTGTTTACATATTGTCTATGGTATCAGAATTAAGTAGTTGGCTAATACTCTCTGGTCCTTTAGGAAAACTTAAGAAATTATATTTAATTTCAAAATATAAAACATTCAAAAACTAAAGAAGACATAAGCTATGAGTCTTAGTAGTTCTTTGTAAAAATCTTGGTTATATTCTGGTAAGATGGGCTTCTATGTGGCTAATTTCTCAACAGAGAATTCCAAGACACTGTAACAAAATTATTAACGAAAATATTAAACATTTTTATACCTTGATGTTAATAAGTAACTCCAACAGGTTTCTGGGTGGCATAACAATGGAAGTGTTCAGAGGGATCACATAGCATTTATCCAAGTTAAGATCTAAATAAGCAGTGAGTTTCTGGGAAGAAAAATATACATTTTAGTTAGATGAGTATGGGTAAGACAAGCAGCAACTAGATTCTTGAGATTAAGTGGTCCCAATAAAATGAGTCGACTTTAGAATGTATAAATCATCTGTACTTCAATATATCAGGAATTTGGTGAGACAGGAAAGTAGGAATGGAGGAGGAAAAATTATTGCTACTAAATAAAATTCTTACCAGAGGCTTGTTTCTACAAACAATACCTATTAAAACTAATTACAAATACGCATCATTGGATTGGGAGATTTGGTTCCCTTTTTTTTTAATATTTTTTAGTTGTTGGTAGACCTTTATTTTATTCATTTATTTATATGCAGTGCTGAGGATCCAATTCTCTGCCACTGAGCCACAACCCCAGCCCTCGTTCTCTTTACTTATGAGCCCCAAAACCCCTTCCCCTCTCTCCTATGTATCTGAAATACTAGTACTATCCTTAGAAAACTGGAAAAACAACCACTTAAATGACTTTGTCTTCCGTGGTTCAGATGAAAAAGCCCAGTTAAGAAAACCCATTTCACAAAACAGTACTGAGGATAGAGTTAAAGCGAGCCCTGCAACAATGAGATTTCTAAGAACTCGTGAGTGTTAGCTGTTATTATTTACTACTTGCTTTGGCTAAGTTTTTATCTTGAAGTAATTTTTCAGAATGGTTTATATGAAATGTTTGTAAAATTGACTTCAGTGGTACATGTCTAATGTTCAAAATGGCAAGCTTATATAGTGATGCTAAACCACAGGCAATAAATGAAGTTGTGAATTTCTGAATCTTGGTTTGAGGAAGCAAGTTCTTAGGACAAAAGTACTTTATTATCATGTTGAGTTTCTTAGACATGATAATGACATTGTAGTTATGTAGAAGAACATCCTTTTTCTTAAGAGATAACAAATTAGGTATTTAGGGGTCAAGAGTCAAATGAGAGGAAAATAAAGATGAAGCAAATATGGCCAAATGTTGGAGCCCGATTGGAAGATTTGGGTATCATTTCAACTCTTGCCTAAAAATGTTGAAAAGTAGGGGGGGAAATGTAGAGTAAGAACTTAGAAAAAGATTAACAAATTGTTAATTTCTGAAAACACTACAAATAAGTGGGAACACAAATTATGTCCTTCTAAGAAAAAATGGGAGTAAGAAAAAAATAATAGTAATTTGTCAGCAAAGGAAGAACAGCCATGAAGTGTGCTTTCACAGTAGGTAAGGCAAGGGAAGAAAGGGTGGCAAGATGTGAGAAGACCAGATCCCTAGGGGTCTGCTTCAGATAAAGCAGAGAAACCTAATTCCTTTTTAAAAGTAAAAATTAAACACTAAATAGAAAATTTAGCAAATACTGAAATTAAAATTACAAAAAGCACAAATTAAAGAACCTACATTCTTTTTATAATTCTGGACTCTTGGCTCACCTTGTTAAAGTCATGAACAATGTTGGCAGGATCGCTATCTGCAAATTCTGGGACAGGCACACTGATGAATTCAACCGCATCTTCCTCAAAGATCTTAATATTTTCTTCAATTGTCTGGTAGCGAGCAGCTGGGGCATCTGCAGAAGGCTCATTTAAGATGACATCATCTTTGATGTACTTTATTCCACAGTAGTATACGTCATCTGGCTATAGAGAGTTTAAACATTCATTTCAGCAATTCAGCATGAGACAGGTTTTTAAATGTAAGTATTACTTAAGCTGCCACCTCTATCTAAATAGCATTTTGCTTGCAAACTCTTACTTTTAGATGACAAGTCAGACAGTTTAATTGCAGAGTTAACATGTTCTTTAAGATCAGGTTCTGAAGTAGTATTAAAAAATGGCTACAGAAGGAGAAAAGCAGCTGATTTTCCCTTTCCTTTTTGTGGTAGAATAATGCAGGAACAATTATTCATCTAGTGACAAGTAAGTATGAAGAAACATGCAAGCCTACTTCTATCTGCAGACACTGTTTTTCATAAAAGAATATATATAGAAACAAGTAACCTTTTTTTCTGAAAAGAACATACTTTTGATGTATTTTACATATTAAATGATTTCTTCTTTATTAGCCAATAGTGATAATTTTCAGAAGTTTATATGTAAGTACATGTAAATTGGCCTTTTCCTTTATATCATAATTAAGTAAAAAACATAGTGACTCTTTATAATTGTCTTATATTTAAATGTAAGCATTAAGGTAGAACCTCTATCTAAACAGCATTTTCTTGCAAACTCTTACATTTAGATGATAAATAAACCAGAATATATACTTCATGTGTGTGTATGTGTTGGGAGTATGTACAGTACAATACATATATACAAAAAGATCAAAGGCATATTAACAAAATGTTTTGGCCCTAAATGTTATCTCTGAACAGTAGAAATGCAAATGATTTTTATATCACATGTATTTCTTAAAAAATTATATTTAAAAATGACTAGTGGGCTAGGGTTATAGCTCAGTGGTAGAGCGCTTGTTTAGCATGTGTGAGGCACTGGGTTCAATTCTCAGCATGGGATATAAATTAAAAAAATAAAGATCCATTGACAACTAAAAAAATTTTTAAAAATGACTAGTATTTCAGTAATGTCTACCAACATGCCAACATCTTGAGTAACACAGAAAATACTCATTCAATATTTCAAAATTAGTTACTTAAATTTTTTTTAAAATATTTTTTTAGTTGTGGATGGACGCAATCTTTATTTTTATG
Source organism: Geosciurus inauris (assembly GCA_004024805.1). Classification (NCBI taxonomy): domain Eukaryota; kingdom Metazoa; phylum Chordata; class Mammalia; order Rodentia; family Sciuridae; genus Geosciurus; species Geosciurus inauris. The sequence goes on along the minus strand of PVHX01000994.1, from coordinate 67,380 downwards.
TGGTGCTGAGGATCGAACCCAGTGAGTGAGTCACGCATGCTAGGCAAGCACTCTGCCACTGAGCTACAGCCCCAGCCCAGTTACTTGAATTTTTTAAAAAAATTTTTTTCGTAGTTGTAGATGGACAACATGTCTTTGTTTTGTTTATTTTAATGTGGTGCTAAGGATCGAACCCAGTGCCTTATGAGTGCTAGGCAAACACTCTGCCACTGAGCTACAGCCCTAGCCCCAGTTACTTCAATTTTTTAAAGTGAACTAGTTTTCAACTATTTCTCCAAATTCTGAAACATTAAAATATTTGAAATAGTCATAAACACTTTAAAGTCAATTTTCTAAAGTAAAATTCCTAAAGGGAGGAAAAAGCCCCACTGAATGATTGCCTAGAGAAATATACCACAAGAGAAGTCATAATTAATTGGAAGAAAAAACCTATGTCTCAACACACTGGGATTACTATTAAACACTAACTTACAACTTTTACCTTAAGTTACTACATTATCACTGCTGCAGCTATCTTACTCTTTAAAGAAATCAATGACTTGGAAGAGGCAAAGAGTTGTGGTGCCAGTGTGCTATGGGCTCAAGAGCAAATACATGGCTGTTGTGTGGGTAAATCAAACTGGCTATCGAGCGACAGTCCATCAACATGACAATATTTGTGACTAATCTTTTTATTCAATTGGCAATCATAATACTATACCTTTTCACCATTAATTATAGTAGGAAAATGAACTTGAGTCGATTTTGAAAAATCACCCAACAGTCTAAACCCTTTAGTCAGCAACATCTCAAAATACTTTTATTCTGCCTTTAGTGACTGTATGTAATAGGTGTGGCAAACATTATGATTAGGAGATTTTTAAATACAGCTTTAAAATAGGACCACCATTCTGGCTAAAAGTCACAGACTGCAAGTACAAGCTTAAGACTAGTTAGGAAATTTTTCTGATACACATGATGGAAAGGCCAAAAAAAAGATGAAATATTTTTCCACTTACTTGAAGTGCAAAATATTTGTACAGATAAGCTCCTCCAAGAATGACACCTGCTAGCATAAATGCTAGTCCAAAGCACATGCACCAACACCAGGCTCTTCTCTGGCCAACTGGTACCACATCATCTGGATCCTAAGATATAAAATGGACAGTCAATATCTCTCTTCAAGCAGAATCACAAAAGGTACAGGATTGGAAAACCCTTAAGGATTATTGTTTTAATGAAGACATAAGACCAAAGCCGTTAGGACCCTGATCAAAATCAACCCAGGAATAACTGGTAGCAATAATAACCCCAATGCCTGCTCATCTGGGGAACATTGGTCCCTAAGGAGAATTAAGCCTATTCTCTGACTTTTAATACCACATCTACTAATCATGTCTAAAGCAATGATACAATCTATAATTTCTATTTTCCATGCACTTTAAAAAAAATTTTTTTTTTAGTTGTAGATGGACACAATGTCTTTATTTTATTGCTTTGTATGTGGTGCTGAGGATCAAACCCAGGGCCTCATGCATGAGAGGCAAGCACTCCACCACTGAGCTACAATCCCAGCCCCTTCCATGCACTTTTTTTTTAAATATTTTTTTGTTGTTGTAGATGGACACAATGCCTTTATTTTGTTTATTTATTATATGTGGGTGCTGAGGATCGAACCCAGTGCCTCAAGCATGCTTGGCAAGCACTCTACCACTGAGCCACAACCCCAGCCCCTTCCATGCACTTTTGATGCTATCATCTAACATCTAAAAATTCAGAAAAGGTTACAACTTTGTCTTGCAATATTATGATACTAAGTCTCATGTATTACACAGATCTAAGAAATCTCTTTATCAGATCATCTTAAAATTATGTGTTAGCCTGTTATAAGTAGTTTATATTTCATACCAGGCATAAAACCATTCCTGATTTATCCAAAAGAAAAAGTAACAGGAAAATGAGAAAGGACAGAACAGATAATATGATGCTAATTTTTTTTAAACAATTAGAATCTCAAAGAGCACAAAGTTACTTAGAAATAATTCTTTAATTCCATTGTTCTATACTAAATACCAGTTTGCTAAAGTTCTTCATTTTATTTAAAATCAAAGTAGCAGCAAAAAAAGACCAGTTATTAATTTAAAAACTAATCCAATAATAAATACTAAAACACAATATGGAATGGTAAAGGAGAAAGTGGACTTAACCTAAGCTTATATAATAGTATAAATATACACAGAAAAACTGTATGTACAATGAACAAAAACAATGTGAGTTTATCAGACCAAGAAAATACATGCGGTTGAAGCAAGAGTTCCCTTAGGAAAGAAAGCTAACGTTATGTTTTCAATTCCAAAATAAGGAATTTTATCTTGATTTTATTGGGAAAAATCCAATCTCATATGTTATAGCAACCAAGAGCAATATAACAGTGTGCTCCTAGATTGTCTGAGGTTTTATTTGTAAAGATAGAATTTAACACTGAACAAATACTATGTAATCTAAGAATAAGATCAAGCACTATGAGTGTCCCATTTTGCTGTGATACTTGTTCATATGCCAAGTGTGCACACTTCAGGCATTAAGTACACTGCAAGGAAGCTGTACACATTCAGATAAACTGGGAAGACAGTGAAATTAAAAGAATACTGGGGAGTTATTAGGTATTATGAATCTGGAACAATAAAGTGTTTGGCTTGAACCCTAGTCTGAAACAAATATCTAGGGAGATAAGAAAATGTTCCTAACAAAATTTCAGGGCAGAGGCAGGGTGGGGGATGGGCATGACAGATGGAAATAAGTCATTTCCAACATTTGGTATCAGCTGCTGAGACAGTCAAATATATGAACACACCCACCCATATAGCAGGCATTCTCTTTTAATAGCACATAAATATACAAAGACCCCAGGCAGATACCTATAAAAGTATATGTATCCCTAATAGTCAAGTTTTCAAACTTTTTGATATATCACTTTAACTGTTCAACAAACAACAATTTTGAGAAAAAACTGTAAATGTCTACCAAGTGCCAAGAGCTGTGGTAGACACTGGGAATATAGCCTCTGCCACGGAAAAGACCAATTGGATTAGTCTGAAAAATAGATACATTTACAATTGTAGAGAATATATATATGATATGAGCACAGAAAACACACAAGGGATGAGTTTGGTAAGATTTCCTGGGGAGAAAATACTTGAGTGGAATGTTAACGGATAAATATTCATTGCCAAGGGAGAAGATAGAGTTAAAGGAAATTATAAGTAAGACAAAAGGATGAATAAAATCAGAGACATAATACACATTTTCAAGGACTATGTGGTATTATAGGTGGAGTGCCCAATATGATGGGGAGAGATCAAGACGTGAGGATTAGAAGTAACTGGGGAAGTCCAAAAAGGGCCATTAGAGACCATGGTATGGAGCTGAATTCTCATGTTATTCAAAAATCACTTTTCAGAATTATTACAATAAAAGAAAAATAGCAATTTCTTGAAAAATTATATTTATAAATACTTCAATTATCCACAGGTCATTTATTAAGCACCTCAAAAATGTGAAATATAGCTTAAGAATGAGAAAATAAACAGTCTTGTAATGACCAAATTATGGAACCAAAGTCCATGCACCATAATCAGAAGCTTCATAAAAGAGCTACCAAGGGTTCAAAGTCTAATTTCTTTTTCCCTCTTTATATTCATAATCACTTCCTATCTTGTGTTAGAAAAGTTCACATATAGATCTTCTCTCTTCCTAATACGCTCTGAGGTTCTCAGGAATACCCATTCACATTCATTTTGTATTACTAGTTAAACTAAGCATGGCACTTAGGAGGCATGAGAATATTTGATTTGTGAACAAAACTTAGATACTGAAAAAAAAAAAAAAGAGCCTTAGCTACTAAAACTTTTTATTGTTTATAAAAGTTACATCAGCAACTACCAAGATAATGCAGGAGCGAAGCAACATCATAATTCATGATGCACAACAAACTGGCAATTTAGCAAAAACAGTAGCTTTACTTAGTCCAGTTCAACATTTACTAAAGGCCTGTTGTGTGCAATACTGTGCTAGATCCTGTGGCAAATTCAAATGTGATTAAGACACAGCTCATACCATGAGCAATTTATGGTCAAGAATTAACACTATTTATGACAGACAAATGTCTCATAATCTGAGTCATGAAAAACAGATTAAAATACAATCAAGATTTAAAAGTTTTTAATTAAAAGTTTTCTTATGTGATTAAATTATAACATTTGAAAGAGTAAGCTTTACTTGAAGAAAACCCCATAACTGTCTTAAAACATACAGAAAATGCATCTTGACAAAATTCAACTTCCATTCATAATAAAATTCCTTTGTAAACTAGGAAGAGATGAAATTCTTCAACATTAATAAAAACCTACAACAACCTCATACTTATTGGTAAAACTTTAGACGTCCATAATACCTTTTCAAGTCAGGAGTACAAAGATTCTCATTAAAATTGATTGTTTCCTTTCAACATTTTACTAGAGATCCTAGTTAGTAAACAAGGAAGAGGAATAAGAATAGGTATAGTATTAGAAAAAGAAAAAACTCATCATTTGTAAATAATCTTTGTATGAAATCTGAGAAAGTCAAATTATTCAAAACTAATTACAAATTAGCAAAATTGCTAAAAAATCAAATCTCCAAAACCCCTTCAAAGATATGTACATGAATATTCCTAACAGTATATTCAAAATAGCCCCCCCCAACCCCCAAATATCTGTCAACTGGTAAGTGATAAATTGTGATATATTCATACTATGAAATAGAAATAAAAACGAATAAAAATAACACACCCCAGCATAGCTGAATTGCAAAAACATGCTAAGTGAAAGAAGTCCAACACAAAACTATTTTATGATTTCATTATGAAATTCTAAAAAAAGTAAAACCATGGTGCCAAAATGTAGCTCAGTGGCTATCATAGTGAGGGGCTGGAAAAACTGACTATACAGCAGCATGAGAATCATTTTAGAGTGATGGAAACGTATCCTATCTTGACCTTTGCAGTAGACACATGACTTTACATTGCTACCATAAACTCAAATTGTACAAATAAAATGGGTAAGTCGTACTGCATGTAAATTATATTTCAACATGGAAGGTGGGGAAGACATCAACTGAGTTCCTACATATGAAGACATAAAAGAAAGTTTAACAATACTAAGTGCTGGGGAAAGCACTGAACAAAGGGAACTTGGGGATTTTCACACAGCTGATAGGCACTGTAACCACTACTCTGGAGAACAATTTGGCACTAGCTAATAAAATTAAAGATTCATTTATCTTAGACCCTAACAATTCCAATCCTAGGGGATATAACCCTAAATAAATAGGGTGTATTAAGATGAATAAATGTCCAACAAGTTCACTGAATAACTGTCAATAACAAAAAATCTGGAAATCTAAAATGTCCATCAAGAGAATAAAGTGTTATAGACTTATATAGTACTGTTAAAAAGAATCAACTAGAGGCTGGGATTGTGGCTCAGTGGTAGAGCACTTGCCTCACATGCATGAGGCACTGGGTTCGATCCTCAGCACCACAAAAAAATAAAACAAAGATATTGTGTCCATCTACAACTAAAAAGAAAAAAAAAAAAAAAAGAACCAACTAGCCCTGCTGATTTGTAGATAAATCTAAGAAACAAGCTGGGCACAGTGGCGCAAGCCTGTAATCCCAGCACTTAGGGAGGCTGAGACAGGAGAATCGTGAGTTTAAAGCCAGCCTCAGTAACAGCGAGGCGCTAAGTAACTCAGTGAGATCGTCTCTACATAAAACACAAAATAGGGCTGGGGATGTGGCTCAGTGGTCAAGTGCCCCTGAGTTCAATAGTTCAATCTCCAGTACCAAAAAAAAAAATCTAAGAAACATAATAATGAACTAAAAAACCCAGGCAAGTCGTACAAGATTTAAGTATATATTTAAGTATACTTAGTATGGTATTCAAGACTTTAAAAACAAAATATACTATAGTTTCTCTATATTTTCATATACTTGGAATATTTCATAATCAAGGACAACTAAAAAAAATCACTAAGAAACAGGAGCTTCTTCACCGGGGTATATAACTTTATCTGGCCTAATTTAATAGAAGTCACCCAGGCATTTCCTCCCCCTGTACTATAAAAAAACTGGTGCACCTTAAATTGTGTTTACAAGGTAAGGGAACTCCCACAGGTGCTGTACAATTTATCATCTCATTAATCTTCCTGAAACCTCAAGATTTTAGCCCAGTTTATAAATGAAGACACTGAAGTACATGCTGGCCTATAAACAGCAGCAGATATAGAAATGGCAGATATACAAAGCCATGGCTTTCAACGTGTTTCACTGTAGCACCACACTAATTTCTGGTTCAAATCAATCTTATCAGATGATAAAGTAGAACTACTTAGCTGATTATATCTTAAAAATGAAAGATATAAATTGTGTTCTGTTACTTCAATTAGTTAAGAATCAGGTCATCTCAATCAGTTCCTTAAGAGGCTTCAGTAAATGTGCTTCAATTTTAAGTTTAACTTGAATAAAATGTTTTTTCCCCTAATAATTTTTTATCCTGTTCTCAAACAAACAAATCACTTCATATCCCTCAGGCACTTCTACTTGAACCTTTTTAATATGATGAATGAAGCTTGTAAGAGACATTTTCAAAGCTCTCAGATGTACTGTCTTACATTAAAACAAAACAGCAATGCTACACTAAAGAGGAAAATATATCTTAGGTTTAAAAATTGAGAGACAGAAACACATACACAATGGCATAAAAACACTTTAAGTATAAAAATAAAACAAACATGGAAAAGAACCAACATAATTTACTCACAGTATAATACGTTATTTAATCTTCAGAAATAATTTTTTTTCACTAAGAAATGCATACATTTCAAAACACATTGGTATAACACAGTAAACACAGATGCACACAGGTCATCTACTCATGACGTGTTGTTTGGACTATACATGTTTCCCAAAACAGAATTAGCTGCCAGTATTTTAAAAATTTCCTTATTCATTCACATTTTTAAAAATGTTCTTAGTGTTCTCAACTCCTCTCTCAACATTTTTCTTGCTGCTTGAAGATCAAACATACAATGTTCTTTTCTGTAATGTTGCTTGATTTTGAACCTTGATCTTCATTTTCAATTATGACTGAATATGGCTCCTTCTGCAAATTTATTATACAATAAAATAATTTAAACTACTTTTCCATATAAAAGATTTTGAGTTCTGGGTTTTAGAGGCTGGTAGATGTTCTACGCACCTAAACTTCTACTTAGCTTACTTTCTTCAGTATGGAAACATCAAAAACACATGATCTAGTGATCTGTCCATTATTAATAGCCTTAATTACCAAATATATCTACTATACACAAAAACAAACTCTCTAGCTGAGACATTATCTATAAAGATACCAAATATGAGTTTGCATATTTTTCTTATGCACTTAAATCAGTATCTGAATTTTGCTTCCTAATTTGCCTTCTGAAATAGGACTGCTATAGTCTTAACGGGCGTTATGAAGTCCACATGGAAAATATTATGTTTGACACATAAACAGGAAGCAGTTTTCCAAGTGATTGGCATTATATGGTTAGAAACAGAAAGCTGACTTAGTATTTCACAAAGGTCTCTGACCTTTTCAGTACCGGCTTTTGTTCAGCCAAGTTAATTAGTACTAAGTCAAAACTGGTAATTACAACATGTTATGATCAATAATGTTATCCCTTTATTCTGCATTTGGAATGGGCGAAGTTTAAAAAAAAAAGAGGGAGAATACTCTTCAATTACAATGTCTACAAGTATTTCCCCTTTTTTTTTTAAATTAATAAATCCTACAAAATATAAGCAGCAATAGAGGAAGAAAATAAAACCAAAAGCCATTGCATAACCGTCTGTTATGAGAAATCTATAGAATCTGAATCAAATTATTAGCACAACAGAAAATTAGCACAGGCCTACGTAAAGAAAAATAGGTCACAGGGCTGGGGCTGTAGCTCAGTGGTAGAGCGCTTGCCCAGCATGCGTGAGGCACTGCGTTCAATCCTCAGCAACACGTATAAATAATAAATGAATAAAATAAAGATCCATCAACAACTAAAAAAAAAAAATTTTTTTTGGTACTGGAGATTGAACTCAGGGCTACTCGACCACTGAGCCACATCCCCAGCCCTATTTTGTGTTTTATGTAGAGACAGTTTCACTGAGTTGCTTAGTGCCTCGCTGTTGCTGAGGCTGGCTTTGAACTCACGATTCTCCTGTCTTAGCCTCCCTAAGTGCTGGGATTACAGGCTTGAGCCACCACGCCCGGCGAACAACTAAAAAAATTTAAAAAAAAAAAAAAAAAATAGGTCAGAACTTAGAAATGTATCAGGGAGAGCCGGGCGCGGTGGCGCAAGCCTGTAGTCCCAGCACTTAGGGAGGCTGAGACAGGAGAATCACGAGTTCAAAGCCAGCC